>CP139503.1:273304868-273737283 GCA_021014915.2 Artemisia tridentata subsp. tridentata | reverse complement strand
CCTTGAACTTGCTGAAGTTCAATAGTTGATCATTAGGAATGGTCATTAGCAGCATGCTTCTGGCCTTGAGGTCATTCTTCATCTGAATCTTTTCTTTAGCAGTCACTGGCTTTGTCTGCACAATTGTCTCAACCTTACCATCAACTGTAGATGTAGTGGTTGAGGGCTTGAATGAGTTCCCTTCTTCTATAATTTCCCAGAGTGCATAGTCCTGTACCTGGAAGTACTATTCAATCCTTAACCTCCACATGTCGAATTCATTAGGCTTGAGCATTGGCAATTTTGCAGCCACATTAGTTTGAGTAGTCTCCATGTCCATTACTTCTAAATAAATAGTATCAAACCTGTCTCTGATACCACTTGAGAGGATTTTGATACACTTAGGATGTTAGTCCTTATAATGTGTATATGATACTTTGAGTGAATATAATCAAGTATGCGGAATTTACTTTGATCACACTTAGAAGGATTGTTTGTTTGTTTATGGAACAGTGTATGTAAGACAATGAACACAAAGAGAATTTCACTAAACGATTTAATATTATTGAGAATAATACGAGTTATCTTAGTTATCACTAGGGTTACAAAACCTTGAATCCTTAACAACTATTCGTATATTCAACCTATCCTAGGACCTTCTTTTATAGCTTAAGGAGTCTTGTACAAGTAAACTACAAGATACGTATCAATCTATATTTAGAAGATATACATCAAATCTATTCTATATTTATCCACACGCGTCTTCATCTTTTTCTTCATCTCATAAGCAGTACAAAGTATTTGTACTGACAGTACTAACTCAGTTAGTATTGCTAGTGCTAACTTATAGCAGTTGAAACCTTGAACCTGGCATTATTAACTGTTAGTTTAATTCCTAACAGAAATACTTAGAAATATTTGAGGAATGAATTTGTATGTGAACAAGAGGGTGTGTACGTATGTGTATATGTATATGTCGAATATATGGTTTTAAAACCAACAAGTTGTGATTGCATTTATGTCAAGAGATAGGATAAGAGACACAAGGAATATTTTAGGCTAGCAACTTGGGTATAAGTTCAAGTGGATGAGGGTGGTTTCGGTTTAGAACAAACAAGGTCGAATGGTATATGTTAATGTATAATATATATATTAAATGGGTCCAAACAACTTTCTAGCGTGTCCAAAATAAATAGGAGAAGTGTGAAAAACATCTATGGAGGTTATTAGACTAAGAGCAATGTAAAACACTAGATAAAATTTGGTTTTGGGTCGAATTGGTATATATTTGGATGAATATGAATAAGTTTGTACTCGAGTCGAATGAGCTTAGCTTTGGGTTTTGTTTATAGATCAAAAGTTCGAATAAACCATTGTGCATTATAAATCCTGATTCTTGGTAATGTACAGAATCAAAACATGCAAAGTTATGTATGGTTTGTGTGTCAAAATTTAGAATAGAGGATGCCAAGTGAGGTGGTGTTGGGTCGAATTAGGATATAAGAAAAATAAAGAATTGGGCTTGACTTTTTGTTGGGCTTGAATAGTAACAGGCCAAGAATAGAATTAAGGGTTTGTTTGGTGTTTATTTATGTATTGGACTTTTGTGGTGTGCGTGTGAGCTCGTTCCAAAGTATCGTATATAATGTAACAACGTTTTGAATAGAAATGTAATAAACAAAAATTTCAAATTTTGCTCGAAAAATGGTTAAGTGAACAGTAACGATGTGTTAATACTAGATTAACGTTCACTAATGACTAGGGAATTCTACGGGTTGCTACAATACCTACCCCTTATCTTGAATCTCGTCCCGAGATTCAGTCTGTGTTATCCGTTGAAATATGCTAACGAATAGTCGATGTTTAAAGTTTAAAGTATTTAAGCAAGAACTTACGTATCTAGGGTAGAATACTACTTGTCTTGGGAAAACATACGCATTATTTGTTAGCTGCATCCAAATGACCCAAATAGAATGCTCTACTATGAGGTGGACTATGATGGACTCCTGGGTTTGGGTTATTTCCTTCAATTGCTTGAGCTAGATTTCCTTGTCTTTGTCCAGGTGCTCTATTCAACCTAGGACACGCATTCTTGAGGTGATCCGGGCTATTACATTCATAGTATGTCCTTTGATTATTCCTCATGTTTTCTGCATTTCGAGGTGCTTTACAATGATTCGTAAAATGGCCTAACTAATTGCAGTTTGTACATTCACGGCAGGGCACATACCTCGGGTGATGATAAGTACACCTAGCACACTTAGGGTGTGGACCTGTATATGCTCTCTGACCAGACCCAGTGGCCATAAAAGTTCTTGTTTTCTTGTTGTCAATCATGGGGACTATTTGCTTGTCTGACTCATTCGTCCCTTTCCTTTTATCATCGTTCCTTAAAGTTCCAGTCCTAATCATCTCATCTGTTAGAGTCCCTGCTCTCAAGATTGCATTCTGAATTGTAGCCGGCTCAGTTACTTTCACAGTTCCATGAATTTCGGGGACAAGACCATAGATGTATCTCTCGATTCTTTTTGATTCAGGGGTAACCAGATGAGGAACTAGTTTAGCTAACTCGTGAAATCGATCTGTGTAAGCTGCATGACCAGCCCCTATCATAGTATGATGCCAGAGTTCGCCTTCTAGCTTCTGCATCTAATTGTCTGGACAGTATTCCTCTTTTAGTAGTGCCTTGAAGTTGTCCCATGTCATACCTACAGCTGCTTCTCTGCCTCAAGCTTGAATCTGCGTGTTCCACCATGTTAACGCCTTTCCTGACTGCGAGCATGCATAATACTTTACCTTCTGATGCGTTCCAAAACTACTGATGTCGATCACTGACTCCATCTTTTCAATCCATCGGGTATACTCCAACGCACCTCCTTTACCGTCAAACTCCATTGGCTTGCATGCCATAAATTACTTATACGTGCATCCAGTTGCGTGGTTGTTAGTATCATTTCCACCTACCCCATTGGTGTCGTCATTTCTGCTTCCGTGGTTTCCCGAGTTGTTGATGTGATTGCCAACTTGGGTGATAATAGTAGGAAGCAAGTTTTGGAGCTGTTGAGCGATGATGGCGGCAAAATCAGGATTTCCACCGTCGTTGTTATCATTGTTACTGATGCCTCGACCACCTCCTCTACCTCCACGTTCAATAGTCCTTCCACCCCTTATTGTTGCACCTCCTCGGTTAGTGTTGCGGGTTGATCTCCTTGATGCCTGTAACACCCCCAATTCAATGATGCAGCGGAATTCAAACTGGGTGTTACTTGATAGCACAACAGTCATAATAATAGAAAATGATCTCTAACTGAGTCATAAGGATTTATCATTCAAATTATAATATATCAGAGTTAACAAAAGAGGTCCCATAAGGTTCCATGTTTACAAAGTACATCAATATAAAGTCATTTGATGTCTTTTTGAATGATAAAATATGTTATAGCCTTCTTGATTGAGCCTGTGCCCCTCCGTGCCATCCCTGATCCTTATGCACCTGAAATACATGCTAAAAACTGTCAACACAAAGGTTGAGTGATATTCATAGAGTTTGTTTATGTAGTTGAACACAATATGTTGGTAGTGTGAGCTATAAATTCACACTCATGGTTGGAAAACAAAACAGTTATTATTACTCACTAATCTCATGTAACCAATACGTTAACGTGTGCCAATATCGATCGGCTGATTGCCTCGGTAGGTACTTTGCCAACATACCTAAGACTCAAATATAGTGCGTTTGATTACCGGACCAGTCAATACAAACGGGATTTGATGTGTGGTTTTGCGACCTTACAACAGGTTTTACCTCTCGAGGGATCTCAAGAGGCTTGCAATCCCCACCAGGCAGTGTACCTGACCGATGCAGTATAGTGTAGTGGCAAGCACCGGGGGATTGATCGTTCTCTAGGGGAATAGTGTCGTTAGGATTGAAAAACTACTCTAATAGGTCTAAGGGTAAGGGAAGATTCTTTTTGTATTTTTATATTTTTTATAAAAGCAAGTAAAATCTCGGGTTTGAAGGAGTGGGCGGAATTAGTTGCTAGTCAACTAACCCAAATAACTACAATTGCAAATAAAATAAAATAACTGAAAATAAAAAGGTGGTGAAACTTATATGGGGAGAAATGTGTTTACTTAGATTTCCTTACTCCCTAACTATCTTTTACCGGTTGATTAGTGTGTATTAATTGCGTGAATGACGGGTGTATTCCTTAATACCAATCGTGGGGTGGCGTACGTACTTCCCCAACTCTACAAGCTCCTACTTCACTCCTATGTCGAGCCGGCTAAGAAGCTCCGAACATGGGATCACTAGAATTCGCTCATGCATTAAATACAACCATAATAACCTTAGTACGCATTGGTTCATGTTTCTTAAGACGTTCAAGCAAGTTACCGTATAGGAGGTTAGCCAGTTTTCTTAAGCCTAACATCGATAAACAATCATCCAATACAATTAATAACACACCAACAACCAATAATCAATAGTTAGGTTTCATTAGATCTAAGCAAACACAAGATAAATCTAGCCTAGCATGTTAATCAAAAGACAAGAACAAGATATAATCAAACAACACATAGACATATTGAATGATTAATTGATTACTTATCTTCAATTAAACATGGGAGATCCAAGGGTATAAAACCCTTAAAAATGGCAGAAAATTCGTCTTAGGTTTTCTCCTCACAAAGTTGCACACTAATGACTAAAAATTGCAAAACTATATATAGAATTTATGGGCTAACGGCGTCACGTTGTAGGAGGTGACGCCGTCACCTCGCCGCGGCTAGGGTTCCCGGATGGTCTTCCTGACGCCGTCCCTCTTTAATCCCCCAAAATCCACTCTGGTGTGTCAAGGGTTGACGCCGTCACAATTGTGCTTGACGCCGTCTCTCTTTAACTTAAACCGTGACGGCCTTGATCACCTTAAAGGGTGACGTCGTCAGACTTCCTTTGTAAAACTTTCTGGCGCGTCATGTGTATTTGTCATATCCACCTCTTTTGCCAAGCCGTGACGCCGTCAGGAGGAATCCTTGACCCCGTCACGTGTACTTTTCCAGCAGCTTTGGAGACTCTATCGTTTTCTTCACTTTTATGCTCCAAAAACACCCAAAATGCTTCCTTTTCCAGATTTCTTCTCCAAAGTACCTAAAATGACAAAAGGAACGATTTAGGGCAATATTTGATCAAATAAATACGATTTAGGGCTTAAATGACCCCCTAAAAGCGGTACACTTTTCACTTCATCAAATACCCTTACACTTGAGATTTGCTTGTCCTCAAGCAAATGCGCTTTTATTCTAATCAAAATACAAGTTAGGGGTCATTTAACGCTAATATAAAAGTAATTACAACAAATAGTCGTTCCACTTTAATCATAATAAGCACGGAGATTACAAACTAGCACCTCACAAGTAGTGTTTAGATACTCACATCTCTCAGGTGTCATAAAAGTATATCTCATAAATGAAAATGGATAATATCTCTCACTACCTGTCATAGCAAATAGATTACCATAGGCTTGGGAAAGGATCAAAAACCTCCTCCACTAGGCGTAAGCACCTAAGATAAACTATCAAAGAGGGCTTTTAAACGGGTTATAACGTTAGGTGTAGGGATATGATAAACACGATTTTGTTGGATAAGGGATATTTTACTGGTGGCGAGTTAAAGATCTTGGTTAATTACAAGTACAATATGGCGTTGCTAAGCCAAGACTAGACTCAATCTTAAGCTAAAAACAAAATAACAAAAACATAAAATATACATAAAATGAAACGGGATGGTAGTCCGTATGTTTTTTTCTACTTTTCTTTTTCTCAATTTTTTTTGTATTTTTCTTGATTTTTTCGATTTTTTTTTTTTTTTTTGCATACACTCTTGCCCTACCATCCAAAATAATACATCGTAGGGGCGTTGCATTCCCCTTACACTTGAACTTTTACATAACTTTACAATTAACTATTCTAATGACTCGAATTAAGATAATCGAAACACTTGGAGTACTTTTAAAATATTTAGCACATATGGGGGTAATAATGTTGTTCTTCCCCATTACTCCATTACACTAGTACTTTACCCATGAGTCCCAATCATCCCAAAACAATATGTACAAGATATGACTCGACTTAGCAACCATGTAATCAATTAGACAATTAACTAAGGGTTTAAACAAATAACAATAATGCACTAAAGATGAGTGCATACACGGAAGGCTAAGGCGATTTGGGTGTACATTTAAGTGGGGTGTAAACAAATTCTTCCTTTAAGTAAAATGCTTAAAGTTAGAAACGAAAAGATAGGCTCTGAGGGGTGTACTAGGGGTATCGTGTACTAAAAATGAGTACAACGCAAAGGGTGTGAGAGAATTACTTGACCAATGTAGCCAACGTAATTATAACAAAAACACAGGTGTAAAACAATGGGTTAATCCTAATGCCTCTTATCATGTAGTAAATCTAACTACACGAATGTAGTCTCACTTGTGGCCTCGGAATGGTCCTAACGCAAGTTCTAGAATCTAAGTGCTACCGGTACACACATCATAGCATAAATGCTTTTCCTACCAATTCTAGGGGCGAACCTCACATATTTGGGGGTGGAAAATTTTTTAGTGGTACGGTTTTTGTGCTAGTCATATAACTCCTATCCATGAGACGCTCATTAAGATCAAAGTTTCACTCCTATATGTTGTAAAAAATTTTAAATTTGGCACTAAAATTGCCTTAACAGGTATTTCTCTCAGTTTTATTACACATCTACCATTAAACAAACGAAAAATCAAGTGTAATTGCATTCTCTAAAGTATCGTACTTTACCCCCCCTTACACTTAAGATGAACATTGTCCCCAATGTTCAAATAACAAGATGTAAAAGTAAATAAGGTAAAAGAATGAAATCAAATACTCCCCTGATTCGTTTGGTGGATAAAGAGGTAACATGGTTAGATCTTCTTGCAAGAGAAAGTAGAAGCTTCAAGACTAATGCATCGCCAAAAGCTAGATTCCACATACATCTCCTTGTCCAAAATAACCTGTTAAACCTGAGAAAACAAACACGAAAACCTGCATAACATCGGCGGGATAAATCTATATAAGGATATAATGCTTGTGGAATGATTATTTTGCAGATTCCTGGACTTTATAAGTTAGAGATTTAATAAAAACCTTTTTATGATTCCGGTAGAAAAACAAAACTTTCAAAAATTTCAGAAAATTAAAACCTGACGCCGTCAGGTTGTAATGCCTGACGCCGTCAGAAATGATCTGACAGAATTCTCATGTTAAGTTTCCGGAAAATTTCTGGAAAAACCTATACCTTACTTCCTGGAATTCCTGCAAAATATCATTATGACTCGATACAAGCATTTGACTCAAACAATTACTAATATGTATGTTAATTTATTATTGTTACGATTCATGTTCATTTGTTCTAATAAACCGATTTGGATTTCCCTTACACTTAACTTTTGCAAAATACCTTTATATGTAGTTAAGACGAAGTTAAAAACAAGATAAAGCATTTTCACAATTTAGTTTTGAACATGAATCAATAATAATAAAAATTAAACATACATACGGAAGCAAATAAATTCAAACGAACACATAAATAAACACACAAAGCAAATAAAGCTTGGGTTGCCTCCCAAGAAGCGCTTTTCTTTATTAACGAGTCTTGTAGCTAGACTCAAAGTCACCGTACATTACGTGACTTCTTCATCAAAAGTTATGTCTTCCTCATTGATCATTTCATTACCATTCTCTTGATAATGCTTGACTCGTTGTATATTCACAGTGAATTCTCTATCCTCGTCGTCAATCAACACAACGGCTCCGGTTTTAGAGGAGCTCCTTACGGTAAAAGGTCCATACCATCTAGATTTAAGTTTCCCAAGAAATAGCCTTAAGCGAGAATTATATAATAAGACCTTGTCTCCTTCTGAAAACTCCTTGGGTCTCTTAATCCGTTGGTCATGCCATCTTTTTGCCCTTTCTTTGTATGTAATGGAAGATTCATAAGCCTCTAATCTCAATTCATCGAGCTCTTGGAGCTGTAAGAATCTATTTGTTCCTGCAACCGTATAATCCAAATTACAAGCCTTAAGTGCCCAATATGCCTTGTGTTCCAGTTCTACTGGAAGGTGGCATGCCTTGCCATATACCATACGGAACGGGGTTGTCCCGATTGGTGTCTTATAAGCGGTTTAAAATGCCCACAAAGCTTCATCGAGCTTAAAAGACCAATCTTTTCTGTTTTGATTGACCGTTTTCTCTAATATTCTCTTTATGGCTCTATTAGTGTTTTCGACTTGACCGTTGGTTTGAGGATGGTAAGCGGTGGAGAATCGGTGAGAGACTCCATATCTTTTCATAACTTTCTCCATTTGCGAATTGCAAAAATGGGTTCCCCTGTCACTAATAAGAGCTTTCGGAATTCCGAACCTAGCGAACAATTATTTTAAGAAATGAATTACTACCCTAGCGTCGTTAGTCCTAAGGGCTTGTGCTTCCACCCATTTCGAAACATAATCAATGGCCACTAAGATGTATTCATTCCCTCCTGAAGATGGGAAGGGTCCCATGAAATCAATTCCCCAAACATCGAAAACCTCGCAAACTTGTATATAATTCTGCGGGGCTTCATCCCTCCTAGAGATATTCCCCGCTCTTTGACACGCGTCACAAGTCTGTATCATTCCCTTCACATCACGAAATATTGTAGGCCAATAGAATCCTGCGTCGAAGACCTTTCGTGCAGTAGTGTTCATTCCGTGATGCCCTCCAGATGGACCTGCATGACACTCTTTCATAATTCTGATAGCCTCCTTTTCCGAAACACAACGTCTGATTACTTGATCCGGACATCTTCGGAATAAGAAAGGTTCATCCCAAAAGTAGTACTTTAATTGATTGAAGAACCTCTTTTTTTCATGCCTGCTCATATGCTCAGGAATGACTCTACTTGCCAGGTAGTTAGCATAATCCGCATACCATGGTTCAGAATTATTTATTGACATGAGATGCTCTTCAGGAAATGACTCCCGAATCTCACTCTTGTCAGATTCAGCGAGGCTGGGGTTTTCGAGATGAGAAAGATGATCAGCCGCAAGATTCTCTGCTCCTTTCTTATCACGAATCTCTACATCAAACTCTTGCAATAGTAAGATCCAACGAAGTAACCGCGGTTTAGCATCCTGTTTAGTGAAAAGATATCGAATAGCTGAATGGTCCGTAAAAACAACCGTTTTAGAAAGGACAAGATACTGGCGAAACTTATCAAAAGCAAATACCACGGCTAGTAATTCCTTTTCAGTGGTAGTGTAGTTTTCTTGAGCAGGATTCATGGTTTTGCTAGCGTAGTATATTGGCTGAAAGTGTTTGTTAAACCTTTGGCCTAATACTGCTCCAACAGCATAATCGCTAGCATCGCACATGATTTCAAAGGGTAACTCCCAGTTAGGGGTGACCATAATTGGAGCTTGGGTAAGTTCCTGCTTCAATCGATCGAATGCATCCTTACACTCTTGAGAGAAGTCGAACTGGGCATCCTTCACGAGCAACTGAGTCATTGGTCTAGCTATCTTTGAGAAATCTTTAATGAATCTCCTATAGAAGCCAGCATGACCCAAGAAGCTACGGATTGCCATGACAGTTGTTGGATAGGGAAGTTTGGATATAGCTTTAATTTTTGCCCGGTCTACTTCAACTCCACTTCCTGAAATTTTGTGCCCTAGCACAATCCCTTCTTTTACCATAAAGTAGCACTTTTCCCAGTTTAGTACCAAGTTAGTCTCCTCACAACGTTTGAGCATTTTCTCAAGGTTAGCAAGACAGCGATCAAAAGAGTTTCCAAAGACCGAAAAATCATCCATGAAGACCTCCATGCTGTCTTCCATTAACTCATGGAAGATTGCTGTCATGCAGCGCTGGAAAGTGGCGGGGGCGTTACATAGTCCAAAGGGCATTCGCTTGTAGACGAAGGTGCCATAAGGGCATGTAAACGTAGTCTTTTCTTGGTCCTCAGGAGCGATAGGGATTTGGAAATACCCTGAGAACCCATCTAGGAAGCAGTAGTACTCATGCCCCGCTAACCTTTCCAACATTTGGTCGATAAATGGGAGAGGGAAATGATCCTTTTGGGTTGCATCATTCAACTTCCTATAATCGATGTACACACGCCATCCAGTTACTGTTCGTTGAGGCACTAACTCATCCTTATCGTTCTTAACCACCGTCATTCCTCCTTTTTTTGGTACAACCTGTACAGGACTTACCCATGGACTGTCTGAGATTGGGTAAATTAGTCCTGCATCTAGGAGCTTAACGACTTCCTTTTTTACGACTTCCTTTATGTTGGGGTTTACTCGCCTTTGAGGTTGCACGGTGGGTTTATAATCCTCCTCCGTGAGGATTTTATGCGTACAAAAGGTTGAGTCAATCCCCTTGATGTCGGCTACACTCCATGCTATAACTCCTTTATATTTTTTTAAAACTCCTAAGAGTTTATCCTTTTCTTCACTTTTCAAAGAAGAGTTTATGATTACCGGAAGTTGATCTTTTCCTTGAAGGAAAGCATATTCCAGGTTGTTTGGGAGTTCCTTGAGTTCTAACGTGGGTGGCTCGATGATGGAAGGTTTAAGTTTGTTCTCGGGTTTACGAAGCTCAAGCTGTTCGATTTCTTGTCTGGGATAGAAGGAGACTGCGTTCACATCCATAGTCTTCTCCTCCTCTAAGATGGGTAAGAAAGCTTCATCTCGCAACCAACCAGCTTCCACTTGTTCATCTATACAATTGTCAATCTCGTCGGATAGTTCATTGATTTCTTCGATGAAATACACCCGATTAGCTGTTTCGAGAGAAAGATTCATTGTGTCCTTGATGTCGAAGGTTAAGCTATCGGTCCCCACTCGTAAGGTTAGTTTGTCGTCATGAACATCAATAACAGCGCGAGCAGTTGCAAGGAATGGCCTCCCCAGAATGATGGGCACGAGGTCATCTTCTTCCATCTCTAAGATGACGAAGTCAACTGGAAATTTGAACTTCCCTACCTTAACCAGCACATTCTCACAAATTCCTAAGGGGTATTTGACTGATCTATCGGCTAGTTGGATGTTCATACGGGTTGGTTTCAATCCAGAATACCCTAACTTGAGGAACATGGAATGCGGCATAAGATTGATGCTTGCTCCTAACTCGGCTAAAGCATTCTTGACTGAAAGAGATCCTATTGAACAGGGCAAGGTGAAACTACCTGGATCATCCACCTTCTTTGGCAGCCCTCGTTGAGTCACCACAGAACATTCTTCTCCTAAGATTACAAGACCCTCGAGCCCTTTTCTGTTGGTTAGCAGCTTCTTGAAGTATGTACTATATTTGGGCATATGGTAACATGCATCAAGAAGGGGTATGGTGACGACCGAATTCTTCAAATATGACAAGAATCTTTTATTATCATTTTTGACCTTTTGATTCTTGAGGCGGGACGGGTATGAGACTTTAATGGGCTGTTTGGTTGGAGTAGGTGGAGAGGGAGTTACCGGAGGGGTTTGCTCGGGATTTCCATCGTTCACATTACCTTCCTCCTCATGAGGGGTGTCGGGTTCCATGAAGTTAGATTGTTGAGCTGGGTAAGGTGGATCCTTAGTAGTTGTTCCAGCACGAGTGGTGATGGCGAGTAAGGGATCTCTTTGATTTGTTTGAGGTTTGCCAAGGCCGTCGAGAGTGGCGTTGAGTTCTGCGAATTTGGCCCTTAGGTCGTTTTGTTGGCTATTGATGAGGTTGTCAAGACCTTTTAGTTGCATATTCTTTTCAAGCGTGAAATGCCCAAGATCATCCTAAAAAGTGCTCCTAACCTTGTAGTCAGGATATTCTCCTCCTCCCTCTTCTCTCACAAGATTTCCCCAAGGGGTAAAATCATTGTTTTGGAAGAAAGTTAAGAGCGAAGGATCATCGAAGATGTCGTGGCTTGACAAGCATACTTGTTCGGTGGTGGTATCATCCCCGCATTCCTCCACTTCATGCGGGCCACCACATTGGTCACAGATCAAGTATGGGTTTGATAACCGTTTAGTTGGTTGTGACTTGTCTAGATAAGATACTTGATCATTCAATCTACTCAACCGGCTAGCAAAAGGAGGCTCTTTCATGATCTTGGAAACGCCCATGATCGAATCGGGTTCATCCCAGGTATCGTTTTGATCATTTGCATATTCCTCAATTCTATTCCATCCTTCCTCAGCGCTTAGGTTGGCTATTTTTACTTTCATCGAATTATTAATGCCAACTTGGTCGCTTTTAGGGACACTGTCATAAAAGATCTGGACAAGAAGCCAGAGTTTAATGCCATGATGAGGGACTTGTCTAATTAGATCTTTGAATCTGATCCAGGATTCGTGAATGGGTTCAGCTGGTCCAACATGGAAGCGGAAGATTTCGTCTCTTAACGTTGAAGTTCTTCCTATGGGAAAGAATTTCTCATAGAATTTTGAGATAAGCTGTTCCCATGTGAAGATTGACTCGGAGGGGAGTTTGTTATACCAATCTTTGGCTTTCGCATAAAGGGTGAAGGGAAATAATCGTAGCCGGGAGGTATCTCTAGTGGCTCCGTCCGTATGGAGGGTATCCACTATTTTCAGGAAGTCTTTGATGTGTTGGATTGGATCATCGCTTTTCAATCCGTGAAACTTGCATACACTTTGGGCAAGCCAAATGTCGGTTGCATGATGAACTCAAATAAGTACATTTTATTAATATCATTTATCCTATTAAATTGACTTGTTTTACTATATTATGTATGAGGATTGATACTTAATCGTTTACTTTTGTAATTCTCAGGTAAAAACAAGCATTTGGTGAAACTTAGCGATTTTGGACTAATAATGGAGCAAAACATGCATAATGTGAAGAGTCTACTGAAATGAAGAAGATCAAGACTAATCTGCTCCAGATGCGCCGCATCTCACTCATGACATGCGCCGCATCTCTATCAAGATATCACCAGATACGATCCAAGATACAAGAGGACATGCGCCGCATCTAATCATGGAGTTACGCCGCATCTTCTGGCGGTGTACGAATATTCCTGAATATTATAATCTTGGACCCCACGCGAAGTTAAGTACATGCGCCGCATCTACTCCTTAGATGCGCCGCATCTTCCCTCAGACAGAAACTATAAATACCCCAAGACCAGACGAATTTCCGGGGGGCAATATATAAGTTTTGAAGACCGAACAGGAGAGACCTAGGACGAATTCAGTCAAGGAGGCAGCACAAGACACACCCAAATCAAAGATACAAGAGCTGTAAGAAGGTGCTGCATGTGTTTAATTCATTAAGTAGTTTTGTTTTATTGTGTTAGCAAACTTTAATTCATCAGGATTGGTGGCTTGTGTAATGTGACAACGAAAGATTGCACTCCCTTTAATACTTGCTTTCCCATCAATTAAAGTTTATATGTTGATGTCTTTGGTTACTACTTATTAGTGCATTGATAACCTCTGTGTTTATTAGTGGCTTGCGGGCATTTGACTGCGGGACATAATGTGGCTCCCACGGTTATTACTAAATTGATCACTTAGGAATAACTTTTAGACATAAGTAATCATTAAGGGTTTACTCGCCGATAAGATTAGGACCAACGAGAAAGGGTTAACTACATACACCTCATATAAGGCTATCAATAAAACAAGTGACAATCTACTTAATCATAAGGACAGCCCTCTTATTGTCTCAAGTATCTATCTGTGTACGTGTGTGCTACTTGCTGATTCGTGCCTATTGGTTTATTTTATTATTTAATTGCAAACAAATCGTGCCAGTCTCTCAGGCTGAAACCCCCTTGCGTTAGGATATTAAAATACTGATTAGAATAACGAGATAATACGTTCCACTCTTAGTGATCGACACTCTACTTACCATTAACTTCATACTGACCGGGTACACTGCTCGTTAAGTGTGTGTGTTATTGATAAGTCGGCTAAATATAAATTTAAAACTTGAGTAGGCATTAAAACTGCTAAACCGCAACGACACATCACGCGCATCAAGTTTTTGGCGCCGCTGCCGGGGAGTGAATTGTTATTATCTGTTAATTTGATTAGTATTTTAATTAGGTTTTTCTTTTTATTAGATTAATTGCATCATTGTACTATTTTGCATATTTGTTGTATTGTGTGTTAATTGTTTGCTTTTATTTTTATTTTTGTGTGTTTTATTTTTTTTGTTTGTGTGTTTTTATTTTTGTTTTTATTTTTCGTATTTTTGCTGTTCTGCTATCGTTGTACTGTGCTAAATCAAACGATACGGCGCATCTGATCTCTCAAATACGGCGTATTGCGTTTAATTTTAAAAATACAACGCGTTTAATTAATTCGATACGACGCATCTTTTCCCCAAGATACGGCGTATCTGTTTTTAATACGAAATTTTTTTTTTCAAATAGCGATAAAGTAATACGACGCATCTGCTTTTGCAGATACGGCGTATCTGTTTTTGATAAAAAAAAATTTTTCTAAACGTTAACGCCATACGACGCATCTGCTTTCGTAGATACGGCGTATCTATTATTTTAATTAAAAACAGTTTGCGAATTATTAAACAGATACGGCGTATCGATCTTTGTCGATACGGCGCATCTTTCTGAATCAAAAATTGATATTTATTTTTAAACGTAACGAAAATACGGCGCATTAACTTTCGTTAATACGACGCATTTAATTTTAATTAGATAAGCTGATTTTTGATTAATTAATTCGATACGGCGCATTCAAAATTCTAAGCGGCGTATCTATTTTATGAATAAAGTCTGATTAAATTTTAACGTATTAAGATACGGCGTATCCAATTCTTTGGATACGGCGCATCGTCTGCAGATATCAGTTACTTTAATTTTTCGTATTCCGTTTTCGTTATTAATTATCTGATATATTACTTTCTCGAGCATACCCTACTGATATTTTTTGTGATGATTTCAGGAAGTGCATGACCAGGAGTTCTACGAAGAACTTGATTCAACCTTTCGAAGATCCTGAACGAGCCCTGCATTCGCTTAAAAGGCTTTTCAACACAAGAAGCTTTGATCTTTCAAGTTCACTCGAGCTTGATTACTTTTCTGAAGAAAAAGAGGAAGTTGAAACAGAAACAATGGGCGAAAACACTACTATGGAGGAATACATGAACAGCACCCGTGCTGATTACACTTCAGGAGTTGCTAGACCAAAGTTTGATGATAAGTCAAAATTTGAGTTGAAGGGTCAGTTTCTCAAAGAACTAAGAGAGAATGCTTTCAGTGGGACGGAACATGAGGATGCTAATGAGCATGTTGAAAAGGTCCTGGAGATTAAAGATTTGTTTACTTCAGAAGGAGTCACTGACGATCAGATCATGCTAAGAATCTTTCCAATCTCGCTAAAAGGAGCTGCTAACAAGTGGCTAAGGAATGAACCTGCTAGTTCAATCACTACATGGGGAGATTTGAAGAGCAAATTCCTGAAGAGATATTGTCCACCTGCTAAGACTGCTAAAAAGATGGAGGCTATCAATAGTTTCAAGCAAGAGCCTGATGAAACCCTTTATCAAGCTTGGGAACGGTTTAAAGATTTATTGATAAAATGTCCTCAACACTATCTAACCCCTATGCAGGAGATAATATTGTTTTATCAAGGATTGGACGTGCCTACAAGACAGATTTTGGATGCTAAGGGAGCTGTACCTCAAATGAGTGCAACTAATGCTAGGAAAGCGATCCAAGAAGCTGCTGATCATTCTCAGAAATGGCACGATGGGACCTCTACTAGATCTAAGAGCAGCACTAATTTTGACGGGATCGCTGCTATTCAAGCTCAATTGGATAAAATTAGTAGAGAAATGAAGAAGCGTGATGAAAGAGCGTATGCTGCCCAAGTTGGATGTGAAAAGTGCGAAGGACCTCACTACACTAAAGATTGCCCGAATAAGAATGAAAGTGAGACGTTTGAAGAAGCATATTACACCCAATTTGGACAACCATTCCGACCTTCGGGAAGATTTAGGGAAGCTAGTCCGGGATTCTATCAAAAGAACAACTTCAATCCCGCTTATCAAGAGAGGAGGCAGACTTTAGACGATACTTTAAAGCAAATTATGGCCGATGCTGCTAAAAGACATGAAGAGAATACTGCTATGATCAAAGAAATCCGAGCTTCAACGGACACTACTACAAGAAATCAAGGAGCTTCGATCAAAGCATTGGAACAGCAAATTGGTCAAATGAGCAAGGTTCTTCAAGAAAGGGGATATGGAAGTTTACCGAGCTCAACTGAAACCAACCCAAGAGATCATGTCAAGGCCATAAGCACCACTGAAGAAGTCACTCCTAATATACCTAGAAGATCTATGAATGGTGATGATGGTGCAAGACCCAAATTTTTCTTTAATTCTTCAATCAGCTTAAGGAGACTACTAAAAGAAAAGACAAATATTGAAGAGGAGATCAAGGCAACAATGAAAGAAGAGAGCTCTGCAACCGACTTAAATGCCTTGCCTCATAAAGAAAGAGACCCAGGAAGTTTTACTTTGCCTTGTTCTATTAATAATATATCTTTCAATAATGTGTTAGCTGACTTAGGAGCTAGTGTTAGTGTTATGCCTCTTAAGACATTCGCTACCCTAGGACTAGGAAAATTAGCACCAACTAAATTACTTATTGAATTGGCTGATAAAATGGTAAAACGACCTGAAGGGATTGCTAATAATGTACTAGTTAAGATTGAGCAGTTTATTTTTCCCGTAGACTTTGTTATACTAGACATGCCCGAGGATGTTAAGATTCCTTTAATCCTCGGAAGGCCTTTCTTGTCTACTGCCCATGCTAAGATTGATGTGTTTAAGAGAAAAATCTCATTAAGGGTAGGGAATAATAAACTAGTCTATAAATGTCAAGATCCTGTTAAGAGCATAATTAGAGGTGTTTATGTGCTAGGATTAAGAGAGCGTATGGACCTCGATCTTGAAGCTAGACTTATGGGAGAAACATTGATTCAAAACAACTCAACTAATCCTAATCATGAGAACTTTGAGGAATTCATTGACCTTAATGTACCTACCGAACTTAGACGCGATGTTGTTAATGATTCTGATGATGAGTGGTATGATTGTGTAGTAATTAATAAGCGTAGGAGAATAGTTGAGAATACGAATTTGAACAATGATGTGTTTATTGAACTACCACCCCACCTTGCTTATTTATGCCTATATGATAATAAGAATTTCCCGTCTATCATTTTGTCATCTCTGCCCGAAAGGGACAGGACTTTGTTTATACAGATATTGAAGAAGAACGGCGTGGAAATTAAGGACGAGCAAGGAGTGTTCAATATTACTGAATTGGCGATGAGGGAGCGCGATGTTTCCGACTCCTTCAATGATCGATATTAAAGAGCTGAACGTGAGTCTAACTTGAAGACTCTGGAATAAAGACAAGTGCTTACCGGGAGACAACCCGGATTTATCTTTTAATTTTCTGTTTTCTGTGTCGAGTCAGTCAGGCCCGTACGAAGATACGGCGCATCTCCATCCTGAGATGCGACGCATCTCCTGCAATGGTCATATCCTATTTTATTTTTCTGCATTTTTATTTTCGACTTTAAAACTCTTTATCAGTTTATTTTTAATGCGGCGCATCCCTGGTTAAGGATGCGGCGCATCTTTATTCTGATCCGTATTAATTCCAGGCTCGATACGGCGTATCTTCTTCCATAAGATACGGCGCATCGACTGACCTGATGATTTTCAGTTTTAATTTTTAAGTTTTATCTTTCCTAACTACTAATGTATTATGCAAGTTGAACCTTTCTTATCTTAGGTGTGTTTTAAAGTGTTGGTGGTATTATAGTTTCCTAGATTTCTTGTGGATACATCAAGTATGAAGCTTTAACGTTCTAATCCACAAGAAAGATGATTTTTGCTCTTATACTAATGGAGGATCATACCGAGCAAATCTCAGGGGAGTTTTTCTGTTCTAATTCTTTTATTTTCCAGTTTTTAACCTTTTATACAAACAACGAGGACGTTGTTTAACTTAAGTGGGGGGATTGGAGAATTAGAACACTTAACACTTACTTGTCCTAAACTTTTTCAAAAATTATGCTTAAAATGTGCTTAATATATCAAACTTAAAAAAAAATTTAGCATGTTTTTGTTTAAGATCTAAGTTGCATAGCTGCACACATGACGTTATTTTCAAAAATTGTGATTTTCCAAAATTCACAAATCTATGAGTGTGCCGGTGACTTGTAAACTTTAGAACTTGGCTTGTATACTATTCGAGACCACCATAATGAGTATTATTTTATATAATTGGAATGACTTGTCTAAATTGGTAAATTTCTAGGATTACACCCAAAATAGCCTATTATATGTTATGTGTTATTAACTAACTACACTGGTTAGTTAACCCCCGTATAAACCCTTTTGTTACTCTCATTTTTAGAGTAAGATACCCCTAGAAAAACACTCAGAGCCATTCCTTTCGTTTCTTACACCTATGTTTAAAATGTTTCGTTACACCCTTACACCTTAGCCTACCCTGTAGATTAGAATCCGTGGTTGGTTAATTGCTATAGGCAAAGTGTGTTTCCTTACATTACCTGTGTTCGCATGCGTAATTCATTATCTATGGTTAGGTCGGGAAATTGCACAATGCAATTGGAGTGAAAGTAGATATTATATATTTTTGAGTTTATTTTTCGTGTGTTTACTACTTTCACTATTACCGTTATTTCTGAAAGTATGAAAAGTATAGAAAAATTATCCGGAAAGAAAGTTGTAGTGATGTGGTGAAATTTTACACATCTATGTTTATGTTTCAAGTTAAAAAAAAAAAAAAAAAAAAAAAAAAAAATCGAAAAAATAAGAAAAGAAAAAGAAAGAAAAAGAAAAGTTGGAAGTTAGTTTTAACCAACTTATGTAAAGTTATGTAAGTGGTCGATATCACCACTATTTGTTGTACTATATTTATGGATTGAATGGGAATTGGCAGTTATGGGAACGCCAATTAAGGTTTATTCTTTGATTAAGATCTTGTTGAGTATAATTCGTGTCTACCTAAAGCGTGTGTTTCAAGTGTTAAAGCGTGAGTTATTCTATGATATGAGTCTTATTCATGGGATGGTTGGGATAGTGATTAACCACACTTAGGATTTTAATTTATTTGTTTTGTTTATTTTCATTTTACACCAATTTATATCCCAAATGTTACCATACCCTTTATTATTCTTTATCCAACCAAACCTTTGATTTATTGAGATTAGGGATTTGAGCAATCTTAAGTATCGTAGTCGTGGATTCGGCTATGTATTTATGATTTTGTCGCCCTTTTTGATATATTATTATTGGTGAAGTTTGGACCTATCTTTAGCCTATTCGAGTTAAGGATTTGAGCAATTGCAAGTATCGTGTTCGTGGATTCGATCATGTATTTGTGATTTTGTCGCCTTTTCTGGAATTTGAGATCGATAGTGAAAAAGAATAATTAACCCTTAAGCCTACAAACCCTTTTTACCGCTTTAGACTTGTTATTCCTTAGCTTTAGTGGTGGAGATGTGTATACTTGCCAAGCTTATGATAGAATATTCGTCACGACTGGACAGTTAAACGATTAGATTTGCTTTTATCGACTTATTTTATTTTACTTCTAATTCGTTAAGTGTTTAGTTGTGTGATTATGAAATAAACGAATACATGCTTAAATATAAAAATAAATCCTAACATCTTTTAGGATACATTTTCATAAAAGAAATTCTAAGGTTTACTTGGGGACAAGTAAAGTTCAAGTGGGGGGATATTTGATGAACTCAAATAAGTACATTTTATTACTATCATTTATCCTATTAAATTGACTTGTTTTACTATATTATGTATGAGGATTGATACTTAATCGTTTACTTTTGTAATTCTCAGGTAAAAACAAGCATTTGGTGAAACTTAGCGATTTTGGACTAATAATGGAGCAAAACATGCATAATGTGAAGAGTCTACTGAAATGAAGAAGATCAAGACTAATCTGCTCCAGATGCGCCGCATCTCACTCATGACATGCGCCGCATCTCTATCAAGATATCACCAGATACGATCCAAGATACAAGAGGACATGCGCCGCATCTAATCATGGAGTTACGCCGCATCTTCTGGCGGTGTACGAATATTCCTGAATATTATAATCTTGGACCCCACGCGAAGTTAAGTACATGCGCCGCATCTACTCCTTAGATGCGCCGCATCTTCCCTCAGACAGAAACTATAAATACCCCAAGACCAGACGAATTTCCGGGGGGCAATATATAAGTTTCGAAGACCGAACAGGAGAGACCTAGGACGAATTCAGTCAAGGAGGCAGCACAAGACACACCCAAATCAAAGATACAAGAGCTGTAAGAAGGTGCTGCATGTGTTTAATTCATTAAGTAGTTTTGTTTTATTGTGTTAGCAAACTTTAATTCATCAGGATTGGTGGCTTGTGTAATGTGACAACGAAAGATTGCACTCCCTTTAATACTTGCTTTCCCATCAATTAAAGTTTATATGTTGATGTCTTTGGTTACTACTTATTAGTGCATTGATAACCTCTGTGTTTATTAGTGGCTTGCGGGCATTTGACTGCGGGACATAATGTGGCTCCCACGGTTATTACTAAATTGATCACTTAGGAATAACTTTTAGACATAAGTAATCATTAAGGGTTTACTCGCCGATAAGATTAGGACCAACGAGAAAGGGTTAACTACATACACCTCATATAAGGCTATCAATAAAACAAGTGACAATCTACTTAATCATAAGGACAGCCCTCTTATTGTCTCAAGTATCTATCTGTGTACGTGTGTGCTACTTGCTGATTCGTGCCTATTGGTTTATTTTATTATTTAATTGCAAACAAATCGTGCCAGTCTCTCAGGCTGAAACCCCCTTGCGTTAGGATATTAAAATACTGATTAGAATAACGAGATAATACGTTCCACTCTTAGTGATCGACACTCTACTTACCATTATCTTCATACTGACCGGGTACACTGCTCGTTAAGTGTGTGTGTTATTGATAAGTCGGCTAAATATAAATTTAAAACTTGAGTAGGCATTAAAACTGCTAAACCGCAACGACACATCACGCGCATCAAGTTTTTGGCGCCGCTGCCGGGGAGTGAATTGTTATTATCTGTTAATTTGATTAGTATTTTAATTAGGTTTTTCTTTTTATTAGATTAATTGCATCATTGTACTATTTTGCATATTTGTTGTATTGTGTGTTAATTGTTTGCTTTTATTTTTATTTTTGTGTGTTTTATTTTTTTTGTTTGTGTGTTTTTATTTTTGTTTTTATTTTTCGTATTTTTGCTGTTCTGCTATCGTTGTACTGTGCTAAATCAAACGATACGGCGCATCTGATCTCTCAAATACGGCGTATTGCGTTTAATTTTAAAAATACAACGCGTTTAATTAATTCGATACGACGCATCTTTTCCCCAAGATACGGCGTATCTGTTTTTAATACGAATTTTTTTTTTCAAATAGCGATAAAGTAATACGACGCATCTGCTTTTGCAGATACGGCGTATCTGTTTTTGATAAAAAAAAAAAAATTTCTAAACGTTAACGCCATACGACGCATCTGCTTTCGTAGATACGGCGTATCTATTATTTTAATTAAAAACAGTTTGCGAATTATTAAACAGATACGGCGTATCGATCTTTGTCGATACGGCGCATCTTTCTGAATCAAAAATCGATATTTATTTTTAAACGTAACGAAAATACGGCGCATTAACTTTCGTTAATACGACGCATTTAATTTTAATTAGATAAGCTGATTTTTGATTAATTAATTTGATACGGCGCATTCAAAATTCTAAGCGGCGTATCTATTTTCTGAATAAAGTCTGATTAAATTTTAACGTATTAAGATACGGCGTATCCAATTCTTTGGATACGGCGCATCGTCTGCAGATATCAGTTACTTTAATTTTTCGTATTCCGTTTTCGTTATTAATTATCTGATATATTACTTTCTCGAGCATACCCTACTGATATTTTTTGTGATGATTTCAGGAAGTGCATGACCAGGAGTTCTACGAAGAACTTGATTCAACCTTTCGAAGATCCTGAACGAGCCCTGCATTCGCTTAAAAGGCTTTTCAACACAAGAAGCTTTGATCTTTCAAGTTCACTCGAGCTTGATTACTTTTCTGAAGAAAAAGAGGAAGTTGAAACAGAAACAATGGGCGAAAACACTACTATGGAGGAATACATGAACAGCACCCGTGCTGATTACACTTCAGGAGTTGCTAGACCAAAGTTTGATGATAAGTCAAAATTTGAGTTGAAGGGTCAGTTTCTCAAAGAACTAAGAGAGAATGCTTTCAGTGGGACGGAACATGAGGATGCTAATGAGCATGTTGAAAAGGTCCTGGAGATTAAAGATTTGTTTACTTCAGAAGGAGTCACTGACGATCAGATCATGCTAAGAATCTTTCCAATCTCGCTAAAAGGAGCTGCTAACAAGTGGCTAAGGAATGAACCTGCTAGTTCAATCACTACATGGGGAGATTTGAAGAGCAAATTCCTGAAGAGATATTGTCCACCTGCTAAGACTGCTAAAAAGATGGAGGCTATCAATAGTTTCAAGCAAGAGCCTGATGAAACCCTTTATCAAGCTTGGGAACGGTTTAAAGATTTATTGATAAAATGTCCTCAACACTATCTAACCCCTATGCAGGAGATAATATTGTTTTATCAAGGATTGGACGTGCCTACAAGACAGATTTTGGATGCTAAGGGAGCTGTACCTCAAATGAGTGCAACTAATGCTAGGAAAGCGATCCAAGAAGCTGCTGATCATTCTCAGAAATGGCACGATGGGACCTCTACTAGATCTAAGAGCAGCACTAATTTTGACGGGATCGCTGCTATTCAAGCTCAATTGGATAAAATTAGTAGAGAAATGAAGAAGCGTGATGAAAGAGCGTATGCTGCCCAAGTTGGATGTGAAAAGTGCGAAGGACCTCACTACACTAAAGATTGCCCGAATAAGAATGAAAGTGAGACGTTTGAAGAAGCATATTACACCCAATTTGGACAACCATTCCGACCTTCGGGAAGATTTAGGGAAGCTAGTCCGGGATTCTATCAAAAGAACAACTTCAATCCCGCTTATCAAGAGAGGAGGCAGACTTTAGACGATACTTTAAAGCAAATTATGGCCGATGCTGCTAAAAGACATGAAGAGAATACTGCTATGATCAAAGAAATCCGAGCTTCAACGGACACTACTACAAGAAATCAAGGAGCTTCGATCAAAGCATTGGAACAGCAAATTGGTCAAATGAGCAAGGTTCTTCAAGAAAGGGGATATGGAAGTTTACCGAGCTCAACTGAAACCAACCCAAGAGATCATGTCAAGGCCATAAGCACCACTGAAGAAGTCACTCCTAATATACCTAGAAGATCTATGAATGGTGATGATGGTGCAAGACCCAAATTTTTCTTTAATTCTTCAATCAGCTTAAGGAGACTACTAAAAGAAAAGACAAATATTGAAGAGGAGATCAAGGCAACAATGAAAGAAGAGAGCTCTGCAACCGACTTAAATGCCTTGCCTCATAAAGAAAGAGACCCAGGAAGTTTTACTTTGCCTTGTTCTATTAATAATATATCTTTCAATAATGTGTTAGCTGACTTAGGAGCTAGTGTTAGTGTTATGCCTCTTAAGACATTCGCTACCCTAGGACTAGGAAAATTAGCACCAACTAAATTACTTATTGAATTGGCTGATAAAACGGTAAAACGACCTGAAGGGATTGCTAATAATGTACTAGTTAAGATTGAGCAGTTTATTTTTCCCGTAGACTTTGTTATACTAGACATGCCCGAGGATGTTAAGATTCCTTTAATCCTCGGAAGGCCTTTCTTGTCTACTGCCCATGCTAAGATTGATGTGTTTAAGAGAAAAATCTCATTAAGGGTAGGGAATAATAAACTAGTCTATAAATGTCAAGATCCTGTTAAGAGCATAATTAGAGGTGTTTATGTGCTAGGATTAAGAGAGCGTATGGACCTCGATCTTGAAGCTAGACTTATGGGAGAAACATTGATTCAAAACAACTCAACTAATCCTAATCATGAGAACTTTGAGGAATTCATTGACCTTAATGTACCTACCAAACTTAGACGCAATGTTGTTAATGATTCTGATGATGAGTGGTATGATTGTGTAGTAATTAATAAGCGTAGGAGAATAGTTGAGAATACGAATTTGAACAATGATGTGTTTATTGAACTACCACCCCACCTTGCTTATTTATGCCTATATGATAATAAGAATTTCCCGTCTATCATTTTGTCATCTCTGCCCGAAAGGGACAGGACTTTGTTTATACAGATATTAAAGAAGAACGGCGTGGAAATTAAGGACGAGCAAGGAGTGTTCAATATTACTGAATTGGCGATGAGGGAGCGCGATGTTTCCGACTCCTTCAATGATCGATATTAAAGAGCTGAACGTGAGTCTAACTTGAAGACTCTGGAATAAAGACAAGTGCTTACCGGGAGACAACCCGGATTTATCTTTTAATTTTCTGTTTTCTGTGTCGAGTCAGTCAGGCCCGCACGAAGATACGGCGCATCTCCATCCTGAGATGCGACGCATCTCCTGCAATGGTCATATCCTATTTTATTTTTCTGCATTTTTATTTTCGACTTTAAAACTCTTTATCAGTTTATTTTTAATGCGGCGCATCCCTGGTTAAGGATGCGGCGCATCTTTATTCTGATCCGTATTAATTCCAGGCTCGATACGGCGTATCTTCTTCCATAAGATACGGCGCATCGACTGACCTGATGATTTTCAGTTTTAATTTTTAAGTTTTATCTTTCCTAACTACTAATGTATTATGCAAGTTGAACCTTTCTTATCTTAGGTGTGTTTTAAAGTGTTGGTGGTATTATAGTTTCCTGGATTTCCTGTGGATACATCAAGTATGAAGCTTTAACGTTCTAATCCACAAGAAAGATGATTTTTGCTCTTATACTAATGGAGGATCATACCGAGCAAATCTCAGGGGAGTTTTTCTGTTCTAATTCTTTTATTTTCCAGTTTTTAACCTTTTATACAAACAACGAGGACGTTGTTTAACTTAAGTGGGGGGGATTGGAGAATTAGAACACTTAACACTTACTTGTCCTAAACTTTTTCAAAAATTATGCTTAAAATGTGCTTAATATATCAAAATTAAAAAAAAATTTAGCATGTTTTTGTTTAATATCTAAGTTGCATAGCTGCACACATGACGTTATTTTCAAAAATTGTGATTTTCCAAAATTCACAAATCTATGAGTGTGCCGGTGACTTGTAAACTTTAGAACTTGGCTTGTATACTATTCGAGACCACCATAATGAGTATTATTTTATATAATTGGAATGACTTGTCTAAATTGGTAAATTTCTAGGATTACACCCAAAATAGCCTATTATATGTTATGTGTTATTAACTAACTACACTGGTTAGTTAACCCCCGTATAAACCCTTTTGTTACTCTCATTTTTAGAGTAAGATACCCCTAGAAAAACACTCAGAGCCATTCCTTTCGTTTCTTACACCTATGTTTAAAATGTTTCGTTACACCCTTACACCTTAGCCTACCCTGTAGATTAGAATCCGTGGTTGGTTAATTGCTATAGGCAAAGTGTGTTTCCTTACATTACCTGTGTTCGCGTGCGTAATTCATTATCTATGGTTAGGTCGGGAAATTGCACAATGCAATTGGAGTGAAAGTAGATATTATATATTTTTGAGTTTATTTTTCGTGTGTTTACTACTTTCACTATTACCGTTATTTCTGAAAGTATGAAAAGTATAGAAAAATTATCCGGAAAGAAAGTTGTAGTGATGTGGTGAAATTTTACACATCTATGTTTATGTTTCAAGTTAAAAAAAAAAAAAAAAAAAAAAAATCGAAAAAATAAGAAAAGAAAAAGAAAGAAAAAGAAAAGTTGGAAGTTAGTTTTAACCAACTTATGTAAAGTTATGTAAGTGGTCGATATCACCACTATTTGTTGTACTATATTTATGGATTGAATGGGAATTGGCAGTTATGGGAACGCCAATTAAGGTTTATTCTTTGATTAAGATCTTGTTGAGTATAATTCGTGTCTACCTAAAGCGTGTGTTTCAAGTGTTAAAGCGTGAGTTATTCTATGATATGAGTCTTATTCATGGGATGGTTGGGATAGTGATTAACCACACTTAGGATTTTAATTTATTTGTTTTGTTTATTTTCATTTTACACCAATTTATATCCCAAATGTTACCATACCCTTTATTATTCTTTATCCAACCAAACCTTTGATTTATTGAGATTAGGGATTTGAGCAATCTTAAGTATCGTAGTCGTGGATTCGGCTATGTATTTATGATTTTGTCGCCCTTTTTGATATATTATTATTGGTGAAGTTTGGACCTATCTTTAGCCTATTCAAGTTAAGGATTTGAGCAATTGCAAGTATCGTGTTCGTGGATTCGATCATGTATTTGTGATTTTGTCGCCTTTTCTGGAATTTGAGATCGATAGTGAAAAAGAATAATTAACCCTTAAGCCTACAAACCCTTTTTACCGCTTTAGACTTGTTATTCCTTAGCTTTAGTGGTGGAGATGTGTATACTTGCCAAGCTTATGATAGAATATTCGTCACGACTGGACAGTTAAACGATTAGATTTGCTTTTATCGACTTATTTTATTTTACTTCTAATTCGTTAAGTGTTTAGTTGTGTGATTATGAAATAAACGAATACATGCTTAAATATAAAAATAAATCCTAACATCTTTTAGGATACATTTTCATAAAAGAAATTCTAAGGTTTACTTGGGGACAAGTAAAGTTCAAGTGGGGGGATATTTGATGAACTCAAATAAGTACATTTTATTACTATCATTTATCCTATTAAATTGACTTGTTTTACTATATTATGTATGAGGATTGATACTTAATCGTTTACTTTTGTAATTCTCAGGTAAAAACAAGCATTTGGTGAAACTTAGCGATTTTGGACTAATAATGGAGCAAAACATGCATAATGTGAAGAGTCTACTGAAATGAAGAAGATCAAGACTAATCTGCTCCAGATGCGCCGCATCTCACTCATGACATGCGCCGCATCTCTATCAAGATATCACCAGATACGATCCAAGATACAAGAGGACATGCGCCGCATCTAATCATGGAGTTACGCCGCATCTTCTGGCGGTGTACGAATATTCCTGAATATTATAATCTTAGACCCCACGCGAAGTTAAGTACATGCGCCGCATCTACTCCTTAGATGCGCCGCATCTTCCCTCAGACAGAAACTATAAATACCCCAAGACCAGACGAATTTCCGGGGGGCAATATATAAGTTTCGAAGACCGAACAGGAGAGACCTAGGACGAATTCAGTCAAGGAGGCAGCACAAGACACACCCAAATCAAAGATACAAGAGCTGTAAGAAGGTGCTGCATGTGTTTAATTCATTAAGTAGTTTTGTTTTATTGTGTTAGCAAACTTTAATTCATCAGGATTGGTGGCTTGTGTAATGTGACAACGAAAGATTGCACTCCCTTTAATACTTGCTTTCCCATCAATTAAAGTTTATATGTTGATGTCTTTGGTTACTACTTATTAGTGCATTGATAACCTCTGTGTTTATTAGTGGCTTGCGGGCATTTGACTGCGGGACATAATGTGGCTCCCACGGTTATTACTAAATTGATCACTTAGGAATAACTTTTAGACATAAGTAATCATTAAGGGTTTACTCGCTGATAAGATTAGGACCAACGAGAAAGGGTTAACTACATACACCTCATATAAGGCTATCAATAAAACAAGTGACAATCTACTTAATCATAAGGACAGCCCTCTTATTGTCTCAAGTATCTATCTGTGTACGTGTGTGCTACTTGCTGATTCGTGCCTATTGGTTTATTTTATTATTTAATTGCAAACAAATCGTGCCAGTCTCTCAGGCTGAAACCCCCTTGCGTTAGGATATTAAAATACTGATTAGAATAACGAGATAATACGTTCCACTCTTAGTGATCGACACTCTACTTACCATTATCTTCATACTGACCGGGTACACTGCTCGTTAAGTGTGTGTGTTATTGATAAGTCGGCTAAATATAAATTTAAAACTTGAGTAGGCATTAAAACTGCTAAACCGCAACGACACATCACGCGCATCATTGCACGCAAGACCCCATTCGTGTGTTCATTAGGAAAAACAATAGCATTGGAAAAACCGCGAGGGGTGGGAGAAGAGTAGTCCTTGAGGGATTTAGGGATGGGGTTTTCGAGAACCTCCATATCGTGATTGGTTTGAGGGCTAGGAGGTGTAGAGTGAGGATTGGATTCTTCCTCGGAGAGGGCATCATCAAAATTGATCGTGGATGGTTTGGCCGCTTGGTGGTGTTGCCTTAATTTATGCATTTCCCTTTCGGGTTCAGCATAGGGTGTGGCAAGAGTTTTGATCGAGCTACGGCTCCTAGTGATTCTAGGATTAGGGGGTTATCATCCAAAATTAGGGAATATCCTCCTAAAGTGTGTGCTCTACGAGTTTGGTTTTGTCGTGGTGGTGGGTTGTTGGGATCAAGGATATTACCACCTTCCATAATGTCAGATGGTAATGGTTACGAACAAAGAAACGAAGAAAAGATAGACTACTAGAAAACTAATAAAAAGAAAATAAAAATCTCACTAGAAAGGAATCTAGTGAGTAGACCTAATAAAATAAAAATTCAACCTAAACAATAACTATTCCCCGGCAACGGCGCCAAAAACTTGATGCGTGGTTTTGCGACCTTACAACAGGTTTTACCTCTCGAGGGATCTCAAGAGGCTTGCAATCCCCACCAGGCAGTGTACCTGACCGATGTAGTATAGTGTAGTGGCAAGCACCGGGGGATTGATCGTTCTCTAGGGGAATAGTGTCGTTAGGATTGAAAAACTACTCTAATAGGTCTAAGGGTGAGGGAAGATTCTTTTTGTATTTTTATATTTTTTATAAAAGCAAGTAAAATCTCGGGTTTGAAGGAGTGGGCGGAATTAGTTGCTAGTCAACTAACCCAAATAACTACAATTGCAAATAAAATAAAATAACTGAAAATAAAAAGGTGGTGGAACTTATATGGGGAGAAATGTGTTTACTTAGATTTCCTTCCTCCCTAACTATCTTTTACCGGTTGATTAGTGTGTATTAATTGCGTGAATGATGGGTGTATTCCTTAATACCAATCGTGGGGTGGCGTACGTACTTCCCCAACTCTACAAGCTCCTACTTCACTCCTATGTCGAGCCGGCTAAGAAGCTCCTAACATGGGATCACTAGAATTCGCTCATGCATTAAATACAACCATAATAACCTTAGTACGCATTGGTTCATGTTTCTTAAGACGTTCAAGCAAGTTACCGTATAGGAGGTTAGCCAGTTTTCTTAAGCCTAACATCGATAAACAATCATCCAATACAATTAATAACACACCAACAACCAATAATCAATAGTTAGGTTTCATTAGATCTAAGCAAACACAAGATAAATCTAGCCTAACATGTTAATCAAAAGACAAGAACAAGATATAATCAAACAACACATAGACATATTGAATGATTAATTGATTACTTATCTTCAATTAAACATGGGAGATCCAAGGGTATAAAACCCTTAAAAATGGCAGAAAATTCGTCTTAGGTTTTCTCCTCACAAAGTTGCACACTAATGACTAAAAATTGCAAAACTATATATAGAATTTAGGGGCTGACGGCATCACGTTGTAGGAGGTGACGCCGTCACCTCGCCGCGGCTAGTGTTCCCGGATGGTCTTCCTGACGCCGTCCCTCTTTAATCCTCCAAAATCCACTCTGGCGCGTCAAGGGTTGACGCCGTCACAATTGTGCTTGACGCCGTCTCTTTTTAACTTAAACTGTGACGACCTTGATCACCTTAAAGGGTGACGCCGTCAGACTTCCTTTGTAAAACTTTCTGGCGCGTCATGTGTATTTGTCATATCCACCTCTTTTGCCAAGCCGTGACGCCGTCAGGAGCAATCCTTGACGCCGTCACGTGTACTTTTCCAGCAGCTTTGGAGACTGATGTGTTTTTTTTAGGTCTATAAAAATCAACCAAGTTTTAAATTTATATTTTGCCGAACTAACCTATAGACTCTAAACACTAACGAGCAGTGTACCCGGTCAATGTAGATAGTTTCTAGGTAAGCAAGGGTCGTTCACTAGGAGTGAGATTTCTAATATACTAATTCTAGAGGTATTCGACTCTCCTAAACTAACGTAAAGGGGGGGTTCAGCTTGAGAGACTGGCACGGGTTTGGTTTTATTCTAACTAAACTAAGATAAACAAACAATACAAGTATGAAGACACCAAAGATAGGAAGAACGGGTTAGCCAAGTCTAATCCATTTTATAGTTATACATGCTTATGTCTACTTGTTTTAATTCATTCAATTGTTAATCGGCATATCAATTACGAAATTCTGTCACAATTAAGTAACTAGCCCTCGGGGCGGATATGAAGAAAGATCATAGTGACTCGTCTAGCATCAATACTAACTTATTGCTTTAAACCATCTAACCTAGTTCGGTATTACACGCTACTAGTCCTATTAGGTTGTAGACACGTTCCGTTTATGCCAAACAATGATTCCTAATAGAGATTCGAGTTAACACGCATATAACTCAACCAAAGCAACCACAATTACAGGTAGTTAAGTCACATCAATTAAAGTTATAAGGATCATAACCTAGTTACATAGACTTCTACTAGTTATAAGCAATAAACGAGTTTTTATCGACAAGCACCCAATCCAATAACAAAGCAAACACATCGACAAAATCATAAAAACTAATAAAACTTCATAAACATGGCTAACACTAAAGGGTGTTAGCCCATAATCTCTGTAACAAAGTACATAAACATAATCATAACGAATAAAGTATGAAACATAATGAATACGATACGCTAACCGAATGATTAAGTAATATAACAATGATTAGAGATGTTCTTCAAGGATGATTAGGTCTTCAATATTGATCTTCCACTGTTTGGAGAGGCTTTGATCGTCTGGGAATGGCCCTAAGGGTTCCCAAAGATCCCCAAATTCGTTAATGAGTTCGGTATTTATAGATTCTGAAATCTGGGTCGATACGGCGCATCTATAGAGTTAGATGCGCCGCATCTATAAGTAAACGTAGCCTCCAAGTCTGAAACTGACCCAATACGGCGCATCTAAATACTAGATGCGCCTCATCTCTCAATACGGTGCATCTAAGGACCAGATGCGCCGCATCTCCTTCAGATACAAGTAGATCTCCTTTTTCTCTTTTCGTGGCCGCTTGAATCACCTAAAACGGAGTCCGGATAAAGATTTTATGGCCAAAATACGAAAGCATCTTCAAGTGTCGACTTGTAATCTTGACTTCTTCATTAAGCTTCTAATCTTCACTTGATCTCTTGAATTCTTGGTAAGGATTGTATATGGCCGATACGGCGCATCAGATTGGTCCGATGCGGCGTATCAAGGTAACTTCGCGTGGGGTCCAGGATTATAATATTTGCGAATATTCTTCAATGTCTTGGATATCTGGTGAAGTCTTGAGATTGATACGCCACATATCAGGAGCTTCATGCGGCGCATCTGGAGTAAAACAAGTTGGTTCTTCTCGTTGACCAAGGTTTCATATGCGGCGCATGGGATAAATCCATGCGGCGCATTCTTCAAAGTCAGGCAATGGTCCTTAATCTCTTCAATTCAGTAGACTTTTCCAATCTTGCTTGTTTTGCTCCATTTTTAGTCCAAAATCGCTTAGTTTCACCAAATGCTTGTTTTTACCTGAGAATTACAAAAGTAAGCAATTAAGTATCAATTCTCATATGTAATATAATAAAACAAGTCAAATACATAGGATAAATGATGGTAATAAAATGTACTTATTTGAGTTCATCAAATATCCCCCCACTTGAACTTTACTTGTCCTCAAGTAAACCTTAGATTTAATCTTATGAAAATGTATCCTAAAAGATATTAGGATTTATTTTTATATTTAAGCATGTATTCATTTTTGTCATAATCACACAACCGAACACTTAACGAATTAGAAGTAAAATAAAATATTTCGATAAAAGCAAATCTAATCGTTTAACTGTCCAGTCGTGACGAATATTCTATCATAAGCTTGGCAAGTATACACATCTCCCCCACTAAAGCCAAGTAATAACAAGTCTAAAGCGGTAAAAAAGGTTTGTAGGCTTAAGGGTTAATCATTCTCCTTAATCTCTATCGATCTCAAATTCCAGAAAAGGCGAAAAAATCACAAATACATGATCGAATCCACGAACACGATACTTGCAATTGCTCAAATCCTTAACTCGAATAGGCTAAAGATAGGACCAAGTAATCTTCACCAATAATATTATATCAAAAAGGGCGACAAAATCATAAATACATAGCCGAATCCACGACTACGATATTTAAGATTGCTCAAATCCCTAATCTCAATAAATCAAAGGTTTGGATAAAGAATAATATAGGGTATGGATAATATTTGGGATATAAATTGGTGTAAAATGAAAAATATACAAAACAAATAAATTAAAATCCTAAGTGTGGTTAATCACTTTCCCAACCATCCCATGAATAAGACTCATATCATTGAATAACTCACGCTTTAACACTTGAAACACACGCTTTAGGTAGACACGAATTATACTCAATAAAATCTCAATCAAAGAATAAACTTTAGTTGGCGTTCCCATAACGGCCAACTCCCATTCAATCCATAAATATAATATACAACAAATAGTGGTGATATCGACCACTTAATACAAAACTTTACATAAGTTGGTTAAAACAAACATCCAACTCTTCCTTTTTTCTTTTTCTTTTCTATTTTTTCGATTTTTTTTTTCACGCTTTAACACTTGAAACACACGCTTTAGGTAGACACGAATTATACTCAATAAAATCTCAATCAAAGAATAAACCTTAGTTGGCGTTCCCATAACGGCCAACTCCCATTCAATCCATAAATATAATATACAACAAATAGTGGTGATATCGACCACTTAATACAAAACTTTACATAAGTTGGTTAAAACAAACATCCAACTCTTCCTTTTTTCTTTTTCTTTTCTATTTTTTTGAATTTTTTTTTTTTTTTTTTTTTTTTTTTTTTTTTTTTTTTTTTTTTTCATACATAAACAAAGATGTGTAAAATTTCACCACATCACTATAATGATAATTCTGGATAATTTTTCCATATTTTTCATAACTTCAGAAATAACGGTAATAGTGAAAGTAGTAAACACACGAAAAATAAACTCAAAGATATACAATATTTACTTTCACTCCAATTGCATTGTGCAATTTCCCGACCTAACCATAGATAATGAATTACGCACGCGAACACAGGTAATGTAAGGAAACACACTTTGCCTAAAGCAATTAACCAACCACGGATTTTAATCTATAGGGTAGGCTAAGGTGTAAGGGTGTAACGAAACATTTTAACAAAGGTGTAAGAAACGAAAGGAATGGCTCTGAGTGTTTTTCTAGGGGTATCTTACTCTAAAAGTGAGAGTAACAAAGGGTTTATACGGGGGTTAACTAACCAGTGTAGTTAGTTAATATCACATAACATAAAAGGCTTTTTGGGTGTAATCCTAGAAATTTACCAATTTAGACAAGTCACTCCAATTATATAAATAATACTTATTATGGTGGTCTCGAATAGTATACAAGCCAAGTTCTAAAGTTTACAAGTCACCGGCACACTCATAGATTTGTGAGTTTTGAAAAATTCACAATTTTTGAAAATAACGTCATGTGTGCAGCTATGCAACTTAGATTAAACAAAAACATGCTAAAAAAAATTAAATTTTGATAATTAAGCATAGATTAAAGCATATTTTTGAAAATTTAGGACAAGTAACGTTCTAATTCTCCATCCCCCCACTTAAGTTAAACAACGTCCTCGTTGTTTGTATTTAAAATTAAAAACAAGAGATAGAAAGAATTAGAACGGAGAACTCCCCTGGGATTTGCTCGGTATGATCTTCCAATGTAAGTGTGCGAGCGTATAAAATGCGGGAGTCCATCAACATCTTCAATATTCCAGACCTGTAAAAATATAGAGACCACAGAAAAAACAAATCTCGAGAAACATCTCATTAATCATCGGTTAGAAAACGATAAACAAAAGAAAAACAAAGAACTGTATTCAATGCTGGCAGGTCGATACGCCGTATCTAAAAAGATAGATACGCCGCATTGATGTCAGCAAAACAGTTCGGACTAAAGTATTCCAGATGATTCGATACGCCGTATCCATAGGGGTTAGATACGCCGCATCGAAGGCCTGGGACAGACTCGACAGAAAATTAAATTGACATAAATTAAAAGATAAGCATGGGTTGCCTCCCACGAAGCGCTTGTTTTTGTTCAAGTCACGAGCCTGACTCCACCCTTATTTACTGTGTAATAGGGTGTTTTCCCCCCACTTGAAATCAAGTGCGGGTGATAGTGATGTCCGGATCGTCTATCTTCATTATTACCTGAAAGACAAACAACCAAGAACAGCAGTACAAACAAAAAAAATAAAACCTAAAGTAATGAAAATTAAATAAACACAAAAAAATAAAAGAGAAAAATATTTTTGGGGTCACAGAAGATCGATGCGCCGTATCCAACAGACAATGGATACGCCGTATACGACACAAGATAATACGCCGTATCTAACAGACAATGGATACGCCGTATTAGCTTCCTGCAATCTTTTTTTTTTTTTTTTTTTTTTTTTTTTTTTTTTTTTTTTTTTTTTTTTTGTAGATAATTTTAAAATTAAAAATCACACAAACTAAAAAAAAAATTTTTGCCCACAGAGCGTCAATACGCCGTATTCACAGACAAGAATACGCCGTATTGAAACAGATAGATGCGCCGTATTCACAGACAAGAATACGCCGTATCTCCCTTCTGAGACAGACACACAAACAACAAACAAACGATAAAACAAATAAACCAAACACACAAAAATAAACTAAAAACAGAAAAATACCAATAAAACTAGCAAATAGATAAATTCACTCCCCGGCAGCGGCGCCAAAAACTTGATGTGTTTTTTTTAGGTCTATAAAAAACAACCAAGTTTTAAATTTATATTTTGCCGAACTAACCTATAGACTCTAAACACTAACGAGCAGTGTACCCGGTCAATGTAGATAGTTTCTAGGTAAGCAAGGGTCGTTCACTAGGAGTGAGATTTCTAATATACTAATTCTAGAGGTATTCGACTCTCCTAAACTAACGTAAAGGGGGGGGGGGGGTTCAGCCTGAGAGACTGGCACGGGTTTGGTTTTATTCTAACTAAACTAAGATAAACAAACAATACAAGTATGAAGACACCAAAGATAGGAAGAACGGGTTAGCCAATTCTAATCCATTTTATAGTTATACATGCTTATGTCTACTTGTTTTAATTCATTCAATTGTTAATCGGCATATCAATTACGAAATTCTGTCACAATTAAGTAACTAGCCCTCGGGGCGGATATGACGAAAGATCATAGTGACTCGTCTAGCATCAATACTAACTTATTGCTTTAAACCATCTAACCTAGTTCGGTATTACACGCTACTAGTCCTATTAGGTTGTAGACACGTTCCGTTTATGCCAAACAATGATTCCTAATAGAGATTCGAGTTAACACGCATATAACTCAACCAAAGCAACCACAATTACAGGTAGTTAAGTCACATCAATTAAAGTTATAAGGATCATAACCTAGTTACATAGACTTCTACTAGTTATAAGCAATAAACGAGTTTTTATCGACAAGCACCCAATCCAATAACAAAGCAAACACATCGACAAAATCATAAAAACTAATAAAACTTCATAAACATGGCTAACACTAAAGGGTGTTAGCCCATAATCTCTGTAACAAAGTACATAAACATAATCATAACGAATAAAGTATGAAACATAATGAATACGATACGCTAACCGAATGATTAAGTAATATAACAATGATTAGAGATGTTCTTCAAGGATGATTAGGTCTTCAATATTGATCTTCCACTGTTTGGAGAGGCTTTGATCGTCTGGGAATGGCCCTAAGGGTTCCCAAAGATCCCCAAATTCGTTAATGAGTTCGGTATTTATAGATTCTGAAATCTGGGTCGATACGGCGCATCTATAGAGTTAGATGCGCCGCATCTATAAGTAAACGTAGCCTCCAAGTCTGAAACTGACCCAATACGGCGCATCTAAATACTAGATGCGCCTCATCTCTCAATACGGTGCATCTAAGGACCAGATGCGCCGCATCTCCTTCAGATACAAGTAGATCTCCTTTTTCTCTTTCCGTGGCCGCTTGAATCACCTAAAACGGAGTCCGGATGAAGATTTTATGGCCAAAATACGAAAGCATCTTCAAGTGTCGACTTGTAATCTTGACTTCTTCATTAAGCTTCTAATCTTCACTTGATCTCTTGAATTCTTGGTAAGGATTGTATATGGCCGATACGGCGCATCAGATTGGTCCGATGCGGCGTATCAAGGTAACTTCGCGTGGGGTCCAGGATTATAATATTTGCGAATATTCTTCAATGTCTTGGATATCTGGTGAAGTCTTGAGATTGATACGCCACATATCAGGAGCTTCATGCGGCGCATCTGGAGTAAAACAAGTTGGTTCTTCTCGTTGACCAAGGTTTCATATGCGGCGCATGGGATAAATCCATGCGGCGCATTCTTCAAAGTCAGGCAATGGTCCTTAATCTCTTCAATTCAGTAGACTTTTCCAATCTTGCTTGTTTTGCTCCATTTTTAGTCCAAAATCGCTTAGTTTCACCAAATGCTTGTTTTTACCTGAGAATTACAAAAGTAAGCAATTAAGTATCAATTCTCATATGTAATATAATAAAACAAGTCAAATACATAGGATAAATGATGGTAATAAAATGTACTTATTTGAGTTCATCAACAGCTTTGGAGACTCTGTCGTTTTCTTCACTTTTATGCTCCAAAAACGTCCAAAATGCTTCCTTTTCCAGATTTCTTCTCCAAAGTACCTAAAATGACAAAAGGAACGATTTAGGGCAATATTTGATCAAATAAATACGATTTAGGGCTTAAATGACCCCCTAAAAGCGGTACACTTTTCGCTTCATCAGGATTCGTCAATCCCAATAGGCCTATTCACTAATATTCGCGCTCACTATCCTAGTGATTAAATGGTTCATGATATGGGGACTTTGAGTGGCAATGATGGTACTTAGTGATAATAAAACAATCAGATAACATACAATTTCAAAGCATTGTGTTCGGTTAAAATAGCATGTATTTCCCCCAAGGGTTTGTAAAACAATTAAGTAATACAAAGTGGGGCTATGAACTCACTGTGAGTTGGATGGTATTATGGTGCTTAAATGAGTTCGATGGATAAGTCGGGAATTCTTTAAGTGCAACCTACAATAGAACGTTGCGACTCAGGTTTGGAGTAATGTTTAAGAATACGAAGACTTGCCTATATATGTTTCATATAATGTTCATGATGTAGTACTTAGTGTGTCAGGTAGGTTGTTGTAATAAGATGGTTTATTAAACATTTTTAGTTTGTATATCTAGTACTACCGTTCGGGCCATCGTAATTCAGAGGTCATGTAGTAAACGTTCGAGGAGCCAGGACACTTTAACTCGTAAATCCACAACTCGTCGATCCGTTTACCCAAATGAAGCCCCTCATACAAAGTTCCCTAGTGTTGTAGTATTTGATAGAAAATATATTTTGCTTACTTGATTATATGACACATTAAGAGTTTATAAATACCATAAATAAACTTAACAAAGTCCATAAGTATTTAAATCATGAACATAATATAAGGACCATATATAGCATGAATGAAGTATAATAAGCATGAAAATGATATTGAGCAAGAAAAATATGTTAGGGTTTCTTACAACTTTTGGCTTTCACTTAAGAAAGGAAATCAATGATTTAAGAACAAGAACTAGAACAATTCCTCCCTTGGAATCCTTGAGAACCCGAAACCAAAATAAGATTATAACGACGTCTTTTTGGAAATCCGAAGCTATTCGAAGATTATAACGACTTCTTGTTGGGAATCCGAAGCTATTCGAAGATTATAACGACGTCTTGTTGGAAACCCGAAGCTATTCGAAGATTATAACGACTTCACTTGAAAACTTGAAGAAAAGAGGATCAAAGCCTAGTTTTCTTTCAAGAACACAAGATTTTTATTTCAAAATCTATAAGAAGTGCCTTTAGGGTTTAGGACTTTAGGTTATAAGAGAGGAGGGTGCAAGTTTAAATGAAGTTTTAGGCTAGTATTTATAGGAAAGACTTAGGGTAGTTTCGTAAATACATATTTACACATGTAAACATCTTATGAAATCAAGGGCTAGGATTAAACCATATTTCATTGGTTCCTTCCTTGATAAGCTTCATGAAGCTTTCATGAGAAGCTTGATAAGTTTCATGCATTATCTTGCTTTTACGGAGTCAGTTTTGTCCCGGTAATTGCTAACTGTAAGTTGTTAAGTCACGAAACGTAAAATCGGGTATCGTAAAAATACAAAACTTGAAAGAATGTTTAAACTTATCAATATACTCCATAATAAAATATAAAATGAGTGATAAGTTCCATCGGGTTGCTCAAACCCTGTTAAAACTGAAAACGAGGGTCTAAAACGCGAAATACGTAAAACGTACGAAAGTTGCGCAAAATTGAGAAAAGTAAAATGTATCTTTTCTAATAGGATAATAATGAATTAAAATAGCCTATAACGTCTAGACTGGGCTCAGTCTTGTGTCGGTTGGTGTTAAACATCTTTTAGACCTAAAACCGGAAGCCTGAAAATCAAGAAATGATTTATAAAATCAAAGAATGATTTTAGGGTCAATGGAGGGGGAAATTATGTTGACTTTTCCAATAATATAAAAGCTTCTAAATGCCTTATAAAATATGGTGCAGGTGAAGGCTAAGGTTGCGGATAAGTGAAAGTGCTTAAAACGCAATTTCTGTTTTGTAAGACACGAGGCTTATTTGGTGACATTTTAACTTAGAATTTTTAATTTTTAAAAATTCCATAATTAATTGTGAGTGTTCTAAACATTTATCTGATGCGATGAAAATTGGCGCAGGTGGTTTTCGTTAAGCGCAGGGTGTTTAAACTAAACGTGTAATTCCTTAATAACTTTTGCGAAAATGACCCGACAAGTGTCAAACTTTTATCTTGTCATAGAAGTAATTTATCTTATGAGAATATAAAATAAAAATTTCGATACGAAATAAAAAACTCGGAAATGAATAGTGCCAGTGAATGGTAAAAATGAATAGTAAAAATTTCAGGAATAGAAATTAACCTGAAATACGAATTGTTACAATGCCATTGTCTCTACATGGAAGGACATTTAGCGAACGTCAGAGATGAGGGAAAACTATTGACTATCCAATCTATACTTAACATTCTCACAAAACCCCATCACTAGCTGTTATCCTAAAGGGGTGCCAATGCTGATTAACGTAAGCATGGTTACATATGTCTACGTGAGTCGTGATGCACTTATAATTACATTGGCCACCATAATTATACTTGCCTCCTTTCACACGTGTACATATCACCAAACATACATATCTCAGCGATCGACGTTACTTAAATGGTGAAGGTGTAGGGTGATTATCTCTCAGAAAATCCTTGAGCAAATTCATCAAATTTTGGTGGCTAAGTGATAACCTCTATTTGACTTAATCTCATGTCTCATCAAACAAGAACTGTCACAAGATTAAGTTAAATAGCCAGTTATCACTGAGCCCACACTTTTGATGACTCGGCCAAATTCTGCGATTTTCCCTATCAGTACAAATACTATAACATCTAACAGCGTGGATAATAACGGAAAAAGTTCTACGTATGCAAGGCGATAGTGATGAACTCAAATAAGTACATTTTATTACTATCATTTATCCTATTAATTTGACTTGTTTTACTATATTATGTATGAGGATTGATACTTAATCGTTTACTTTTGTAATTCTCAGGTAAAAACAAGCATTTGGTGAAACTTAGCGATTATGGACTAATAATGGAGCAAAACGTGCATAAAGTAGAAGTCTACTGACATGGACAAGATCAAGTCAATTCTGCTCCAGATGCGCCGCATCTCACTCTCGACATGCGCCGCATCTCTATCAAGATATCACCAGATACGATCCAAGATACAAGAGGACATGCGCCGCATCTAATCAAGAGTTACGCCGCATCTTCTGGCGGTGTACGAATATTCCTGAATATTATAATCTTGGACCCCACGCGAAGTTAAGTACATACGCCGCATCTACTTAAGTAGATGCGCCGCATCTTCCCTCAGACAGAAACTATAAATACCCCGTAGACCAGACGAATTAAAGAGTTCGAAACCCTAAAACCGAAGTTCGGACAGCAGAGCAAAAGGACGAATTCAGTCAAGGAGGCAGCACAAGACACACCCAAATCGAAGATACAAGAGCTGTAAGAAGGTGCTGCATGTATTTAATTCATTAAGTAGTTTTGTTTTATTGTGTTAGCAAACTTTAATTCATCAGGATTGGTGGCTTGTGTAATGTGACAACGAAAGATTGCACTCCCTTTAATACTTGCTTTCCCATCAATTAAAGTTTATATGTTGATGTCTTTGGTTACTACTTATTAGTGCATTGATAACCTCTGTGTTTATTAGTGGCTTGCGGGCATCCGACTGCGGGACAAGATGTGGCTCCCACGGTTGTTTCTAAATTGATCACTTAGGAATAACTTTTAGACATAAGTAATCATTAAGGGTTTACTCGCCGATGAGAATAGGACCAACGAGAAAGGGTTAATTACATACACTTCATATAAAGCTATCAATAAAACAAGTGACAATCTACTTAATCATAAGGACAGCCCTCTTATTGTCTCGAGTATCTATCTGTGTACGTGTGTGCTACTTGCTGATTCGTGCCTATTTGTTTATTTTATTATTTAATTGCAAACAAAACTGTGCCAGTCTCTCAGGCTGAAACCCCCTTGCGTTAGGATATTAAAATACTGATTAGAATAACTAGATAATACGTTCCACTCTTAGTGATCGACACTCTACTTACCATTATCTTCATACTGACCGGGTACACTGCTCGTTAAGTGTGTGTGTTATTGATAAGTCGGCTAAATATAAATTTAAAACTTGAGTAGGCATTAAAACTGCTAAACCGCAACGACACATCACGCGCATCAAGTTTTTGGCGCCGCTGCCGGGGAGTGAATTGTTATTATCTGTTAATTTGATTAGTATTTTAATTAGGTTATTTTTCTTTTTATTAGATTAATTGCATCATTGTACTATTTTGCATAATTGTTGTATTGTGTGCTATTTGTTTTCTTTTATTTTTGCTTTTATTTGTTTTTGTTCGTGTGTTTTATTTTTGTTTTATTTTTCGTTTTTTGTGTGTTCTGCTATCGTTGTACTGTGCTAAATCAAACGATACGGCGCATCTGATCTCTCAGATACGGCGTATTGCGTTCAATTTTTTTATATACAACGCGTTTAATTAATTCGATACGACGCATCTTTTCCCCAAGATACGGCGTATCTGTTTTTAATAAGAAAATTTTTCTAAGCGATAAAGTAATACGACGCATCTGCTTTTGCAGATACGGCGTATCTGTTTTTAATAAAATTTTTTTCTAAAACATTAACGCCATACGACGCATCTGCTTTCGCAGATACGGCGTATCTATTATTTTAATTAAAAACAGTTTGCGAATTATTAAACAGATACGGCGTATCGATCTCTGTCGATACGGCGCATCTTACTGAATCAAAAATCTTTTATTTTTAAACGTAACGAAAATACGGCGCATTAACTTTTGTTAATTCGACGAATATAATTTGATAAATATAGTTGATTTTTGATATTTACCTTGATCGGTCCGCTACTCTCGTGTGCAAGTTGTTTATATTTCAGGATAAATGATGACTCAAGCATCACCAAGAAGGATTACATTCTGAACCAAACCAAGAGACGCTAGCTGAAGTGACCGAACATAAGACGGGAAGAGTGGAGGAAAACTCAGTACTGGTAACATTGAACTTCTTTAATTCTTGAAATAGAATCCCAGGTAAACTCTACGATGATTCAATTGCACAAAGGAAAGTTCTCTACACTATGATCTCAGTTTTATTATCCTTATTATACGTCTGATTCAATTCGTAATCTTAATTTTGTATGCTCAAAAACGATATTTGTTCCTAACCTCGGAATAAATCCTTATCCACTAAACAATAAGATTACGATTATTAATGAAACGTTTATGCCTATCACTCTTATTTTGAATTTATCTATATGGTGTGCCGTTTTTACCCAAATTTGATGTATAAGGAACTGTGTTGCGGAGGCCAAGGTACGTTCTTCATTTAAATTTCGTTAACTAACATAGAGATACGGCGGATCTAAATATCCAAAGCGTCGTATCCCTGACCAACTAGGACTTATTGACTAGTCAACGGAATTAACTAGATACGGCGCATCCCAATTTTCTAATACGGCGCATCGTGTCGCCTTATAAATACGACGGGAATACGCCGCATAAATACACACAGTTAAGAACACGCACTAAAATTATACTCAAAATCCGATCATCTTTCTTTAATCCGCCTTTAATCCGAGCATTAATCCTTCTCCTAATCACAAATACTAAGGTAATTGTTACAATTCGATTCAATTTTGATTAATACGAAAATTAGGGTTTATAGGATTGAATCGATTCGCGCTTAAACGATAAAGGGATATGATTAGAACTTGGCATTAATTATTTCCCCTAAGTTAATTTTAGAATAAGACATCGAATTTGACACTACTTGAATCGAACGAAAATTTAGGTTTTGGGTTTGATTTTGAATATCTAGCGGGAAGGCGAATTAATAAGTGGTGGAATGCGATATTTGAACTGATATAAAGAGTATATAATACTGTGATATTTAGTGGTAGTTTACGTCACGGATACGGATTCTCGATAAACGTGCCTGCCCCTTTATTTTATACTGATATGCTTTTAGATGCGGCGCATCTGGGTTGATTAATGCGGCGTAACGACCTATTTCAAAATTGATAAAATTTTAGATACGCCGTATTGATTAATCTAGATACGACGCATCTCAATACGCCGTATCTGTTGTCTTGCACCGCATCTCTTATACTTTATACAGATACGCCGCATTGATTTAATCAATGCGCCGTATCTACCTTACTTGCAGACTGTTTACTGACTTTGAATGTTTATTGCAGATGGCGTTACCTGAACCTGCACGTAGACACCCGTGGCTTCGCTTTGAAACGATGGGGCTAGCACAGGGTGCTATTGATGATTATATGACTAAGCTCAGAAAGTTTTATCAGAGGAAAGTATTCAGTGTTCCGGTTTTGAATTTTGACAGCATCAACAATATTGACGATGGTAACGCTGCTGAAAGGTTGAGAACTAGGTTGGAAATGATATACAAAGATGGGGAGGGGCAGATTTTATTCAGGTCCTACGCCTGGGAAAGGTTGTTTAGAATAGAGGAACCGTTAATTAAGGTTTTGATGTTGGAGTTTTTCTGCACTTTACACTATAGGGAGACTGATCTCGGTCTCGACACATTTGACACTCTAGTATTCAGATTGGGTGGTTTTGAGAGAAGGATGTCTATGGGGCAGTTTATACTCGCTCTTGGGTTGCATACTACAGCAGAGATGGCATCTCCTGGTTTTACTGATTATTGGGCTAACAGTTTGAGAGTTGTTTCAGATCGTGGGGAGTTGGGAGATTATTGGGTCGAGATTTCATCTGGAGGTGATTCTACCTCCACCACTCCCTCATATACACTGATTAGAGAGCCGATGAGGAGGCTTTGTCATCGCCTGATTGCCCTGACTATTGCCGGGAGGGGACAATCCCCTGAGAAGGTAACTACTTTGGATCTTTTTCTCTTGCGGAGCATGGATGGGGGAGCTGTGGTGAACATCCCTCACTTCTTAGCACATTATTTACACAGAGTTGCTCCAGGGAGAGATGGTAGGAGCCAGATGACTGGGGGCCATTTTGTCTCTCGTCTTGCTAGGCACTTTGGGATATTAGGTGATGAGATTCCCGGTGATCTTCCAGTTGATGTTGCTAGATTACCTAGTATGGATGCGGACTATCTTGCGACTAGGCTTGGGATATGTGAAGAGATGATAGATGGGTACTTCTGGGCACCACTTGGACCACCTAGGCCTGCTGAGCCAGAGCAGGGGGATGCTCAGGCAGCCCCGGCTGCTGCTCCTGCTCAGGAGGAGGTACATGCACCAGCACCAGCTCCTCGCAATATTGGACAGAGAGTCGAGAGAGTGGAGCTGGAGGTTAGGTCATTGAGGGAGGCTCTGGAGGCGCAGAGAGTTGAACTCGCTGGAGTGAGAAGTGATACGAGTTGGTTGGTCGACGGTGTCAGTAGGTTGATGGCTCTTAATGGGGTCAGCCACAACCTCCCAGACGGTGCTTATGTCAGAAGGATTATCAGATACGAGCGCAGGGTTCGCCCCAGGACAGACGGAGCTAGCACTTCAGGAGCCCAATCAGATGACGTGACTCCTGACCAGCCCATGGCTTGACCACTCTTTGCATTTTCATTATGGACACGTTTCCCCGTACATTATTATTAATTTTTGGGTTGTACTAATCGCTATTCTTATGTTTATGTTTAAATGTTTCAGTTTATATTTCCTGTTGTGTTTGACGAAGACTGGCATTAAGTTCAGCATGAGAGAACGAGAGGACGTATGAGATTAAACCGTGGAACGAGCCATTTTTGCAACAGACTGTTAACAGTCTGTTTGGTAACTACATGCGCCGTATCTGCCTAAACAGATGCGACGCATCCTATCCTTTACTTTGTTTTATAGTCAGTCCAGGCCGCACGAAGATACGGCGCATCTCAGTCGTGAGATGCGACGCATCCTCTGCAATGGTCATATCTTATTTTATTTTTCTGCATTTTTATTTTTCGACTTTAAAACTATTTATCAGTTTATTTTAATGCGGCGCATCCCTGGTTAAGGATGCGGCGCATCTTTATTCTGATCCGTATTAATTCCAGGCTCGATACGGCGTATCTTCTTCAATAAGATACGGCGCATCGACTGACCTGATGATTTTCAGTTTTAATTTTTAAGTTTATTTTTCCTAACTACTAATGTATTATGCAAGTTGAACCTTTCTTATCTTAGGTGTGTTTTAAAGTGTTGGTGGTATTATAGTTTCCTGGATTTCCCGTGGATACATCAAGTATGAAGCTTTAACGTTCTAATCCACAAGAAAGATGATTTTTGCTAATGGAGGATCATACCGAGCAAATCTCAGGGGAGTTTTTCTTGTTCTAATTCTTTTATTTTCCAGTTTTTAACCTTTTATACAAACAACGAGGACGTTGTTTAACTTAAGTGGGGGGATTGGAGAATTAGAACACTTAACACTTACTTGTCCTACTTTTTCAAAAATTATGCTTAAAATGTGCTTAATATATCAAACTTAAAAATTTTTTAGCATGTTTTTGTTTAAGATCTAAGTTACATAACTGCACACATGACGTTATTTTCAAAAATTGTGATTTTTCCAAAATTCACAAATCTATGAGTGTGCCGGTGACTTGTAAACTTTAGAACTTGGCTTGTATACTATTCGAGACCACCATAATGAGTATTATTTATATAATTGGAATGACTTGTCTAACTTGGTAAAATTCTAGGATTACACCAAATAGCCTTTATATGTTATGTGTTATTAGCTAACTACACTGGTTAGTTAACCCCCATATAAAACCCTTTTGTTACTCTCATTTTTAGAGTAAGATACCCTAGAAAAACCCTCAGAGCCATTCCTTTCGTTTCTTACACCTATGTTTAAAATGTTTCGTTACACCCTTACACCTTAGCCTACCCTGTAGATTAGAATCCGTGGTTGGTTAATTGCTATAGGCAGAGTGTGTTTCCTTACATTACCTGTGTTCGCATGCGTAATTCATTATCTATGGTTAGGTCGGGAAATTGCACAATGCAAATTGGAGTGAAAGTAAATATTGTATATTTTTGAGTTTATTTTTCGTGTGTTTACTACTTTCACTATTACCGTTATTTCTGAAAGTATGAAAAGTATGAAAAAAAAAATTATCCGGAAAGAAAGTTGTAGTGATGTGGTGAAATTTTACACATCTATGTTTATGTTTCAAAAAAAAAAAAAAAAAAAAAAAAAAAAAAAAAATCGAAAAAATGAGAAAAGAAAAAGAAAGAAAAAAAGAGTTGGATGTTTATTTTAAGCCAACGATGTAGAGTTATGTAAGTGGTCGATATCACCACTATTTGTTGTATTATATCTATAGATTGAATGGGAATTGGCAGTTATGGGAATGCCGATTAAGGTTTATTCTTTGATTAAGATTTTGTTGAGTATAATTCGTGTCTACCAAAAGCGTGTGTTTCAAGTGTTAAAGCGTGAGTTATTCAATGATATGAGTCTTATTCATGGGATGGTTGGGATAGTGATTAACCACACTTAGGATTTTAATCTATTTGTTTTGTTTTGTTTATTTTTATTTTTACACCAATTTATATCCCAAATGTTATCCATACCCTGTATTGTTCTTTATCCAACCGAACCTTTGATTTATTGAGATTAGGGATTTGAGCAATCTTAAGTATCGTAGTCGTGGATTCGGCTATGTATTTATGATTTTGTCGCCCTTTTTGATATATTATTATTGGTGAAGTTTGGACCTATCTTTAGCCTATTCGAGTTAAGGATTTGAGCAATTGCAAGTATCGTGTTCGTGGATTCGATCATGTATTTGTGATTTTGTCGCCTTTTCTGGAATTTGAGATCGATAGTGATTAAGAATAATTAACCCTTTAGCCTAAAAACCCTTTTTACCGCTTTAGACTTGTTATTCCTTAGCTTTAGTGGTGGAGATGTGTATACTTGCCAAGCTTATGATAGAATATTCGTCGCGACTGGACAGTTAAACGATTAGATTTGCTTTTATCGACTTATTTTATTTTACTTCTAATTCGTTAAGTGTTTAGTTGTGTGATTATGAAATAAACGAATACATGCTTAAATATAAAAATAAATCCTAATACATCTTTTAGGATAAATTTTCATAAATGAAATTCTAAGGTTTACTTGGGGACAAGTAAAGTTCAAGTGGGGGGATATTTGATGAACTCAAATAAGTACATTTTATTACTATCATTTATCCTATTAATTTGACTTGTTTTACTATATTATGTATGAGGATTGATACTTAATCGTTTACTTTTGTAATTCTCAGGTAAAAACAAGCATTTGGTGAAACTTAGCGATTATGGACTAATAATGGAGCAAAACGTGCATAAAGTGGAAGTCTACTGACATGGACAAGATCAAGTCAATTCTGCTCCAGATGCGCCGCATCTTACTCTCGACATGCGCCGCATCTCTATCAAGATATCACCAGATACGATCCAAGATACAAGAGGACATGCGCCGCATCTAATCAAGAGTTACGCCGCATCTTCTGGCGGTGTACGAATATTCCTGAATATTATAATCTTGGACCCCACGCGAAGTTAAGTACATACGCCGCATCTACTTAAGTAGATGCGCCGCATCTTCCCTCAGACAGAAACTATAAATACCCCGTAGACCAGACGAATTAAAGAGTTCGAAACCCTAAAACCGAAGTTCGGACAGCAGAGCAAAAGGACGAATTCAGTCAAGGAGGCAGCACAAGACACACCCAAATCGAAGATACAAGAGCTGTAAGAAGGTGCTGCATGTATTTAATTCATTAAGTAGTTTTGTTTTATTGTGTTAGCAAACTTTAATTCATCAGGATTGGTGGCTTGTGTAATGTGACAACGAAAGATTGCACTCCCTTTAATACTTGCTTTCCCATCAATTAAAGTTTATATGTTGATGTCTTTGGTTACTACTTATTAGTGCATTGATAACCTCTGTGTTTATTAGTGGCTTGCGGGCATCCGACTACGGGACAAGATGTGGCTCCCACGGTTGTTTCTAAATTGATCACTTAGGAATAACTTTTAGACATAAGTAATCATTAAGGGTTTACTCGCCGATGAGAATAGGACCAACGAGAAAGGGTTAATTACATACACTTCATATAAAGCTATCAATAAAACAAGTGACAATCTACTTAATCATAAGGACAGCCCTCTTATTGTCTCGAGTATCTATCTGTGTACGTGTGTGCTACTTGCTGATTCGTGCCTATTTGTTTATTTTATTATTTAATTGCAAACAAAACTGTGCCAGTCTCTCAGGCTGAAACCCCCTTGCGTTAGGATATTAAAATACTGATTAGAATAACTAGATAATACGTTCCACTCTTAGTGATCGACACTCTACTTACCATTATCTTCATACTGACCGGGTACACTGCTCGTTAAGTGTGTGTGTTATTGATAAGTCGGCTAAATATAAATTTAAAACTTGAGTAGGCATTAAAACTGCTAAACCGCAACGACACATCACGCGCATCAAGGCGATAGGGATAAGAGTCTTAACGTATATAGTAGTTATAGTCTAGGCACCTAAATGCAACCTAGTTCTCAATAACCAAGTCTCTGATACCAATCTGTAACACCCCAAAATAACCGCAGCGGAACAGTAGTGTCAACGGGGTATTACTTCATAATATAGATCAAGGTATAGAAAACGACCTCTAAATGAGACGTTTTGAAAAGTTACCATTCGAATTATTAAAATCAGAGTTAAACAAGAGATTCAAAGTATAAAGTTACATAGATGTTTTCAAGATGTATCGAATGGTAAAAGGTAAAGATATAAGTCTCCAAGTATGCAAATGACTCTAGAATCCATGCATCCACTATCGCCTTATTAACCTGAGATAAACATGCTAAAAAGTGTCAACCAACGGTTGGTGAGTTCATAGAGTTTAGTTTAACTGTAAAGCATTTGAATAAAGATTTCACAGCAAAGACATTGTAAATCCACTCAGTCCCAAGCCCCGCCCATACAAGACTTGCAACCTGTGTGTTCACAATCCACTGCTAAAGTATGAGTATGTATATTCCGGATTATATTCACCCAAAGTCGCGTCATTTTGGACACAAGGGCGGGGAAACACCTTCCCAAATAGTACGTGTCACCCAAGGTCACGTGTCCTGGACAAAAGGGTGGGGGTATCATCCCATAATAGTACTATCAATACCTCTCCAATGACTATGAATAGTATGCATATGAATAGATTAACACGTAAAAGCATATAACGTAATAAGATTTGCACATCATATATAGAAAGTATAAAAACGTAACGTATCATAAATGTTTTGAGTAATTGCATACCAATGCAAATCATGTATTTGATGAATGAGTAAAGTAATTTAAACATGTATCTCCCCCAAGTAGTTTAAAATGAATAAAAGAGTAAGAGTTGGGCTATGACTCACCTTAGTTGTAAAGGTCAAAGTAATGTTATGTCAAAAAGTATCACGGGAACGGCTCCAACACACGACCTGAATAATAGGAAATTCTGAGATTTCGATGGTATAAAATTGACAGGATGTGAATAATGATTGTGGAAAAGTGTCGGATAACGGATTGGACTGTGATGTGAATGAATAATATGCTTAATATGCTTAAAGTTCAAAAATAATATTATATAATATTATCATGTTTTTATGTTTATTGATTCTTTAAAATATCGTCTCGTCAAAGGTTGGTGGATGATAAGTTATGTTTATTCGTTAAAAGTTACGTTACGTAAATATAAACGTAACGTTTTGTTTGAATGAGTATTACGAATTGTAAAAAGGATTTTATATGATAGGAATATAAAAAATTTAGTGGAAATATATATAAACTAGAGTTACTGAGTTGTCCTAGAAGTTATAGGAAATTTACACTTTTAACCCTAACGGTGAAACATTTGCACCGTTAGTCCCTAGTTAGAAAACAATTACATTTTAAGTCCAAAAGGTTTTAAATATGGCATTTTATGGTTTCTAGTATTGTTTTATCCATTTCTACCCCTAAGTTACTGATTTGACAGTTTAGTACATAATTTTCTGAAAGTTACAATTTTAACCCTAATAGTAAATATGTTTTGCATTTTTAGTCCAAAATGTACAAAAATAGTGGGAAATGAATTCCGAGAGTTTTAACTTTCTTATAAAGCTTATTTGAGTCAAAATGAACTGCTTATTTACAAAAAGAGCTTATTAATGGCTTATTGGGCTTTTAACGCTTAAATACAAAGCCCAATAAGTGTTTTTGATCCGAGGACTTTCAAACGAGTTTGGGCCTGAATTTGGGCTAATTTTATTGGTCTAAAAACATAATCAAAGTGCTTATAGCAACTGCTTATCACAAGTGCTGACTGGGCTTTTAAAAAGCCTAATCGATATATATTTATAAGTTAAAACTGTCTCGATGGGGATTAACTTAGGGTCTTAAAAATAGATTAAATGAGCTTATAAAAGGAAGATTATTGTACAGCTTATTTGTTTGGCTTGTGGGGAATCAAGTTGTATAATTTATTTCATGGGTTACATGTATATATACGGTTTTATGGGTCCTTTTCCTAGTCGATGTAACAAGGTCAAAAATATATAAAAATGACTTATAATGTTCGATGTTCAGACTGAGTTAAAAACAAGTCTCGTTAAAAGTTAAAACGATGAAATTATTGTCGAATGATTATTGAATTTGATTATCTAGCCATCCATAATATAGGAGGTCAAAATGCAATATGTAAAATAAGTACGAGAACTTGAAAAATATAAAGGAAAGCTAAGAACAAAACCGAATGAATTATGAATAAGTATATATGAGTGAAAACATAATAAGTGTAGAAAAATGGATTCGAGAGCTTACTACACCAAGGAATGGTGGTGATATCACGTCGAGATGAACTAGAGATCAAAGGTTTTCGTATGAACTTGATAAAAACAACACAAAAGAATCGAGATCAATACTATAAGTTGTGTAAATGGCTCGAACGACTAGAATATAGCCTTGGTTCTCCTCGAATGTAATCAGCAGGAGAGAAATACTTAGAAATATTTGAGGAATGAGTTTGTATGTGAACAAGAGGGTGTGTACGTATGTGTATATGTATATGTCGAATATATGGTTTAAAACCAACAAGTTGTGATTGCATTTATGTCAAGAGATAGGATAAGAGACACAAGGAATATTTTAGGCTAGCAAATTGGGTATAAGTTCAAGTGGATGAGGGTGGTTTCGGTTTAGAACAAGCAAGGTCGAATGGTATATGTTAATGTATATACGATATATATTGAATGGGTCCAAACAACTTTCTAGCGTGTCCAAAATAAATAGGAGAAGTGTGAAAAACATCTATGGAGGTTATTAGACTAAGAGAAATGTAAAACACTAGATAAAATTTGGTTTTGGGTCGAATTGGTATATATTTGGATGAATATGAATAAGTTTGTACTCGAGTCGAATAAGCTTAGCTTTGGGTTTTGTTTATAGATCAAAAGTTCGAATCAACCATTGTGCACTGTAAATCCTGAATCTTGGTAATGTACAGAATCGAAACATGTAAAGTTATGTATGGTTTGTGTGTCGAAATCTAGAATAAAGGATGCCAAGTGAGGTGGTGTTGGGTCGAATTAGGATATAAGAAAAATAAAGAATTGGGCTTGACTTGTTGTTGGGCTTGAATAGTAACAGGCCATGAATAGAATTAAGGGTCCGTTTGGTGTTTATTTGTGTATTGGACTTTTGTGGTATGCGTGTGAGCTCGTTCCAAAGTATCGTGTATAATGTAACAACGTTTTGAATAGAATTGTAATAAACAAAAATTTCAAATTTTGCTCGGAAAATGGTTAAGTGAACAGTAATGATGTGTTAATACTAGATTAACGTTCACTAATGACTAGAGAATTCTACGGGTTGCAACAGTTGTAGTGGCTCATAAACTGCCCAATGAAAGATTCGAATGCGACTTTTCGAGAAAAAAACCCGTTTGCCTGTTCCCTAGCCAATCTAGCCTCATTCTCGGCCACTTGAGCCCGTTGTTGCACCTCGAGAGCTTGCCTCCTGAACAACTCTTTCTCTTGCTCCTCTCTCCTCAACACCTCCGACATATGCTGTCGAGTAATTTATTCTTGTGCAACCGGCCGATGTGTGGACCTGGATGAAGCTTTGCCCATGCCCGGAATCATCTTTCTCTTGCTCCTCTCTCCTCAATACCTCCGACAAGTATGTTAAAAACAAGTAAGTTAAAAAAAAACAAGAAGTAACTTGATCTTAATGACGCATGTTAAGAGATAAATTACTTACATAAGCCGTCTCGTTTTCTTTTGTTTTAAATACGCCCTTTCTTGAATGCCCCTTCCTCCATGTTTCGATAAGGTCTTCATTTTCCCCCGCGTTCTTAACCCTCTATACATACAACATAAAATAAATTAATAACGAGCTATATATAAACAATATATAGACCTTTAAAAATCACAAAAATTATAATGAGTCTTACATAATCGTTTCTTCCTTGTACAAACGATTGTCTCCTTTGGTGAGTTAGTATCTTGTTTTTAGCTCGGTTATCTGCATTTTTGGCAGATCTTGCCATCCGTCCCGGTTGGGACCACCAGTCGACCAACATCTCCCATTCCTCTCGACTTCTGTTAAGCCACACTTTCGGCGGCGGTGGCTGTTCCCTTGCCGCCGCGGGGTTCTCATGTGTATCAAAGTATCGAGACTTGATCCTGTGTTTATTTTTGCGATATAGTAACCGCATCTGAAGTTTCAGCCCAAGAGATACCCTTTCCCCCACCGTATATACACACTCCCCAATCGTCACTCGGCGCTCGTCATTTAACCAAGGTGCGATGTTGAAATAGGTCTGCAAATAAATATACGCATTTAAATAAACACACAATTTAAATATAACACGCATATCTAAACGGTCGATAACAATAAGAATAGAAATAAAATAAACAATTAATACCTCGAGTGCGAGAAATATATGAGCCTTAAAAGGCTCTGGAATCTGTTCCCACTCGCAGTCAAGGGGAAGTGGCCTAACTTGTTCCCCGATAAGACTACTCAATTGCGGTGCATACGTGCCTACAGGTGAGAAGGTGCCTTGATCGTCGTAATCAAAGCTGATCGGAAAAGGTTGATTATTATTCTCTTTAAGCGCCCTCTTTAAGGCCTGATTTGAGGTCTCACCCGCAATCATCGAACCTACAAATATAAGTTATTGAGTTGTGAAAATATAAGTAAAAAAATTTAGTTTTATCAATAAAAAATGTAAAATAAAAATCACAATTTCTTACATGCGCAATAGCCCGGCATAGTAAAATAGGGCTGTCTTGGTGGATCACCACCAGCATCCCCGCCGTGTAATCTAGGAGCTACACACGCCATCTCTAAAATTACAAGTACAAGAACACACAATTTTGTGGACCACTTAATACTAATACACACATTCATATAAATATACACATTTAAACATAACATAACAATTTCATTAAAATAAAAGTTACGTTTAAACATATAGTAACAATTTCATTCAAATTACAAATTAAGAATAGTTGTCATCATTAGAATCATCGCTAGATAAAAATTCTTCAACAACAGTCGTGGGGTTCACTTCATCATCATCAAAGACATGAGCAACGACGTCATCTTCATTATTAATAAAATCAGCATCTTCTTCAGCATCATCTGGTGGGGCGTCCACTTCTGTTGATTCATCATTTACACTCAAATCTGCATACTCCAAACCAGTCAAACCAACAGACAATGCAATATCTGATGAACTGCTGCCATGTATAACATCTTGATCAGAATCTACCACATCCCGATGCCAGATCTTTCGATGATGAACATCTTCGATGACCTTCCAATGAGGTGGTCATCTAGCAGGGTCTTTAAGGTAAAAGACTTGTGTTGCTTGTTTCGCAAGAATGTATTGTTGATTTATAAAAGCATCCTTATCAGTCAAAATATGATGTATGTGATGAGTGTCTAAATACTCATCATTTCTATCACATTTAGACTGCAAAAATATTTAAAAACATGCAGATATGCTTCAAAATACAGGAAATATCATTTGATTGTGTTTTTATCTGTTTCATGTGCAAAAGGATTGAAAAAGTTGAAAAACGAACATAGTTTGCATAATTGTCAAATTCAGTCCTTTAACTTTCAGAAATTGGCAAAAATAGTCCCTGGTGTTAAAAATATCATTCAAGGTCCCTAAGCTATTTAACTTTTACAATATTGGTCCTTGGATGAAAGTTTTACAGAAATGGTAGTTTTGGTCCTTCAAGTTTCAAAAATGGCAAAACAAGTCCCCGGGTTTTAAATATTGAAATTTAACATCTTAAGTCCTTGGGGAATTGAAACTTGGCATAAATGGTCCTTGTAATAATCTTTGGAAAATTGTCACTTCAGCCCCTAAAAATCCAAATGTTACAAAATTGGTCCTTGTGTTTAATTAACAAACCAAACCGGACCTATCTTTTATAAACCCAAAATAAAACCAAACAAATACCAACCCAAAATCCTAATTATTAAACCCAGTTACCAACCCAATCCAAAACATAACCCGGCCCAACCATTTTAAATAAACCCAGACTCAAAACCAGGGTTTGACCTCAGTCAAACCCGTCTCCCTCACACAACCCCGCCAAAACCACCACTGCTCCAAAACCACCACCACCTTTACACCTAACCCCCCACCTCATCACCACAGCTGTCTAACCACTCCCCTCCACCAATACATCCCTCTAAAATTCTTTAATTGCAAAAATACGGCTGCAAGTTACTTATTTCACTTTTGGCGCCAAAAGTAGATTTGAAGGCCAGGATCACTTTGACTCATCCAAAGGTCAAGATTATTGATGGGAAATGTTCAGAAGCATGTGGGGAGTCTCTAAAGTCTATAAAGAAAGAGAAGGAAGCAGAGGAGAAAGATATCTAGTGTAATTTTATTTTATTTATGTCGTTTTTTTAATGTTTTTCAATTTCCAGTGTTAAATTAAGCTTTCAAGAACCTTTGTTAGTATTATCAGTGTGTAATCAATCTTTTGTAAGTCTCAATTACAGTATTAATCATCAATATCAGTTTATGCAAGTTTTTGTTCAAAATCTCATGTTACTGTGAATGTTTTTATTAGTATTGTTTATGGACTCATAAGCTCATATAAGCTCCTCATATAGCTTGTGTAAGCTATTAGAAACCTTAAAATTCAGTTATAGTGTTAAAAAGCAAAAATACAAAAGTGAGACAAAAATGAGTGAAAATTCAACAATGAAGAATGCCATGATCAAGAAGCTGGAGCAGGGTTGATTGTGGATTGCCCTAGGTTAGAAGCTTATTGGTAAGCTATTAGGATTCTCACTTGGTCCTTGTTCTGTGTTTTTCAGCTGGACTGCAATTGTAAGCAAATTTCTAGTTATTTGGCATTTTACTATAGGTCTGAGTTTCATGCTTGTATCCTTGTGTTTTTATGTTCTGTGGTGATTGTTGAGTGGTAATATTGGTTAAAATAGGTTGTTAGTTCATTGGATTAACTTGTTGCTAAAAATTCCATTTTCACAGTCAAATAGGTAAATTTGTCATCTCTGTGTTTCTTGCTGCTATTGTTGTATTTTCATGCTTTATTGGTCTAATATAATCATAATATGAAGTTTGTAATCAGTTGCATGGTCTAAATCTGTGAGTTGCTTTGAAAATCATTAAGATCAGTTATTTAAGGGCTGTTTGGATCAAACTGTTTTAGCTGTGTCAAAGGTTGTTTGTGTTGTTGTTTGCTGTTGCTACATGTTACATTAGTTCTTAATAACTCAGAGTAACCATAAAAAACAGTGCTTGTTTGATAAAAAGTCAAAATCATCTTTGATCTCACTTAACTGGTTCACTGTTAGGATTTAGAGTGTGAATTTCATCATACTAGCTCATAACTTGGTAATCTAGCTTAATCTCATCTTAGTTCAGCTTAATACATCATAATTAGTAAGTAGGATCTAGTAGAAATTCATATTAGTCAACTTATTAGTGTAATTTAAAAAGTCAAAAGTTTCATAACTGTTAAAATAGAGCAGTCTTCTAGATCACTTGTAGGGTTTAATATAAATTGGAAATAGATAAATTTTGCTTATCTGTGTTATTTTGTTGCTAGTTTATCTGAATCAAGTTGAAAATCTCATTTTTAATCTGATTTGCTTATTGAAAAGTGGACCTAAAGTTGCCTGTTTGGCCAGTTGCTTGCCCTGTGCACAGATCTGATAGTAACTTTCATAAGCTTGCATAATCTTTGCTATTTAGCTTTAGCTTGTGATACTTGTTGTTTTGTGAAGCTCTTCTGGCTAGTTTGGTATTTGTATGCTTATATGTTCATCTGCTGCTTATTTGGACTGCTTATCATGCTTATCTTAATTGCTAAAAAACAACTCCCTATACTGAGTCATCAGTATAGGTGAGTCAATTTCACAAGCTCATCAAAAGCTCATCAGTAAGCTTAAGCTTGTGTTCTTTGGCTTTTTATAAAGCTTATCCACCAGACTCAAGGTTCCAGTCCTTATTTTGCTTTTTCAAGCTTATTTGATAGGGCTGCAATAAGCTTTTAACTTGTCCCATTTTCATAGTATACTGAGTATTCAGTATATTTGTGGCTTTTTCATAAGCTCTTAATAAGCTCTTTAGTGGACCCCATACTGTGAGCTTTGGCTTTTTGGAAAGCCCACCAGCCCAACTCACTAACTCTGTGCTTATTTTGAGCTTTTCAGCTTATTTCATAAGCTTAAATTGCCTTAAAAATTCACTGCAGGCCTGATTGGTTCACTGTAGGATTTGGATTTGCTTATTTGCTTATTCTGAGCTTATTAGTATAATCCATTGTTCCATTTAGCTCATTTCCAGTTCCTTAGCTTATATTAATCTTATTTTTCCTTTGGTTCCCTCTGTGAAGCTTATTTCAAGCATATTCAAAGCTTAAATTCTCAATTTCAAGCCAAAAACTTGACTGTTAAGCTCATAAGTTTCCATCTTTCTTATTTTTAAGTTTTAATAATTTTGTCTTCATTAAAGTTGTTTATTAGCAGTAGTTAAATAGTTTTGTAAAAAGAAAATCAGAAAACCAACACATAAAAATAAGTGATATCTTCTATTTAAGCCATTTGGCTTATTTTCAGCTTTTTCAAAAAGCACTTTTCAATTTTATATTTTTCTTATCTTCCTGTCACCTTAGAATATTTATAGAAAAAGTTTTAGATTTTTCTTTGTTCATTTAGTATTTATTATAATTTAAATTAGTTTAAATAATTATTAATTAGTAATTAATTAATAATAATTAGATAAAAAGTGTAAAAAATATATTTTCAGTCTTAAAATAAGTTTTAGGTTATTTTAGATTTATCTAAGTTAAAATTTTAATTTTCTAGGATAATTTCCTATTTTCTTTTAATTTAGGGTATTATTAAATAGTTATAAATAGTTTTTAATTAATAAAAAATAAATAAAAAGTCTAAAAAATAATTTTCTTTTTCCAATAATTTTCTTTTATCTTTAGGTTTATAAAAAAGTTATTTTCATATTTTTAGGATTAATATTTCTTCATTTTCACTTTTTATTTTGTACGTTTACGTTTATTTAAACGTACGTTTCTAGGTTTTTAAACGTTTTTAAGTAATTTGGTTTCCTGTATTTATTCTTATAGCTTGTTTAAAGCTATTCTCTTTTATTTCCTTAGTCCAATCATTCAAAAACCCCTTTTCCATTCAGTATCACTAGATTACAGATCCGTTCTACTACAGAATTCACATCTCGCTGGGACTTAACGACCCGGGGATACACTAACTCCTTGGATAATTGCATTATGCCCTAGATTGTTTGACTCTTGTTGACCATTTACTTGGTCAATATTAGTTGACTGTTTAGCACCGATCAAATTTTGGCGCCGCTGCCGGGGAGGTGTGCTGCATAGATCGAATTTGAAGTATCTGTGATTGTTGGATATACACCCATTGTATATTAACCATCCTTGTTCATATTCTCTTATTTTTATATATATATATATATATATATATATATTATATATATATTATTATATATATATATTATATATATAATTATATATATATATATATATATATATATATATATATATATATATATATATATAAAACCAAAATTATCGTGAAGTTAATTCGTTTGACGGATCGATAAACCAAAAATATCGTATTTCAAGTTTCCATAAAACAAATAAAATCCAAAAAGAATCTTCTTACCCTTTTCTAAGTCTCCATCACTCTAAAGGATTCTTAGACTCGTCTTAGTGCATGCGCACTCGTTCTTCTAGGTCATCAAGCCCTTTTCGTGAGCTTGGAAACATACCTCGAAGACGTCGTAGACGTTCTGCTCCATCAGACGTACCCGAGATACGTACCGATCCTAAAACCCCTGTCATCATGGCAGAAGACCGGCCTATGAATGAGCTTCTTCAAGCTCCCACCGAGGGCTATGGAGATGCCATTATTGTTCCAGCCATCGTGGCTGAGAATTTTGAGCTTAAAACCGGGTTGATAAACCTTGTAACATCGCGTCAATTCTATGGTTTTGAAAGGGACGATCCTCAAGATCACATTCGATGGTTCAATAAAATCACATCCACCATCAAATGTAAAAATGTCCCTGAAGAGGCAATCAAACTTCTTCTTTTCCCGTTTTCCATCGATGGGGCAGCCCGGATTTGGCTTGATAAACAACCCCCTCGATCAATTGCAACATGGGAAGAGTTGGTTCAAAAGTTTGTAAATGAATTCTTTCCTCCTTCTAAAACCACGCATCTTAAAAATGAAATCATGAAATTCACACAACAATTTGATGAATCATTTGGTGAGGCATGGGATCGTTTCAAAGGATTACTTCGCAAATGTCCTCATCATGGTTTCACCGATTTGATGCAAATGGACATTTTCTACACTGGTTTAAACCCATCTGACCAAGATTCTCTCAATGCCTCAGCTGGAGGTAATTTTCTGAGCAAATCCACTAAGGAAGCCATTGCACTCATTGAAAATAAGTCAAAGATCCGTACTGCACGAGCCAGACCATATAATTCTCAGGCTAATGCTGGTCCTTCTACTTCATCTCCCGTGAGTCAGTCTAGTACTGATACTCAGCTTGCTGAACTCACGAAGGTTATTCAATATTTGGTTTTCTCCTCACAAAAGAAAGATTCTGCTCCACAAACTTCTCACACTGCTGAAGTCAAAAAGATAGAAGTTTGTGTTACTTGTGGTGGTCCTCACGCTTATTACAATTATACTGCCACCGATGGCACTCCATTTGATGTTAATGCTATAGCCGGAACTTCCAATCAAGGAGGTAATCAATACCGTCCTCAAGTGGAACCGAACTACCGTGCTAGCAATCAACATGGACCACCCGGATTTCCTCCACCCAACAATCCAAATAGGGTTAATCCTAATCAACAAAAAGGGCAAAACATGCAAAATCAATTTCATGCCCCGAACAATCAATACCCACCCCAAAGGGGTAATCAAGGGTATTCAGCTCCTAATTACCAAAGACCTCTCCCAAATGAACTTGATAACTACATCAAGGTTAATGAGACCAACATGAAATCAATGCAAAATCAAATCTCTAATTTGAAGAATGAATTTCAATCTTCAATACACAAGCAAGGAACTGAACTAAAAAATGAGATTTCAAACAAAATTGATCATTCTCAAAGCGAAGTTAAGAATATGTTTGCCAGTCTCATGAACCACATCAATCTACCTTCTTCCTCGGGAGGTCTCCATGGTAATACCATTCCAAACCCAAAGGGTGAACTCAAAGCTGTCACCACACGCAGTGGTAAAGCTTATGATGGACCCACTATTCCTACTACCTTTTCTTCTCCTCCTCCCAAGGTAGTGGATAGTGAACCTGAGGTGACTAAGGACACAGTACTTCCTACTAATAATGGAGGTACTGACGATGTCCAACCTCAAGTTGTCCCGAAACCCAAACCAGGAGTTGTCTTTGAACCGCATGAAATCCCTGTTGATAACCCTAAATCCAAACCTTCTATTCCTTACCCATCACGTTTAAATAAGCAAAAGCTCCACGAAAAGGCTAGTCAACAAATGGATAAATTCCTTCAAATCTTTAAAGAATTACATTTTGACATAAGCTTTGCGGATGCTATCATTCTGATGCCCAAGTTTGCATCAACAATCAAACACTTGTTAAGCAACAAGGAAAAACTGATTGAAATGGCTAAAACTCCTCTGAATGAGAACTGCTCAGCAGTTATCTTGAAAAAGCTTCCCGAGAAGCTTGGAGATCCTGGAAAGTTTCTAATACCTTGTGTATTTTCGGGAATGGTTGAATGCTATGCCTTGGCCGATCTTGGTGCAAGCATCAACCTGATGCCTTATTCAGTGTGGAAGAAACTTTCTCTTCCTGAACTCACTCCTACCTGCATGACTCTTGAGCTTGCAGATCGTACCACATCTCATCCACGCGGCATTGCTGAGGATGTATTTGTGAAAGTAGGAAAGTTCTATTTTCCAGCTGACTTTGTGGTTGTTGATTTTGATGCTGATCCTAGGGTTCCTCTCATTCTTGGAAGAGGATTTCTAAGAATGGGCCGTGCTCTCATAGATGTATTTGAGCATGAAATCACATTACGTGTGGGTAATGAAGCTGTTACCTTTAACCTCGATCAAACTTCGAGGTACTCCTCAAATTATGATTCTGAATCGGTTAACCGAATCGATGTCATTGATATTGCTTCAGAGGAGTACTCTCAAGAGTTTCTTGGTTATTCTCATAATTCTGTGAGTGGGGATCCCACCACATCTTCTCTACCTATCATTTCTGACTCTTCCCCTTCTCTCACTCCGTTTGAGGGAAGTGATTTCAATTTGGAAGAAATCAAGGCTTTTCTCAAGTGTGATTCATTTCTAGAAGGAATTGATAACGCTGAGATTGATCTGGAGGGAGATATTCTTCTTCTTGAGAAATTGTTGAATCAGGACAATTCTCCTCCACTCCCTCCCGTTGAACTTCATAATGAGGAAATCAAATCAGTTGAGAAAACTGATGAATTTCCTGAGGTCGAACTCAAAGACTTACCACCTCATCTTGAGTACGCATTTTTGGAGGGTGATGATAAATTACCTGTCATTATTGCTAAAGATTTAGGTGATGAGGAAAAGACTGCTCTAATAAAGGTCTTGAAGTCACACAAGCAAGCCATTGCTTGGAAACTCTCCGACATAAAGGGTATCAACCCTGAATTTTGTACTCACAAAATTTTAATGGAGGATGACTTTAAACCAGCAGTCCAACATCAAAGAAGGGTGAATCCTAAAATCCACGATGTTATCAAACAAGAGGTTCTCAAACTTCTTGATGCAGGATTGATTTATCCCATCTCTGATAGTCCTTGGGTTAGTCCCATTCACTGTGTTCCAAAAAAGGGTGGCATAACTGTTGTCACAAATGATGAAAATGAGTTGATTCCAACTCGATTGGTTACGGGGTGGCGTGTTTGCATTGACTATCGTAAGTTAAATGATGCCACCCGTAAAGACCATTTTCCTCTACCTTTTATGGATCAGATGCTTGAGAGATTAGCGGGAAACGAGTATTATTGTTTCCTTGACGGTTTCTCAGGTTACTTTCAAATCCCCATTGATCCACAAGATCAAGAAAAGACTACCTTCACGTGCCCTTATGGAACCTTTGCTTATAAACGTATGCCTTTCGGCTTATGTAATGCTCCAGGCACGTTCCAGAGGTGTATGATGGCCATATTTACCGATATGATCGGGAAAACAATGGAGGTCTTTATGGATGACTTCTCGGTCATTGGGGATTCGTTCCAAGCATGTCTCTCCAATTTAGAAAACATGTTGAAACGATGTAAAGACACCAATCCTTGTCTAAATTGGGAGAAGAGTCATTTTATGGTCAAAGAGGGCATTGTCCTCGGCCATAAGATATCAAAGAATGGGATTGAGGTTGACAGAGCTAAAGTTGATGTCATTGCTAAATTACCTCATCCCGCTACCGTCAAAGGTATTAGGAGTTTTCTGGGTCATGCCGGTTTCTATCGTAGATTCATACAAGATTTTTCCAAAATCGCCCGGCCTATGACTCATCTCCTTGAAAAGGATGCTCCTTTTATCTTCTCACCCGAGTGCATCAAAGCTTTTGAAACATTAAAGAAAAAGCTTACTGAAGCACCCATTCTGGTTGCCCCCGACTGGGATCTACCCTTTGAACTCATGTGCGATGCAAGTGATTTTGCTATCGGTGCAGTCCTGGGGCAACGAAAAGCCAAACACTTTCAGCCTATCCACTACGCAAGTAAAACTATGACTGAAGCTCAAACTCATTATACCACTACAGAAAAAGAATTATTAGCTGTGGTGTATGCCTTTGAGAAGTTTCGGCCATATTTGATCTTGACAAAATGTGTAGTGTATACGGATCACTCGGCTCTCAAATATCTCTTTGCAAAACAAGATGCAAAGCCGAGATTGCTCCGTTGGGTTCTCCTCCTGCAAGAATTTGATATCATTATACGTGATAAAAAAGGAGCTGAGAACCTAGCTGTTGATCATTTATCCCGATTAGAGAACCCACGCCAAGATGTTTTCGAGAAAAAGGAAATAAATGAAACATTTCCTCTCGAGACACTCAATGCGGTTACTTTTCGAGGAGATTCTACTACCCCATGGTTTGCTGACTTCGCAAATTACCATGCGGGTAACTTCATAGTGAAAGGGATGTCAACCCAACAGAAGAATAAATTCTTCAAGGATGTTAAACATTACTTCTGGGACGACCCCTACTTGTTCAAAATCTGTGCGGATCAAGTCATCCGACGGTGTGTTTACGGACAGGAAGCTATTGACATTCTCAAAGCTTGCCATGCTGGACCCACTGGGGGCCATCATAGTCCAAACTACACCGCCAAAAAGGTGTTTGATTCCAGGTTTTATTGGCCCACAATCTATAAGGATGCCCATGATCTCATCAAAACTTGTGACGCTTGTCAGCGTCACGGAAATATTTCACAACGAAATGAAATGCCACAAAATGCTATTCAAGTTTGTGAAATCTTTGATGTCTGGGGCATTGACTTTATGGGGCCATTTCCATCATCTCGAGGAAATAAATACATTCTCGTGGCTGTTGACTATTTGTCAAAATGGGTTGAAGCAAAAGCTTTACCCACTAATGATGCCCGAGTGGTTGTAAAATTCCTGAAAGCTCTGTTTGCCCGTTTTGGAACTCCACGTGCTATAATCAGTGATCGTGGTACGCATTTCAGCAATGACAAGTTTGATAAAGTCATGCAAAAGTATGGTGTAACTCACCGACTTTCTACTGCGTATCACCCACAAACAAGTGGACAAGTAGAAGTTTCAAATCGTGGTATTAAAAGAATACTGGAAAGGATAGTAGGAGAAAATCGTGCATCCTGGTCGGATAAATTGGATGATGCACTATGGGCCTTCCGTACAGCTTACAAAACACCCATTGGGTGTACACCTTACAAGCTTGTATATGGAAAGGCATGTCATCTTCCGATAGAATTAGAGCACAAAGCCTACTGGGCCTTGAAACATGCCAACTTTGATCTTCAAACTGCGGGTGATCACCGTAAAGTTCAAATGAATGAACTAAATGAACTACGTGATCAGGCCTACGAGAACTCTTTGATCTATAAAGAAAAGACAAAGAAAATTCATGACTCAAAAATAAAGAACCGCGTTTTTAACGTTGGTGATCGAGTCCTTCTTTTCAATTCAAGATTAAAGATCTTCTCAGGCAAACTCAAATCCCGTTGGTCTGGTCCATTCACTATTACAAAGGTTTATCCATATGGTACTGTTGAGTTATCTCAAAATGACGGTCCAAATTTCAAAGTGAATGGTCATCGTTTGAAACACTACTTTGGAGAGGATATACCACCAATGGTTATCCCGGATCTCCAAACTTTCCCCATGAACCAATGAATGCGGGGTCGAGTCAAGCTAGTGACTCGGTGAACAAAAACATTAGCCCACAACATGGGTTTTCACCCATGTCTCTGACTTCTTTCTCTTTTCTACCACCTAAGTGTGGGGGAGTTGCCCCTGCTGTTGTATATATGTATATAAGCTTAAAAAAAAAAAAAGTGTGTGTGTATATAAAATAATGGCTATTAGTATTACCTTTTCACGTTCTAAGTGTTGGTTTAACAACCGGTACTTTGAATATTGAGGGCAATATTCAGTTCTAAGTGTGGGGGGGAATTCTAGCGAATTTTATCAAATGTATCATCTAGTACCCCCATTTTAGCCAAAATTTTAAATTTTTTTCTCACTTAGAACGCAATAAATGGTTATCAGTCCGCCATGTCTAACCCACATAAGGATTGGCTAATCCAGGAGCAAACGGCTCTTGGTAAAGATATATCAAATCCGTTTATGGCTTGCAATTTGCCAAAAATTGTATGGTTTTCGACTCACCATATCTTTATAAGTGAAGAGTTGGCTAGCCCGCAAGGTTATGGCTTGTGGTAAAGGCATTGGAAAACCATAATTGGTAATCAGCTCACCAAGATAATAACTGTATTTTATCTAAGAGTTGGCTAGTCCAGAAGCAAATGGCTTCTGGTAAAGAGTAATCAAATCCGTTGACAGCTGATGATTTGCTCAAAATCATTTGGTTATCATTGTACCAAAGTATCACATACTGAAACATTGGCTAATCCAGAAGTAATGGCTATCTGGTAAAGAGTAAAATCCATTAAATTTTCAAAAAGATTGCTAGGGACTAGCAATAGTTTAGTGTGGGGGATTGATGAGTGTCTAAATACTCATCATTTCTATCACATTTAGACTGCAAAAACATTTAAAAACATGCAGATATGCTTCAAAATACAGGAAATATCATTTGATTGTGTTTTTATCTGTTTCATGTGCAAAAGGATTGAAAAAGTTGAAAAACGAACATAGTTTGCATAATTGTCAAATTCAGTCCTTTAACTTTCAGAAATTGGCAAAAAATAGTCCCTGGTGTTAAAAATATCATTCAAGGTCCCTAAGCTATTTAACTTTTACAATATTGGTCCTTGGATGAAAGTTTTAAAGAAATGGTAGTTTTGGTCCTTCAAGTTTCAAAAATGGCAAAACAAGTCCCCAGGTTTTAAATATTGAAATTTAACATCTTAAGTCCTTGGGGAATTGAAACTTGGCATAAATGGTCCTTGTAATAATCTTTGGAAAATTGTCACTTCAGCCCCTAAAAATCCAAATGTTACAAAATTGGTCCTTGTGTTTAATTAACAAACCAAACCGGACCTATCTTTTATAAACCCAAAATAAAACCAAACAAATACCAACCCAAAATCCTAATTATTAAACCCAGTTACCAACCCAATCCAAAACATAACCCGGCCCAACCATTTTAAATAAACCCAGACTCAAAACCAGGGTTTGACCTCAGTCAAACCCGTCTCCCTCACACAACCCCGCCAATACCACCACTGCTCCAAAACCACCACCACCTTTACACCTAACCCCCCACCTCATCACCACAGCTGTCTAACCACTCCCCTCCACCAATACATCCCTCTAAAATTCTTTAATTGCAAAAATACGGCTGCAAGTTACTTATTTCACTTTTGGCGCCAAAAGTAGATTTGAAGGCCAGGATCACTTTGACTCATCCAAAGGTCAAGATTATTGATGGGAAATGTTCAGAAGCATGTGGGGAGTCTCTAAAGTCTATAAAGAAAGAGAAGGAAGCAGAGGAGAAAGATATCTAGTGTAATTTTATTTTATTTATGTCATTTTTTTAATGTTTTTCAATTTCCAGTGTTAAATTAAGCTTTCAAGAACCTTTGTTAGTATTATCAGTGTGTAATCAATCTTTTGTAAGTCTCAATTACAGTATTAATCATCAATATCAGTTTATGCAAGTTTTTGTTCAAAATCTCACGTTACTGTGAATGTTTTTATTAGTATTGTTTATGGACTCATAAGCTCATATAAGCTCCTCATATAGCTTGTGTAAGCTATTAGAAACCTTAAAATTCAGTTATAGTGTTAAAAAGCAAAAATACAAAAGTGAGACAAAAATGAGTGAAAATTCAACAATGAAGAATGCCATGATCAAGAAGCTGGAGCAGGGTTGATTGTGGATTGCCCTAGGTTAGAAGCTTATTGGTAAGCTATTAGGATTCTCACTTGGTCCTTGTTCTGTGTTTTTCAGCTGGACTGCAATTGTAAGCAAATTTCTAGTTATTTGGCATTTTACTATAGGTCTGAGTTTCATGCTTGTATCCTTGTGTTTTTATGTTCTGTGGTGATTGTTGAGTGGTAATATTGGTTAAAATTGGTTGTTAGTTCATTGGATTAACTTGTTGCTAAAAATTCCATTTTCACAGTCAAATAGGTAAATTTGTCATCTCTGTGTTTCTTGCTGCTATTGTTGTATTTTCATGCTTTATTGGTCTAATATAATCATAATATGAAGTTTGGAATCAGTTGCATGGTCTAAATCTGTGAGTTGCTTTGAAAATCATTAAGATCAGTTATTTAAGGGCTGTTTGGATCAAACTGTTTTAGCTGTGTCAAAGGTTGTTTGTGTTGTTGTTTGCTGTTGCTACATGTTACATTAGTTCTTAATAACTCAGAGTAACCATAAAAAACAGTGCTTGTTTGATAAAAAGGCAAAATCATCTTTGATCTCACTTAACTGGTTCACTGTTAGGATTTAGAGTGTGAATTTCATCATACTAGCTCATAACTTGGTAATCTAGCTTAATCTCATCTTATTTCAGCTTAATACATCATAATTAGTAAGTAGGATCTAGTAGAAATTCATATTAGTCAACTTATTAGTGTAATTTAAAAAGTCAAAAGTTTCATAACTGTTAAAATAGAGCAGTCTTCTAGATCACTTGTAGGGTTTAATATAAATTGGAAATAGATAAATTTTGCTTATCTGTGTTATTTTGTTGCTAGTTTATCTGAATCAAGTTGAAAATCTCATTTTTAATCTGATTTGCTTATTGAAAAGTGGACCTAAAGTTGCCTGTTTGGCCAGTTGCTTGCCCTGTGCACAGATCTGATAGTAACTTTCATAAGCTTGCATAATCTTTGCTATTTAGCTTTAGCTTGTGATACTTGTTGTTTTGTGAAGCTCTTCTGGCTAGTTTGGTATTTGTATGCTTATATGTTCATGCTGCTGCTTATTTGGACTGCTTATCATGCTTATCTTAATTGCTAAAAAACAACTCCCTATACTGAGTCATCAGTATAGGTGAGTCAATTTCACAAGCTCATCAAAAGCTCATCAGTAAGCTTAAGCTTGTGTTCTTTGGCTTTTTATAAAGCTTATCCACCAGACTCAAGGTTCCAGTCCTTATTTTGCTTTTTCAAGCTTATTTGATAGGGCTGCAATAAGCTTTTAACTTGTCCCATTTTCATAGTATACTGAGTATTCAGTATATTTGTGGCTTTTTCATAAGCTCTTCATAAGCTCTTTAGTGGACCCCATACTGTGAGCTTTGGCTTTTTGGAAACCACCAGCCCAACTCACTAACTCAGTGCTTATTTTGAGCTTTTCAGCTTATTTCATAAGCTTAAATTGCCTTAAAAATTCACTGCAGTCCTGATTGGTTCACTGTAGGATTTGGATTTGCTTATTTGCTTATTCTGAGCTTATTAGTATAATCCATTGTTCCATTTAGCTCATTTTGTAACACCCCGACCCGATAAGGGTAAAGATATCACAAATATATGGTTTCATATCAGAACAACATAGTATCCATAAACCAAAATAGCGGAAGTCAAATACATAATCCAACAATAAGTCAACATGACTTATAACCAAAATGAAAGGAAATAAAAGAAGTACATAAGTTCAATGCCCAAACAATGGCAACATAAAGTCTAAAGAAATCAAATGGTAGATAAGCCATAAGAACAAGCTTCACTCAAGTGCACTCAAACCCCAAAGCCAAGCCCAGCTCCTAGCTTAATTACCTGCCGCGGGAAAAGAAAACGCGGCTGAGCTACTAGAGCTCAGTGAACAGATATAACGTAACAAGCAGTAGCATAAAGAATAATACATGAGTAAATGAGAATGGAAGCATAAGTACATGGTAAGAATACATGGTAAGAATACATGGAAGAATACATGGTATCATAATGGAAAGGACAAAGGTGTATGGTAAAGGAAGGTCAGTAATCCACTACGAGCCCATAACATGAAATCATAATCATAATCATAATCATAGCCATAAACATGTAGAGGGGAGACCTCTTAGAATCCTGTAATATGAGGGGTGACCTCATCATGGGTTGGAGTAGCTAGCTCCCGGAGTGTGAAAGACGTGTATCGCACACACCATCAGTCACCATGAATATCATAACATAACATAACATAACATAACATGTACATGAACAAATCTAGGATGCATCCATACGCCCCAGGTGGCCATAATCTGCCTCTACGTAAACATAACATGCAGGGACGGGACAGGTCATCACTCTCCTGCCCTAGAGTCATGCCATCGGTGCATCGACTGACATGGACATGAAACCCTCATGCCTAGTGAGTGGCTCGTAGTATCAAACTGAGGGTAAAGGTCAAGTATCATGGTTCATGTTTTAGTTTACTTGCATAGGTCAATGTCATGTTTCATAAGTTCATAATCATGGTTCATAAACATGGTTCATAAGCAAAGGTTCATGGTCAAGGGTTCATAATTACAGGTTCATGCATGAAAGGTTCATAATCATAAGAGGTTCAATATCATGATCAAGAGGTCGAAGGCACCTTATTAAAAAGGGCAGAATATCTGTACCTTATTGCTTGACAAGGATCACACTGAAAAGATGATAAAGCACAGGATTACTCCCTCTTCACACCTAGAGGAGTAAAGACATGATTACTAAAGATCCCATTTCCATATTAAGTAACTTTCTATTTTTAGAAAGTTTCCTTATTTAGTAAGTTTCCATATTTAGTAAGATCTCCATATTTATCCATTAGGTTAAGTTAATATTAGTTTTAATCAAGTTTACACTTTATACCCTTGAGGTTTCATAATTTTACATGTTTGGTCCCTTAGTTAATAAATTTACATATTAAGCCCTTAATTATTCATGTTAACATGTTTAGTCCTTAGTTTTATCAATTTACATATTATATCCTTATTTTAAGTGATGTACGATTCATAACCTTTAGAAAATAGATTTTACAACTTTAGTCCCTCATGTTATAACAATTTCATTATTAGTCCTTATTTTATATAAATCGTCCTTTAATTAATAATAATTACATATAGGCCCTTTAAATTATCCAAATGACACACGGCCCCTTTAAATATGTTTATTTACACGACAAAACCATAAGTTTCCCAAAATGACACTTTTAGTCCCACTAGTAATTTAAATTATAAATCGATCTATAACTTATTATATATTTCAAAATAAGTCCTTAAATGATTATTTTAGCATACAAGGTCCTTTCTAATATTTACCACTTGACACCCACAGGTTTTAGAAGTTCCAAAAGTGCCCCTTAAGTTTTTAAAAATGACAAAACAACCCTTAAACTTTTTAAAATACAATCGGTATTACTTTTTTATAAATCGAATTGAGCCCTAGACCTAATCCAATAATTATGCAATAATTTCCCAACAATCATTACCTCATGATAAGCCCAAAAAAAATTATCAAAACCCTAGTTCATGCGATTTCATAATTTTCCAAAAATCCTTTCTAAAATCCGGTTTATAGATAATTCGACAATAAAATATAGGAGCCATGTAAAATCGACAATCCATTTTTCTTAGGTTAGTATGATCATAATGCATCCATGAAAATTGGTCTTGATATTTATTTCGATCGATTACGTGTATTTTAATGTTATGGGTCGTTTTTGAGTTTTAATTATCAACCGATGGATATATCATGCATGGTTCGAATTAGACATTTTATATGGAGTTCATGTCGACTAAAGAATAGGAGAAAAATAGTAAACCAGGATTCGAACGTAGGATTTGAGTGATATGAATTATGAAGCCTCGACTTGTACCGAAATTAAACCCGATCAACGAGTGCTCCACAAACCTTGTAGACAATTTTTAAAGGTCATGTACAACATGAGGAACTTAGAAAAATAATGAACGAATTTATTAGAGCATGCATGAATTTGTTTGAAGGATACCTTATACTTTATATCGAGCGGCTTAAAATACTCTCTCTCACGATCGATTCAGGCTTCAAACAAGGTTCCAACTATTTTTCATGGTTTAAGAGGGTCGTGAGTATCATGGGAAAAATATCAAAACAAGCGTACAAGGCTTAATTCGATCGTATGGAATTAAAATTTCTTACCGAGGCCTTCGAGTGAAATAATTCTCTCCGTTTGATCCGAGCTTCTAAAAATTCCAAAGGTATTTTTCGTGGCTTCAAAGGAGACTAATGAACGTAGGAAAAATAGTGTGAAAGGCTGGAAAAATCGGATGGAGGCCACACGAATTTTTCTTGGTGATATTTCGGTTTTGATCTTCGGTTTGAATATCTTGGAGGAGAAAATGATTATGGGGAGTTGTGCATGTGATAAGGCCGAGTATTTGTGGGAGGAAGGATGCTAAAATCATGGGATGATTGGCTTGACCGAATCTTGGAGTGAATGGGATTTAAACTTGCCATGTTTAGCTTCTCTTTTGAATTTCAAAACATATATAATGTGCATAATTAATTAAATTTCGGCTAGGACATTATTTAGAGGTCCATAAGACTTATTTTATGTGTGATATGATACTTGTAATAATTTGGATTCATAACTTATTAGTTTATGAAGATTCGGGATCAATTCGGTGCGTTATGGACTTGTTTTGTTAAAGTTTTTGATCGTAGGGGTATTTTAGTCTTTTTACATGTTTTAGATTTTCGGGTATTACAACTTCTTCCCCTCTAAAAGAAAAATTTCGTCCTCGAAATTTGCAAGAACATAGGAAAGGAAACATGACAGAAACGAAACGGAACATACCAGATCAAAACATGAAATGAGGATAACTCGATCGTATTGACTCTTCGGTCTCCCAGGTTGCCTCGCGTGCTGGGTGATTCCGCCAAAGAATCTTTACAAAAGGAATGACTTTATTTCTCATAACGCGTTCCTGACGCTCTAGAACCGCTTCCGGTTCTTCAGATAAGGTCATATCGGGACGGATTTGATCAAACGGATAAGAAGCCACATGTAGAGGATGATAATTGTATCCCCTCAAAAGAGATACATGAAATACATTATGAACATGAGCCAACTGAGGTGGTAAAGCTAGACGATACGATACTTCTCCGATACGCTCCAGAATTTCAAAAGGTCCAATAAACCGAGGGCTGAGCTTGCCCTTAATACCAAAACGTTTGACGCCTCGGAACGGAGATACTTTAAGAAATACCCGGTCTCCAACATTAAACTCTAGATCCCGACGGTGCTTATCCGCATAACTCTTTTGACGCGCCCGTGCCTCTTTCAATTTCTCCTTAGCCGTAGCAACCTTTTCATTTGTGACCTCAATCATCTCAGGTCCTTCAAGAAGACGTTCCCCTACTTCATTCCAACATACCGGTGCTCTGCATTTCCGCCCATATAACATCTCAAAAGGTGCCATATCAATGCTTGCGTGCCAACTGTTATTATAAGCGAACTCTACCAAACACAGATAATCGTCCCAACTACCCGTCCATTCCAACGCACATGCCCGTAACATATCCTCTAATGTCTGGATGGTCCTCTCCGACTGACCATCAGTCTGGGGATGAAAAGCGGTACTGAACTTAAGGCGAACACCCCAAACTTTATGCAATCCCTTCCAGAAGCGCGAAGTAAAACGAGGATCACGATCAGAAACGATAGAAGAAGGAGTGCCATGCAATCTAACAATCTCCTGCGTGAAAATCTCTGACAACTTACTAACACTGTAGCTCATACGGATGGGTAAGAAATGAGCGGATTTAGTTAGCCGATCAACGACCACCCAAATCGCATCATGTTTCCTACGAGTCAACGGTAACCCACAAACAAAATCCATAGAAATTTCATCCCACTTCCAAACTGGAATCTCCAAAGGCTGTAATAACCCACTAGCTCTCTGGTGTTCAATCTTGACCTGCTGACAGGTCATACACCTAGCTACAAACGATGCCACATCCTGCTTCATGCCGTTCCACCAAAAATGTTGCTTCAAATCCCGATACATCTTGGTAGAACCAGGATGGATAGAAAAAGGAGAATTATGAGCCTCAGTCAACAAAGCCTCACGTAGATCAGAATCATCAGGAACACATAATCGATCCCCATACCATACAATACCACTATCGTCGACCCGAAACTCAGACTGCTTACCTTCCTCGACATTCTGCACAATAGCCCAGAGTTCACCATCGTCCTTCTGGGCTTCCTTAATCCGCAGCATCAGATTTGATTCCACCTTCAGACTCGCCCAATAGCCACTAACGCCCTTTACACACATCTCAACCTCTAACCGCTCTAAGTCCTGAAGAATACGAGGCTCGATATTCATACTAGCAATCATACCCGATTTCCTGCTGAGGGCATCGGCAACAACATTTGCCTTGCCGGGATGATACTGGATATTAGTGTCGTAATCTTTCAGAAGCTCCAACCATCTCCTCTGCCTCATGTTGAGCTCCTTCTGGGTAAATATGTATTTGAGACTCTTATGATCCGTGAAGATATCACATGATTCACCGTATAAGTAATGTCTCCATATTTTCAACGCAAATACCACAGCTGCCAACTCTAGATCATGGGTCGGATAATTTTCCTCATAGGGTTTTAACTGCCTTGAAGCATAGGCAATCACTTTCCCGTTCTGCATGAGAACACAACCTAAACCCTTCTTGGAAGCGTCACTATAAATCTGAAATCCTCCCGAACCCGACGGTAAGGTCAAAATAGGTGCAGACACTAGTCGTCGTTTCAACTCCTCAAAGCTCTGCTCACGCTCATCCGTCCACACAAACTTTTCACCTTTTCTCATCAACTGAGTCAATGGTAAAGCCAACTTCGAAAATCCCTCGACAAAACGTCGATAGTAGCCAGCTAAACCCAGAAAACTCCTGACTTCGGTTACCGTGGTAGGTCTTGGCCATTTTGTGATAGCCTCGACCTTAGCTGGATCCATGGTAATCCCATCTGCAGACACGACGTGACCAAGGAAAGCAACTCGGTCCAACCAAAACTCACACTTGGAAAATTTAGCGTATAATTTCTGCTGCCTCAGAATACTCAATACAGTACGCAAATGCTGTTCGTGCTCTTCCGCCGACTTAGAATATACCAGAATATCATCAATGAAGACGATGACGAATTTATCAAGGAATTCATGGAAAACCCGGTTCATTAAGTCCATAAATACTGCAGGAGCATTTGTTAACCCAAAAGGCATAACTAAAAACTCATAATGTCCATACCGGGTACGGAATGCAGTCTTAGAGATGTCCTGCTCTTTGACCCGCAACTGGTGATAACCAGATCGCAAGTCAATCTTGGAGAATACTTTAGCACCCTGCAACTGATCGAATAAATCATCGATGCGAGGTAGCGGATAACGGTTCCGAATAGTTATACGGTTCAACTCCCGGTAATCGATACACAACCGCATAGACCCATCTTTCTTCTTTACAAAAAGTACAGGAGCACCCCATGGTGACACACTTGGTCGAATAAATCCACAGTCCAATAACTCTTCTAGCTGTTCCTTTAACTCCTTGAGTTCCACCGGTGCCATCCGGTACGGAGCCTTAGAGATAGGCTCAGCGCCGGGAATCAGATCGATAGTAAATTCAACCTCTCTGGCTGGAGCAAGACCAGGAAGTTTTTCAGGGAAAACATCAGAAAATTCCCGAACAACATGAACAGTATTAATATCAGGACCTTCCGCAGAAGAATCTTTAACAGAGGCCAAATAACCTTGGCAACCATGAGATATTAGAGTCCTTGCTTTCAAAGCAGAAATAATTTTCACAGATTTTAGAGAGCGTGTTTCATGAAAGACAAATTCAGGCTGAGTTAGATCACCAAAAATTACTTTCCTAGCATGACAGTCAATGGTGGCTCTATGAAAAGATAACCAATCCATGCCTAGAATAACGTCGAAATCAACCATGTCCAAAGGGAGTAGATTTGCCGAACGAATCCGGTCATCGAATCGTATAGGACAATTTACATATTCATGATCAATAAGAGTGCTGAGTTTCATGGGAGTAGAGAGGGATACTTGATTACTTAGTGGTGTTGGTAATATTTTAAGTTTCTTAACCAGATTTAAAGATATAATCGAGTGTGTAGCTCCAGTATCAAAAAGTGTGGAAATAGCGTGATCATCAATATATAAAACGCCCGTAATCGTACCTGAAGACTGAGCCGCCTGATCCCGAGTCATAGAATATACACGGCCAGTGTTGGGTGGAGGGGGAGGTAAATAGTTTCCGGTTTTCTCCGGGTTTTGCTTGGGACAATCTTTCACACGATGCTCTGTCGAACCACATCCAAAACAAGTCCCAGAAGCCCGACGACATGGTCCATTGTGGCGCTTGCCACACGTAGTACAAATAGGATAAGAATATGAACCCCCAGATGCACCTCCCTGAGAACTAGAACCCGGAGCCTTGCTCTGCTGATTACCCCTAGCAGTCTGGTCTCTCCCCTGTTTCTGACTGGTGTTGCGTCCCGAGCGATCATCTCCCTGCCTAGGAGTGAACCTGGAATCCTGCCCTCTAGTATCCGACCTCTTCTGATCATAGTTCCTGCCAGCCTGACCCTGATGGTCGTATCGTCGATCCCCCTGTCCACGAGAATCATAACTCCTGTCATTCCGGCCCTTAAAATCCCTGCTCTGACCCTGAGTCTGAATCTTGTCCCCATCTCTGTTCCTCTTATACCCAGATCCCTGATGAAATATCTCAATATTGCGAGCTGCGTCGCAACATTCTGCCGGGTCTTGAAACTCATCATTAAGTATGCGGTCTAGTACCCACCTAATACAATAGCAAAAGAAAAATGTATTAATGTCTATTGGTACCAACCATCAACTTAAATAGGTTACTAACCTCTTGAGTCCCCATTTGAATTGTCTAGCCTGCTGCTTTGAATCCCCAGCAAGCGGACCCACAAAACTGACTAATCGCTGAAACCGTTCCAGATATTGCCCAGCATTCTCAGAGTCAAGCTGAGAGATAGTGTTGTACTCCCTAATGAACCTCTGCTGCTCGGAAACCGGGAAGTACCGATTATAGAACGTGGTACGGAAACCAGCCCATGAACATCCAAGAACATATGCATCACCACCTTTAGCTTCTTTGTGCGCTTTCCACCAGTTGAGCGCATCACCCTCTAACTTGAACACAGCCAGACGAGTCTTGAACCCGTCTTCACAACCTAACACCTCGAACAGTTTCTCCATGTGGGTGATCCAGTCTTCTGCTGCATGAGGAGTAGCAGCAGAAGTGAAGGACAACGGCTTGAGTTTATTAAAACTCTCCAGCCACCCATTAATGGTAGTGGGTCGACCCCCACCACCAGAAGAACTGCCAGCACCCCCAGATGAACCAGCTCCACCATTAATAAGCCGGTTGATAACCGCATCAGTGTTAAGGCCCGGTAACAAATTGGCTATAGCATTAGCCACCATAGCCTCCAGATTGGGGATTTCAGCATCTCCTCCACTATTATACTCCTGATGACGAGTGTTAACCATCTATAGAATTACGAAGACGATTAGTAAGGTGAAACAAAATATGACAGAGCAGAATACGGAAAAGAGTACGCGAAAGGAAAACCTAATGTCTACCCAATCCTCACAGGTCAAAGGCCTAAGCCAACGGGTTTCGGAAACCTGTCTCTGATACCATAAATTGTAACACCCCGACCCGATAAGGGTAAAGATATCACAAATATATGGTTTCATATCAGAACAACATAGTATCCATAAACCAAAATAGCGGAAGTCAAATACATAATCCAACAATAAGTCAACATGACTTATAACCAAAATGAAAGGAAATAAAAGAAGTACATAAGTTCAATGCCCAAACAATGGCAACATAAAGTCTAAAGAAATCAAATGGTAGATAAGCCATAAGAACAAGCTTCACTCAAGTGCACTCAAACCCCAAAGCCAAGCCCAGCTCCTAGCTTAATTACCTGCCGCGGGAAAAGAAAACGCGGCTGAGCTACTAGAGCTCAGTGAACAGATATAACGTAACAAGCAGTAGCATAAAGAATAATACATGAGTAAATGAGAATGGAAGCATAAGTACATGGTAAGAATACATGGAAGAATACATGGTATCATAATGGAAAGGACAAAGGTGTATGGTAAAGGAAGGTCAGTAATCCACTACGAGCCCATAACATGAAATCATAATCATAATCATAATCATAGCCATAAACATGTAGAGGGGAGACCTCTTAGAATCCTGTAATATGAGGGGTGACCTCATCATGGGTTGGAGTAGCTAGCTCCCGGAGTGTGAAAGACGTGTATCGCACACACCATCAGTCACCATGAATATCATAACATAACATAACATAACATAACATGTACATGAACAAATCTAGGATGCATCCATACGCCCCAGGTGGCCATAATCTGCCTCTACGTAAACATAACATGCAGGGACGGGACAGGTCATCACTCTCCTGCCCTAGAGTCATGCCATCGGTGCATTGACTGACATGGACATGAAACCCTCATGCCTAGTGAGTGGCTCGTAGTATCAAACTGAGGGTAAAGGTCAAGTATCATGGTTCATGTTTTAGTTTACTTGCATAGGTCAATGTCATGTTTCATAAGTTCATAATCATGGTTCATAAACATGGTTCATAAGCAAAGGTTCATGGTCAAGGGTTCATAATTAAAGGTTCATGCATGAAAGGTTCATAATCATAAGAGGTTCAATATCATGATCAAGAGGTCGAAGGCACCTTATTAAAAAGGGCAGAATATCTGTACCTTATTGCTTGACAAGGATCACACTGAAAAGATGATAAAGCACAGAACTACTCCCTCTTCACACCTAGAGGAGTAAAGACATGATTACTAAAGATCCCATTTCCATATTAAGTAACTTTCTATTTTTAGAAAGTTTCCTTATTTAGTAAGTTTCCATATTTAGTAAGATCTCCATATTTATCCATTAGGTTAAGTTAATATTAGTTTTAATCAATTTTACACTTTATACCCTTGAGGTTTCATAATTTTACATGTTTGGTCCCTTAGTTAATAAATTTACATATTAAGCCCTTAATTATTCATGTTAACATGTTTAGTCCTTAGTTTTATCAATTTACATATTATATCCTTATTTTAAGTGATGTACGATTCATAACCTTTAGAAAATAGATTTTACAACTTTAGTCCCTCATGTTATAACAATTTCATTATTAGTCCTTATTTTATATAAATCGTCCTTTAATTTATAATAATTACATATAGGCCCTTTAAATTATCCAAATGACACACGGCCCCTTTAAATATGTTTATTTACACGACAAAACCATAAGTTTCCCAAAATGACACTTTTAGTCCCACTAGTAATTTAAATTATAAATCGATCTATAACTTATTATATATTTCAAAATAAGTCCTTAAATGATTATTTTAGCATACAAGGTCCTTTCTAATATTTACCACTTGACACCCACAGGTTTTAGAAGTTCCAAAAGTGCCCCTTAAGTTTTTAAAAATGACAAAACAACCCTTAAACTTTTTAAAATACAATCGGTATTACTTTTTTATAAATCGAATTGAGCCCTAGACCTAATCCAATAATTATGCAATAATTTCCCAACAATCATTACCTCATGATAAGCCCAAAAAAAATTATCAAAACCCTAGTTCATGCGATTTCATAATTTTCCAAAAATCCTTTCTAAAATCCGTTTTATAGATAATTCGACAATAAAATATAGGAGCCATGTAAAATCGACAATCCATTTTTCTTAGGTTAGTATGATCATAATGCATCCATGAAAATTGGTCTTGATATTTATTTCGATCGATTACGTGTATTTTAATGTTATGGGTCATTTTTGAGTTTTAATTATCAACCGATGGATATATCATGCATGGTTCGAATTAGACATTTTATATGGAGTTCATGTCGACTAAAGAATAGGAGAAAAATAGCAAACCAGGATTCGAACGTAGGATTTGAGTGATACGAATTATGAAGCCTCGACTTGTACCGAAATTAAACCCGATCAACGAGTGCTCCACAAACCTTGTAGACAATTTTTACAGGTCATGTACAACATGAGGAACTTAGAAAAATAATGAACGAATTTATTAGAGCATGCATGAATTTGTTTGAAGGATACCTTATACTTTATATCGAGCGGCTTAAAATACTCTCTCTCACGATCGATTCAGGCTTCAAACAAGGTTCCAACTATTTTTCATGGTTTAAGAGGGTCGTGAGTATCATGGGAAAAATATCAAAACAAGCGTACAAGGCTTAATTCGATCGTATGGAATTAAAATTTCTTACCGAGGCCTTCGAGTGAAATAATTCTCTCCGTTTGATCCGAGCTTCTAAAAATTCCAAAGGTATTTTTCGTGGCTTCAAAGGAGACTAATGAACGTAGGAAAAATAGTGTGAAAGGCTGGAAAAATCGGATGGAGGCCACACGAATTTTTCTTGGTGATATTTCGGTTTTGATCTTCGGTTTGAATATCTTGGAGGAGAAAATGATTATGGGGAGTTGTGCATGTGATAAGGCCGAGTATTTGTGGGAGGAAGGATGCTAAAATCATGGGATGATTGGCTTGACCGAATCTTGGAGTGAATGGGATTTAAACTTGCCATGTTTAGCTTCTCTTTTGAATTTCAAAACATATATAATGTGCATAATTAATTAAATTTCGGCTAGGACATTATTTAGAGGTCCATAAGACTTATTTTATGTGTGATATGATACTTGTAATAATTTGGATTCATAACTTATTAGTTTATGAAGATTCGGGATCAATTCGGTGCGTTATGGACTTGTTTTGTTAAAGTTTTTGATCGTAGGGGTATTTTAGTCTTTTTACATGTTTTAGATTTTCGGGTATTACACATTTCCAGTCCCTTAGCTTATATTAATCTTATTTTTCCTTTGGTTCCCTCTGTGAAGCTTATTTCAAGCTTATTCAAAGCTTAAATTCTCAATTTCAAGCCAAAAACTTGACTGTTAAGCTCATAAGTTTCCATCTTGCTTATTTTTAAGTTTTAATAATTTTGTCTTCATTAAAGTTGTTTATTAGCAGTAGTTAAATAGTTTTGTAAAAAGAAAATCAGAAAAACAACACATAAAAATAAGTGATATGTTCTATTTAAGCCATTTGGCTTATTTTCAGCTTTTTCAAAAAGCACTTTTCAATTTTATATTTTTCTTATCTTCCTGTCACCTTAGAATATTTATAGAAAAAGTTTTAGATTTTTCTTTGTTCATTTAGTATTTATTATAATTTAAATTAGTTTAAATAATTATTAATTAGTAATTAATTAATAATAATTAGATAAAAAGTGTAAAAAATATATTTTCAGTCTTAAAATAAGTTTTAGGTTATTTTAGATTTATCTAAGTTAAAATTTTAATTTTCTAGGATAATTTCCTATTTTCTTTTAATTTAGGGTATTATTAAATAGTTATAAATAGTTTTTAATTAATAAAAAATAAATAAAAAGTCTAAAAAATAATTTTCTTTTTCCAATAATTTTATTTTATCTTTAGTTTTATAAAAAAGTTATTTTCATATTTTTAGGATTAATATTTCTTCATTTTCACTTTTTATTTTGTACGTTTACGTTTATTTAAACGTACGTTTCTAGGTTTTTAAACGTTTTTAAGTAATTTGGTTTCCTGTATTTATTCTTATAGCTTGTTTAAAGCTATTCTCTTTTATTTCCTTAGTCCAATCATTCAAAAACCCCTTTTCCATTCAATATCACCAGATCACAGATCCGTTCTACTACAGAATTCACATCTCGCTGGGACTTAACGACCCGGGGATACACTAACTCCTTGGATAATTGCATTGTGCCCTAGATTGTTTGACTCTTTTTGACCATTTACTTGGTCAATATTAGTTGACTGTTTAGCACCGATCAGTATGCCACGTTCAATGTAAGAATGTCTAGAGCGTGTCGTAGGGTTGTTAGTGTTACGGGTGTCGAACCACTTACATCGGAACAACACAACCTTTCGGTTGCTCATATAAGTGATCTCTAGAATTTCTTCCAGTTAACTATAATACATTTCTCCATCAGGCCTGGGTGTTGAAATTCCACTACATTGAGTGGTATAAAGTATATCGCGCTCATGCACCAAAAACTTCACACCGTTAACTATGCAAGCGGGGTATGTACTTGCACTAGATGAAGGTCCACATGCCAAAGAGAGTAACTCGAGACTACAGCTTGGGTCTTTTGCCACGCTCTTTTCATGGATCTACGAAAGAGATACAAACAGATTCAGATGAGCAAAAACTCTGGATTACAAGGTAATATATCTAATGTGTTTACCTTGTGATTGAACAAGGGAGGAAAACTTGTTTCCACGGTATTGTTAGGAAATTCACTGCAAAAGTTCATGATATTAGAATAAGTCATCGAAAACAAATAACTTAGGAAAAAAAGGGTTCTTCAAAATATAAAAAAGAAGAAACATACTCTTTGTACACCTGGATGTCTGCGTCGATTTCAGGACTGTTGTTAAGTACAAACCATCCAACTATCTGCATAACATCTGGCTTCATCCGAGTATGTACATCTCTACCCACCGGTTTGCATAATAACTGGAACACCTGGAATTTATCTGGTTGTTCAGGTGCACCATCGTCATTTCTGTCATTACGATTAAATCTCGTCTCTACATCATTAAGATAACGCGAGCAGAAAGCTAATGCTTCTTCTGCAACACAACCCTCCGCTATAGAACCTTCAGGCCTGGCTTTATTTCGGACATAATTTTTTAGCTTATTCATGTATCTTTCAAATGGATACATCCACCTGTAGTAAACAGGGCCACCTAGAATAGCCTCTTCGGGTAAATGTATAACCAAATGAATCATTATGTCAAAAAAAGTAGGAGGAAATATTTGATCTAAATTAATTATAACATCGATCATTTGTTTTTTTAGCTTTCTCCATGTCCTGCTGCATCAAATTTCTAGCACAAATCTGCTTAAAGAATAAGCAGAGCTCGATTAATGGGGGTGAAATGTCTTTGGGTAAGTATTGCTGAACTCCATAAGGAAGTAACCGCTACATCATTATATGACAGTCATGAGATTTTAGGCCCATTATGTTGTTATCGTCAGCGGTCACTTTTTTCTTGAAGTTGGATCCTAACCCATCAGGTAGTCTAACTCCTTTGATGAATTTACAAAAAAGTTTTCTGTTTTCTGGTGTGAAAGAGTACTTTGGACGAGGCTTATCGAACTTCCCGTTTCCTTTATCAACGAGCCACAACTCCTTTCGAATTCCCAAAGTTTTCAAGTCTTGCCTTGCCTTTAGCTTGTCTTTGGATTTGTCGTTCATTAACAAGGTATTCAGCATACTCTCAAACACGTTCTTTTCGATGTGCATGACATCGAGATTGTGTTTTAGTTGAATAACGGGCCAATACTCTAGTTCGTAGAAGATAGAACGCTTACCCCAATTCAATTCGATTTCTCAATTAGGTTTAGGGTTATTTTTAACAATAGGTGGATGTTTCCCCGAGACAAGTTTAAAGACTTTACTAATTTGAATCATGATTTCTTCATTGGTAAAGTCTCTAGGAGGAAGCTTCCTTTCAGGTTTACCATGGAATTCCTTATGTTTATTCCCCATTGGATACTTTACGCGTAAGAATCTTCTATAACCAACATAAGCGATTTTATGCTTCACAGGAAGCGATGGAGTGTCCTGATTACATGTTGGGCATGCATAGTAGCCTTGTCCACTCCACCCATACAAACTACTTCGAGCTAGAAAGTCATTGATGGTCCATAAAACCGCCTCTTTCATGTTGAAATGAGTACCCGTAGCAGCGTCTAAAGTCCACACACCTTTCCATAAATCTTGGATTTCTTTTATCAAAGGATGCAAGAAAACATCAATGTCCTTTGCAGGTGATTTAGGTCCGGGAATTAACATCGTGAACATTAAAGAAGTCTCTTTCATACACATCCACGGGGGTGTGTTGTATGTTGTCAATATGATCGGCCACATGCTGTAATTTTGACTCATGTTGCCAAACGGATTGAAACCATCAACAGCCAACCCTAATCAGACGTTTCTAGGGTCACAAGAAAACTCGGGTTTCATTATGTCAAAATTTTCAATGCTCTACCATCACACGGGTGATTCATCTTACCGTTTTCCTTAGACTGTCCAGTAGCATGCCAAGTCATCCACTTTGCGATGTGTTTTGTGTTGAACATACGTTGTAGTCTAGGTTTTAACGAAAAGTAACGCAACACCTTGTTGGCAACTTTCTTCCCCTTTTTCTTTAGGTTTTTCCAACTACTCGCGTTGTAGATTGGACAATTATTCAGACTTTTGTTCACATCTGATCCCCAAAATAAAAAAAAATCATTTATACAAGCATGGATCGATTCGTATCCTAACCCGATATCTTTGTATGTCTTCTTGATTTCATAGTATGATGGTGGGAAATTGAATCCTTTCTTAGGGTGACATGCCTTTTGCGAAAGAGCTAGAATCATGCTAATCCCTTTATCAGGTATTTTACATAAGACCTTGATGTGCGAAAGCTCTGACGTAAAGTTCAGTGTAGTCATATCACAACCTGGGTACAACATTTGGGTGGACCTAGCAAGTAACTCTTCGTACTTGTTATTAATGCTAGGACCCGTTGTTTGAGCTGGTTGAGAAACTGTTGTTTGAGATGGTGGAGTTGGGTCATTATTTGCAGAAATATCTTGGAAGAATGCATTCATGTCAATGTGTTCAGGTGAAGGTGGTTGTGGTGTGTTGTTTACTACGGGTGGAGGAAGCGGTTCACCGTGATATTTCCAAGTGGTATAACTTTTGTCAAACCCGTATTTAGATATGTGTGACTCAAGAGTTTTGAGCGTAACCAATTTATTAAAAGCGTTACCACAACGAACACATGGGCAAAGAATCTTTTTTGAGATGGGGTGTAACAATGGCTCACAATGCGCGACGAATGCAAAAAGACCATCTTATAATGTATATAATAATAATATACATATGCAAATAAACACATTCAAACATGAAAAGGCGTAATTATGAACTGTTTTGATTACCTAGTGCAACTATGGAAGGCAATCCTAACCCACTCTTTGAATGTCTCGTCTCATATATGAATGCGTATAACCGATTTACTATTTGAAAAAAATTCGGCAGCATTTCCCCTCAACTCCCCAAATATGTGCATTAAAGACATATTCGTAGGAGTGAAAGGGAAATACTGTCGAATTTCTCTCAAATAGTAAAACAGTTATACGCATCCATATCCTAAATGAGACAAAACATTCAAAAAGCAGTCCCAAATAGGGGACTTTCCAAAATTAATTTCTAATAAATTAATTTCGAACGGGTTTTCTATAGGATGATTAATTCCAGATAGGGATTGTCCGAAATTAATCATTAAAATCCTAAAATCATTTACACATGCAAGTTTAACATTCAAATACAATAATAACCAAAGGCAATATCATTCCAAAAACAAATACATTACTAATTAAATTATATACAAATAAACAAAAACAAAATATGGAAATAAAGAAAACATACTAGATGGGAGTTGTTGGTTTACGGCTAAAAGAGAAGAAGAGAGGAAGACAAGAAGAGAGGTGGTGCTGTTGCAGTGGTCCTACATAAACAAAAACATAAATAAATGTATACTAAACAAAAACAATAATCGATAACTTAAACTTTATACTAAACAAAAATATATTACTAAGAAGACACAACCATCAAAGTAATTAAATTATATACCTAGTTCAATTCACGGCTGAAATTATATACCTTCAATTCACAACCAAACTTACATTAACCAAATTAATTAATAAAAACTTTTGACGACGACATTTTCGTCCCAAAACACATTAAAAAAAAAAAAAAAAAAAAAAAAAAAAAAACCCTTTAGACTAAACAAATTAAAAAATGAAGATTATATTAAAAAAAAAAATACTCAATGGGAGCTGCTGCTGCGGCTATACGTGGTGTTGCTGCCGTCGGTGGTGCTGCTGCTGCCATCTAATCAACACAAACACAACACAAAAGAAACCAATATTATCAAACCAAAATTAGACATACCAAATTAAAAAACAAAATTAACAAAAAAGACATAGCTTTAATTACACAAAAAATATTAACAAAAATTAAACAATGGTGCTGCCGTCGGTGGTGTTGCTGCCGTCGAATGTGGTGTTGAAGGTGGTGGTGTTGCTGCCGTCGAATGTGGTTCATGGCGGGGGTGGTGTTGCTTTGGTCCAATGTGGTGTTGAAGGTGGTTCGGGTAATAGTGGTGTTGAAGGTGGTTGTGGTGGTGTCGAATTGAAGAAGAATTAGGCTGGATCGAATTGAAGAAGAAGATAGCGTGGTTTTTTTTATTTTTTATTTTATTTTTAATTTTTTATTATTATTATTTTTTTTATAGATAAACACTTAGAAAAAAAAGCAGATCTGGTATACTATACCTCAATAATTGATACAAATTAGGGACGACTTTTTTCTTTTTCTTTATCTTTATCTTATGTATATTAAAAATGATTTAAATTATTTAATTAATATTAAATAAATTATAAATGATTATAATTAGTTATAAATTATTAAAATAATTTAAAAATTATTTAAATTAGTTTAATTTTTTTTATAAATAATTCCGATCCCGAGAACCTGCCCCGATTGGTTAGTGTTTGAGGAATCTTCCGATCCCGAGAACCCCAACCATTTCATCAATATTCAGATCTAAACCGTCTTCAAATATAGGTTTAGAACCGGATTCGAGTTCAGGAGATCTCGCTTCCATGTAATTATCCTCTAGTTCATAATAGTCGAGATCACCACCTTTACATAATTCTCAACACAGTTAATGTACGAGAAGTCTTCTTCTCGAATGAGTCGAAATGATACCGTTATACATGAGATGTTAAACGAATGAGTCGATATGATACTGTTATACATGAGATGTTAAACGAATGAGTCGATATGATACCGTTATACATGAGATGTTAAACGAATGAGTCGATATGATACCATTATACATGAGATGTTAAACGAATGAGTCGAGATGATATCATTATGCATGAGATGTTAAACGAATAAGTCGGGATGATAACACAATAAACAGCAACAACAACATTTTATTAAACAACAACAATAACACAACAAACAACAACAACAACAACAACAACAACAATTTATTAAACAACAACAAACAACAAAACAACAACAACAACACAACAACAACAACAACAACAACAACAAACAAACAACAACAACAAACAACAACAACAACAACAATAACACAACAAATAACAAAAACAACAACAACAAAAACACTACTACATACGAAGATTTTCCATGTCACCTAACAGCTCACGGAGTATTGCATCCAACTGACATGCGTGGTCGTTTTCGTCGGGATTCCTTGCCATTTCAAGTCTTGCCTCCAGTATCCTTACTCTTGTCTCTAGCACCTGTTTTTGTGATTCCAGCATGTTTATCCTAAGATCTTTGGCATTACAGTTTGAGCACTCTGTTGGTGCAGATCCAGAACCTTGAGATGTTGAAGCAGAAGAGATTACTCGTAACCGGTCATCAAATTCACTCTTCCACATAAAATATCCACATCCATGTTCTTTTTCTCTTGGCTGTTACATAAATAAGGAAATGTTATGATTGTTTGTATATTTACATAAATAAGAAATGTATGATTGTTCACCTTCGAAAGAAGACATGCATAATATTCCCATCCAAATGTATCTTTTTATGTGATTTATTAGTTTTATATTTCATGTTCCACAAGAACACATAAAAGGATTATATCGCTGCATCTCAGGTTTTGAAATTGGTGTGAAGATAAGAGGTTATGAGGTTAAGTGGTTTTGAGGATAAGAGTGTATATAATGTGTTTGTGAGGATAGAGCAGATATTTTATACAAACGTTTTGGTGAGAAATTTTGGCGCCAAGATTTTGGTGGGAAGTTTTGGTGGGAAAATTTGGTGGGAAGTGTTTGGTGGGAAGTTTGATGCATAATCCTGCGGATAGACAGAATGATGGGATTAATTTCGTTAATAATCTATTGCTCATCCATTTCATCAATATTCAGATCTAAACCGTCTTCAAATACAGGTTTAGAACCGGATTCGAGCTCAAGAGATCCCGCTTCCATGTAATTATCCTCTAGTTCATAATAGTCGAGATCACCACCTTTACATAATTCTCAACACATTTAATGTACGAGAAGTCTTCTTCACGACCATCGGTTGATACAACAAAAAAGCAACGACTTTCTTGGAACTTTGTTTTCTGAACTTTATATGGATGGTGATTGAAGACGTTATCAAGAATATAAGTTTGATCATCGGCGGACAAAGGATCGCCATCATTGTACCTTCACAAAATAGATTGTGCCCATACATAGTTAGTATTCGTGTTTCATAACTTTAACATTAACAAGAAATGGAATTCAACAATGGAATAGACTGAATGATGGGATTAATTTTGTTAATAATCTCTTGATCATCCATTTCATCAATATTCAGATCTAAACCGTCTTCAAATACAGGTTTAGAAACGGATTCAAGCTCAGGAGATCCCATTTCCATGTAATTATCCTCTAGTTCATAATAGTCGAGATCGCCACCTTTACGTAATTCTCAACACATTTAATGTACGAGAAGTCTTCTTCACAGCCATCGGTTGATACAATAAAAAAGCAACGACTTTCTTGGAACTTTGTTTTCTGAACTTTATATGGATGATGATTGAAGACATTATCAAGAATATAAGTTTGATCATCGGCGGACAAAGGATCACCATCATTGTACCTTCAGAAAATAGTTTGTGCCCATACATAGTTAGTATTGGTGTTTCATAACTTTAACATTAACAACAAAATGGAATTCAACAATGTAATAGACTGAATGATGGGATTAATTTCGTTAATAATCTCTTGCTCATCCGCTGTGAAGATATCGAGCCTTTGTCTCGTTGCGGTAAAAGGTCCTCCTGGTCTAGGACCATCATTTGGTCCCCTAACTGGCCTCGCAGGGTGATCTCTTTTAGGACCCCATCCCTCATTCTTTTTCTAGCCGCCTTGGTCCTGCTTTTGTACCTCCTTCCTGTTCCATCCCCAATTACTCCCTTTAATTTATCAGTAGTCTGTTCATTTGACCATTCAGTCCCGTCTTGAGGTTTATTCTCGTCTTTTTTCTTACCCTATGAATCACCCCAACCACCTTGCGATTCAGTTTTTTCTTCAACTTTTTTACTCTAATCTGAACCCTCTAGTTTATCAGATTCCACAACACCCCATTATAATTAATATTTTTAACAACAAAAATATTTTTGATAAATAGTAAAGTATTGATTTTGTAAATTTTTTAATTTATTTAATTTTTAAAATTAATTTTTACACTAACATATAATTTTAAAGCAAATAATTTTCTAAAATTAATTTATATATAAGTATTTTTAAATAGATTATTGGATTATAAATGCCATTTTAAATATTTAGAAAAAATGGGACGAAATTGTCGTCCAAAGGTTTTTAAAACAATATTTATATTGATTTAAGAAATAAAAATTGATTTAAAAAGTTTTTAAATATAAAAAAAAAAAACAAATACTTACAGTTTGGGACGACATTGTCGTCCCAAAGTGTTTGGCGGGATTAAAAATAATGGCGGGATTTTTTTTTTGGTAAATTTTATTTAAAAACCTTTGAAATGTCAAAAATCAAATAAATAACGATTTGGGACGATATTGTCGTCCTATATTGAGTAAATATACATGGTGCTTTGACTGCCATTTTTTGTTGAAAAAGTGTGGGACAAAGGCCAATTTTGGGACGACAATGTCGACCCAAAAAAATGGCTGGTCCCCAAACCCACATTTTGGTGTAGTGTAAGCTGAAGCTTATACTATGGAGTATTATAAAGTTGTTAGGTAAACTAATTGGAGCTAAAACTTATTAATATAAAATCCCACAAAATATATTAAATTTAATTAAGATATATTTACAGTTTTTGCATCATAATCCACTATATTTTGAGGAGTGTTTAAGTAATTTGAATAACTATGTAACACCCCCAAAATTTGGTTCAGCGGAAGACAAAACGAGCCTTGGGGTGCTACGAAATTGGTACACAGCAAAAGCATATGAAAACGAGATAACATTATCCGTTACATAAAAACATTTCAAAATCCAAACCTCAAGTTTACATTTATTCAAAAGTAATGAAAGTAAGGCCCAAAAGAAAACATAAGATAGGTCCCCAAAAGTGTTATCAGAGTTTGAATTGATCCTGAGCCATGCCACTTGCCAAACCTCCGAACAGCAATCATCACAATTGGACATCGTTAATTACCTGAGAAAACATGCTAAAAAGGTCAGCCAAAGCTGGTGAGTTCATAGGTTAAAGCAATAAGTAACGGCGGAGCAAGATAAGAATTTGCTACACTGGACTAAGATAGATATAAATCACAATTCCACAAACATCAACAAACACAATTCATCAAGTATCTATATGATAGGCCACAATAGCCCTCTTTCATATTGATAATCACAGTAAGGCCCTAGGTTTATCAGTCCTTAGCCAGGCACCATGTTATAGCAAAACATAACTAGATTATTTGCTACCCTGGTCTAAGACAAACATCTGTCGCATATCTAACCGTAGTCAGTCAACAAGTTATAGCAAAAAAAAAAATAGCAGTAGGTCCGTTAAAACGGTTTTGCATATTTTCTCCCCCAAGTTAAATAAACATTAATAAGAGTAAAAGTGGGGCTATGAAACTCACCTCAATCAAGCAAAGCACAAACAAAAATCTACAGAAGCAAAGTACTCAGTAGCTCTCAAGTATCGGCACTCACGGACTCGGCACAACCTAATAATTTTAACTTGCCTTAACATATATTCCCAATTGTAAAAGTTTCCAAAAGCTAACTATCCCCAAGTATATTCCATTTCTATTCCAAAATTTCTCTCATATATTAGTTACTAGCGTTTGGTATCATCGGGTGTGCAGTGGAGACACAACACGACTCAAGTGTACTCACGCCACACAAAGACTAAAACCTAAACGACTCATAAGAAGAGGGCGTATGATTAAGTTTTGATTTGATAAGTTATTCGGACGAATTGTCGGGTTCTTATCGAGTTTGTCAACTCGATAAGTCTCGTAATTCCTTCGTTTAATTTATCAATCTAAAACTCAATTACTATACTTGATAAGTCATAAGGATGAATTGATCATTAATAAATTTCCTCCGACATGCTTATTGGGCCCTTATTGGACTCGTCAGCCCAATAAGTCCGATAACCATGTGGGCCGGGTTTATGAACGTCAACTGATCCGTGACTCGACACTAACTCCACAAAACATACATATTTCCATAAATAGCACTTCTCAATTTGCGTGCCCTCAAAATATTATATAACTCGCACGCATTTCCTTTTATTTTCCAAAAATATTAAATAACGTTTTATGCGTCATTTAACCTTTAAAAAATTAAGTAACAATGTACTCGTTAATTAATATTTTTAAGTTATCGTTTAATAATGTCATTTAAGTTTCAACGAGTTATTTCATATTTCGAGTCACTTTTCCGAGTTTAATTCATACTCGGGTCAATAAGTCATTCCTCAATAGTCCAAAATCAACATAAAGTTCAAATATCACTTTTGGCTTGTCGAGGCCACAACGAGACTATGAAGTCTCGGCGACACTCGACTTGGCTCAAATCAACACAGTTTTAATATATAATCATAATAACAATGCCGCAAGTCCAACAATCGCCAACAACATTTTAACGGCCAAAAACCTACGGCTCTTTATCTAATTTTTGCCTTCCATATCCAACGCAACAACAACCAAAAGTATAATTCTAGGCCGAGACCCTATTGGTCTCGGATCCAAATCTCGGGACCAACACAAACCCCACAGACCTTATGGTCTTTCTCGGCATCCAAGAATAACAACCACAACATTAATCAAGTTATAATACAATAAACCAAATCCAGTATCTAACTCCAAATCCCAATCTATTACTCGATTGCATCCGAGGGTTTCACCAACCCTAAATCCGAAACCAACAATCACGACACAATAACAATAACAACATACGCGACCAAGGACTTGACTCGACCTCAAACTTGCTTATTAGACCTTATAGCTCACGGCACAACCACAGTCGACACCACAACATAAGAAAATGATACCAAACATGTCTATACCTTTTTAGTTTATTCAAAACATAAAATCCTTTTTGTGTTACCACCCAAATCGAATCAAGACTTGTAAAATCAACTCGTTACACACGAGTTGACTCACACCGAGTCACAACCACAGGTGAAACGGTGTTACTTACCTTTTAAACTCTCGGGTCTATGTAAACCTTGGTCAAAAAAATAGTAGGTGGCGCGTAATGTGGTGAAGGGGGGGTTTCTCAGGCGCGTGTTGTAGCAAAATGGGATGAGGGGTTCACGGGATGAAGATTGGTGGTGGCGGTGTGATGAGAGGAGAGGTGGTGGTGTTGCACAGTGGTGGCTGGAAGAGATGGCCAGAGAAGAGAGAGAGGGAAGTGATGGCTTGTGTGTGAGGAGTGAGTGAAATAACCCTAATGTGGGTATAAAACTTTCTTATATAGGCCTAGGACCTCGTGTGAATGTATATTGTCCCTCAGGGACTGAAACTATAAATTAGGCAAGGGGTAGGAAGTGTAATTCGGCTATTCTTCTTATAAAACGTATTCGAGATAGATCTGAGTACCGAAACATTTTCCTGAGTATTTCTAATGTTTTCCACTAATCTTAAAACAATTTTTCCAATAAAATCGACTATAAATACGTCCATGTTCGTTTAGTGCATCAAAATACTCAATGGCTCTCGTATTATTAAGTCTAATTGTGCCTACTCACGTAGTGCCTAACTGGGTACACAGGAAATTACTCATCACAACATGAAAGTCCACAATATTATTTCCAAAAATCCGGATAAATTCCCAAAACATACCAAAAATGATTCCAAGTAATTAAATGCTTATTTAAAACGTAATGCGGTAATTAAAAATGTTCTCACAATTTACCGGTTGTCACAGCCTCCCAGCCTCAGGAGAAACCCGTCCCGGGTTTCAATTTGAGTTTCTCGATATGTTTGAAAAGAGATGAGGTTACTTTCGCTTTATCTCGACCTCACGCTCCCATGTAAACTTAGGACCATGGCATGAGTTCCATCAGACATTAACGATAGGAATACGACTGTGCCTCAGTCATTTAACTTCACGATCCATAATTTCCACTAGTTCCTCAATAAAGTTTAGGCTCTCGTCTATCTGGATTTCCCTCAAAGGGATAACCGGGGTTTCATCAGAAAGACATTTCTTCAGGTTACACACATGAAACACGTTGTGCACACTATTCAGCTCTGGTGGTAGCTCAAGTCGGTAGGCTACCGGTCCGATTCTGTCAAAGGATTTGGAATGGTCCAATGTAACGAGGATTGAGTTTTCCGCGCTTGTCGAAACATATCACCCCTTTCCATGGTGAGACTTTTAACATGACTCTGTCTCCGACCTGGAATTCGAGAGGTTTACGTCTCCTGTCGGCATAGCTCTTTTGCCGATCACGTGCAGCTTGCAAACGATTTCGGATCTGAACTATCTTCTTGGTCGTTTCTAGAACAAGTTCGGGACCAGTGAGTTGACTGTCGCCAACTTCAGCCCAACAAATCAGAGATCAGCATTTTCGGCCATACAGCGCCTTAAAAGGTGCGGCCTTAATGCTGGCATGATAGCTATTGTTGTAAGAAAATTCGGCCAAAGGCAAGTATTTCTCCCAGCCTTTTTCGAAATCAATAACACAGGCTCGAAGCATATCTTCCAATGTTTGGATAGTCCTCTTGCTCTGGCCATCTATTTGGGGATGATAAGCAGTACTCATATCGAGGTTTGATCCCATGGCCGTCTTGAGTGACTTCCAAAAATTTGACATGAAACGACTGTCTCAATCCAAGATAATTGATATTGGCACACCATGTAGGGAAACAATTTCTTTCAGATATAGTCGGGCAAATTTATCCATACTGTTGTTTTTGCTGATTGCAAGAAAGTGAGCAGATTTAGTGAGTCGATCTACGATTACCCATATAGTATCACAACCACTAACTGTTCTTGATAATTTAGTGATGAAGTCCATAGTGATTCGCTTCCATTTCTATATAGGGAGTTCAGGTTGTATCAATAACCCTGACGGTTTCTGATGTTCGGCCTTCACCTTCGAACATGTTAAGCACTTGCTGACATACAGAGCTATTTCGGCCTTCATGTTAGGCCACCAATACAGTTTCTTCAGGTCTTGGTACATTTTATCAGATCCGGGATGAATGGAGTATTTTGATTTATGCGACTCGTGCATAATCAACTCACGAATTCCTCCATAGAGTGGTACCCAACTTCTGTTTCCAAAGCATAATGTTCCATCAGAACGCTTTACAAAACCATTTTCGTTTTCTACCATCCCATAGAGATTTTCGTTTGGTCGGTTTTCTTCCTTTAACGCTTCGGCTTGGGCTTCGAGAATTTGAGATGGTAATGGTGAACTAATAGTCATACCCAAGGATCTGACTCGCAACGGTGGTATTCTCTCCTTCTGACTAAGAGCATCAGCAACAACGTTTGCCTTACCGGGATGATAGCGAATTTCGCTGTCGTAATCACTGAGTAGTTCTAACCAGCTACGCTATCTCATGTTCAGCTCTTTCTGGTCCAAGATATGTTGCAAACTCTTATGGTCGGTATACACAATGCACTTCGTGCCGTATAGGTAATGTCTTCATATTCTGAGTACGAATACTACTGCACCCAATTCCAAATCATGAGTTGTGTAGTTTTTCTCATGGGTCTTAAGATGTCGCTAAGCATATGCTATCACTTTCTCTCATTGCATCAGGACAGCTCCTAACCCTGTGTGCGAAGCGTCGCAGTACACGACGAAGTCTTCGCTTCCTTCGGGTAGGGCTAGGATAGGTGCACTGCACAACTTTTCTTTCAACAGTTGAAACGCTTATTCTTCTTCTTCTCCCCATTCGTACTTTACATTCTTCTGAGTCAGTTTAGTTAGGGACTTGGCTATTTTAGAGAATCCCTCGATGAATCTCCGATAATAGCCAGCTAGACCCAAGAATTGACGAACTTCAGTTGGGGTTTTCGGGGCGGCCCATTCCTTGATGGACTCGATCTTCGCAGGATCCACGTGAATTCCCTGACTATCAATCACGTGACCCAAGAATTGTATGGTTGAAATCCAAAATTCACACTTAGAAATTTTGGCGTATAGCTGTTCTTGTTTCAGTAATTCCAAGATAAGCCTTAGATGCTCTTCATGCTCTTCTTTACTCTTGGAATAGATCAGGATATCGTCTATGAAGACTATCACAAACTTATCCAAATAGGGTTTGCACACTCGGTTCATGAGATCCATGAATACCGCTGGTGCGTTGGTTAAACCAAACGGCATCACTTGGAATTCGTAGTATCCATAATGAGTTCTGAACGCCGTCTTTGGAATATCTTCTTCTCGAACTCTGAGCTGGTGATATCCAGATCGTAAATCAATCTTTGAGTAAACGCTCGATCCTTGAAGTTGATCGAATAGATCATCGATCCTGGGTAGAGGATATCGGTTCTTCACTGTCAATTTATTCAACTCTCGATAGTCAATTCACATGCGGAAAGATCCATCCTTATTCTTTACAAACAATACTAGAGCTCCCCACGGTGATGAACTTGGTCGTATAAATCCCTTTTCTGTCAATTCTGCCAACTGTTTCGACAGTTCTTCCAATTCAGTAGGGGCGAAGCGGTAGGGTGCTCGGGCTACGGGTGAAGGTCCAAGCATCAATTCGATCTGAAATTCGACTTGTCTCACTGGTGGGATTACAGGTAAGTCATCTGGGAATACTTCCGGAGAGTCTTGGACGATAGATACATCTTCTATACGTTTTTCACCCTTCTCCTTCCATTTCTTCTCAGAAATCCGGGCCAAGAAAAGGTAACACCCTTTTTCTATGTACTTCTGTGCCTTAGTACAAGAGATAATGTTCAATCTGGAGGGACCTCCACGATCGCCCCTATCTCTTTGTATGTTTAAGACTTCTCTTCCGTAAGGCACACGAACAATTTTCTCATCGCAGATAATATTAGCACGATACTTGGATAACCAATCCATGCCGATGATGACATCGAAACTGCCTAAGGTAACGGGTAAGAGATTGATGTTGAAAGGATGGTTTAGAAAGTTCAGCGTACAACCACGGATGATGGTGTCTATCTTTTCAAGGTTTCCATTTGCTAACTCTACATTGTACTCAATATCTAAGGCTGTCGGGGGATTTTCGAGTAAGGGCATAAACGTAGTGGATACAAAACTCCTATCGGCACCAGCATCAAACAATATAGAAACATAATGATTGTTGAGAAGGAATGTACCAGTGACAATGTTCGGGTCGTCCTTGATCTCCTTCCCAAAAACATATACCCTTCCTTGGGCTGCTCCCACATCTCCTTGCTGATTTCCAGTGCCTTGGTTTCCCCAATTTCCTCCTGCTCCTCGATTACCATGATTATGCCCATATCCTCTCGTGCCTCGATTCCCATGATTTCCCCCATTTCCTGGGTTTCCTTGATTCCCTTGGTTCCACTGCTCGCGACACTCATTCCTGTAGTGTCCCTTTTTCCCACATTCATAACAAGTGACACTAGCCTTCCAATCCGTTCCCTAAGTTGTTTGAGCCATGGCCAGGGGTCAGGATTTACAATCCTTAGCTATGTGTCCAACCTTTGAGCAATTTTAGCACACAATACTACATTGCCCGTGATGATGACGCTTACAACGGTTGCAATACGGTTTGTTTCCACTGTAACCCTTCTTCTCCCCGTCTCCAATAGCATACACCTTTGTGACCTCTTGTCGTTTGTTCGGGTGATCATTACCCTTAGACTGATCCTCCATTTTCCTCTTATCATTCCTCCCCTTTTCTGCACACTCAAGAACCAGTGAATCCATTAAACATTGAGCTATCGTGATGGCCTCATGGAGATTAGTTGGGTTTGCAGAAATCACTTCATTCCTAGTAGCTAGTGGCAATCCATCTGTATATCGCTCTATCTTGAGCGCCTCAGAATGAACCATCTCGGGGCAAAGCAACGACAATTCTTGGAAACGAAGATTGTAAGTTGTCATATCGGTAACTTTCACCTTATGATTCCAAATATCAATTTCCAGTTTCTTAACTTCATTTCGTGGACAGTAGGTCTTAATCAACAAGGCCTTGAACTGATCCCACGTCATAGCATAAGCCACATCCCTTCTAACAGATTTGAGGTAGTTGTTCCACCAGGTCAACGCTTCGTCCTTCAAAGAGAAAGTGGCATACTTTACCTTGGCATCTTCTTCACAGTTACTAACAGTGAATACAGATTCGATTTTCTCCATCCACCTCATTAATACAACCACGCCTTCGATTCCGCTAAACTCGGTTGGCCCACAACTCCGAAATTCTTTTTACGTACAACCACGGTTTCTGGTAGGTGGTGGAGCTCCAGCAGAGGTATTTGAGTGATTAGACTCAGCTAAGATTTCAGCCACACACTGAGCCACAAGTTGATCAATTAGAGCTTGGTTCACAGGAGGGGTGTTAGGTGGAGTGTGACCATTGACACCCTGATCATTGACATTCTGATCTTTATTAGTTGGATTGTTGGTATTTTGGTTGTCGGTATTCTGACCGTAAAGGTTTCGAACTGGACGCCGGCCTCGACGACTGTTGGGAATTAAACCAACAGTTAGTACTGCCAGGTCAAAGTTACAACTGCTGAAGATTAACACTAATGGTACTAAGTCAGTTAGTACTACTAGTACAGATGGTTAGTACTAATTATGAGATGAAGACAGAGTTGAAGACGTGTAAAGATATATATAGAATAGATATTGTGTATATCTTATAATATAGAATGATACGAATGTTAGTTTACTTGTAAAGGACTCCTTGTTCTATAAAAGGAGATTCTAGGTTAGGTTTTCAGTATCTCTCATATACGCATAATTGTGAAAGCTTCAAGGTTGTTAAAACCCTAGTGAGAGTCGAAGATCACTTGTATTATAATAATAATATTGAAGCTATTTGGTTGTTTAAACACTTGTGTTCATACATTGTTCATTCACTGTTACATTCATTTATCACACAAACAATATCTTCTAAGTATTAGCTAGTAAATTCCGCGTGCTAGTTAATATTAACTCAAAGTACCTTCAACACAAGGAGTGTGTTTAGATCCCCTCAAGTGGTATCAGAGCCAGGTTCTGATACTTTGAATTAGAAGATCCAGAAGAACTTTTCAACAAGGAAGATGGACATGGAAACTCCTCAAACCTCAATCCTTGCCAAACTCTCTATGCTCAAACAAAACGAATATGATCTCTAGAGGCTCAGAATTGAGCAATACTTCATGGTGCAAGATTATGCACTATGGGATATCATTCAGAATGGTGATTCCTTTAAACCAACAACTTCTGAAGAAACACTTGCTGATGGTTCCAAAACTACAAAGCTCAACACTAAACCAGTCACCAATGATGAGAGGATCAAGAAGAAGAATGATCTCAAAGCCAAGAGTTTGTTACTCATGGCAATTCCCAATGATCAGGTATTGAACTTCAGTCACTATGAGACTGTAAAGACACTTTTTGCAGCAATTGTAGAAAGGTTTGGTGGTAATGAAGCCACTAAGAAGGCACAAAGAACACTGCTGAAGCAAAGCTATGAGAATTTTAGTGCCACAAGAACTGAAACTCTTGATCAAGTCTTTAACAGGCTACAGAGAATTATGAGTCAACTTGCTGGTTTGAAGATAGTGATTCCACAAGAAGACCTAAACTTAAAGTTTCCCAATAGTTTGTCTGTTGAATGGAACACCCATGTTGTTGTTTGGAGCAACAAGCCTGAATTGGAGAAGATGACACTCAATGAGTTGTACAACATTCTTAAGATTGTTGAACAAAAGGTGAAAAAGGCAGAAAGCACCAGTTCTAAGTCTGGAAACATGGCATTTTTGTCATCCCCCAGCAATGGGCAGTCCTAAGGATGATCAAGATGTGGGTACTGCTAGCCCTAAAGTTAGTACTGCTAGTGTAAAAACTAGTACTGCTAGCTTGAGTGATGAAACTATCTATGCTTTTGTGTCAGAGCAATCCAATGGGTCTCAAATCTACAATAAAGACCTTGTTCAGATTGATGAAGATGACTTGGAAGCAATGGACTTGAAGTGGCAAATGGATTTGATAAGCATTAGGGCAAATAAGTACTTTCAATGGACTGGAAAGAAGCTTACTCTCAATGGAGGAGATGTTGCTGGCTATGACAAATCCAAGGTGGAGTGTTACAACTACCACAAGATGGGACATTTTGTCAGAGAATTTAGAAGCCCCAAACAACAAGACAACAAGGGTAAAGGGTATAGAAGTCAGCAGGGAAATAGGAGAACAGTGAATGTGAAAGAAACTTCTTCCAAGGCAATGGTAGCTGTTGATGGAGTTGGCTTTGACTGGAGCTTCATGGAAGAAGAGGAGGAACCAACCAACTTGGGATTAATGGCCTTCTCTGACTCAGAGGTACATGAGGTTAAAAAGTGCTCTAATTCTTGTCCTGCTTTGAAAGAATATGAGTCTCTTAAGAAACAGTATGATAATCTTAGGACAAAATTTAATGAAGTAAACTTTAGTCTTTCAAATCATAAAAGAGGAATAGCTGTTTTAGAATAGCAACTCACTTTTTATAGAAAGAATGAATCAAACTTTACTGATGATATAGCTTTTTTAAAAAGAGATTTGTAACTTAGAGATGACAAGATGAGTGGGCTTAAGTATGAACTAGAGAAGCTTAAGAAAAAAAAGGAAAACAAACAGTTAAGTGTTGACACTCTTGAATATACATCAAAAGGAGTTCAGAAATTAATAGAGAGTCAAGTGGTTCATAAAGTAAAATCTGGTCTAGGATATAAGTTAGTTGCACCCCCAATAGAGGAATGTTTGTACCTCCAGGAATTGACTTAGCTCATACTGGCTTAGAAGAGTTTAAGGATATTGAATATCCTGGATATGGTCCTAAAACCAATGAGAGTCCTGCTAAATTTGTTAAGGCTAAGGATTCTTTTGAGAGTGCTAGTGATACTTCTTTAGTTGAAGAAGTTGTGTCTGAGGTTAATACCAATAAAGTTGTGTCTGAGGACAAGGTATCCTCTGGTAGGAACTCAGATGCCCCAACCATAGAGGATTGGACATCTGAAGATGAGGATGATCAAGTTAAGGTTAAACCTGATGTGGTTAAGGTAGATGTAAAACATGTTCCTAAAGTGGTCAAAAATGAAAACATAAAACCAGTTAGGAATAATGTTAGATATGCTGAGATGTATAGGTCTACAAACAGATCTTCAGTTCCTAGGGGAAATCAAAGGAACTGGAATAACTTAAAATCTCAACAACTTGGTGATGAGTTTGTTATGCAGAATAAAGTATGTTTTGTGTGTGCTAATTTTGATCATTTGGCTGCTTTTTGTGACTCAAATCCATGGAAAAAGAAGGTTTTTGGGAATTCAAGGGTGTATAGGAATACCAATGCTAGGGTGAATCAAAAAAGTCCTACTAGATTGACTAACCCTAATGTAAATCATAAGACGACACCCAGAGCAGTCATGTTAAAGTCTGGCATCAAATCAGTTTCTACTACTAGACCAAACAAGAGTTTTAATTACAAACAAACTGTTTCAAGTGCAAAACCATTTTCAAATCATTAAAATCATGCACAAACAGTTAACAGGCCCTTTTTCAAGAAAACACCTTTGTATAATAAAAAATGGATGCCTAAATTCAAGCCAGCAGTTTCTACTGCTAGGCCAGCAGTTTCTACTGCTAGGCCAGCAATTCCTATTGCTAGGCATATGAATGTTGTTAAGGGTCAATGGGGCAATGCTGTGAAGGCCTCAGCACGTTGGGTATGGAAACCTACCAAACCCAATGGTGCATCAATGAATTTTAATAGATATAATTATATTGATGCACGAGGCAGATCCAAGTCAGTGATGGCTTGGGTCCCCAAAAGGAACTAAATCCTTTATTTTGTGTGCAGGAACATCCAACAAAAGATGGAGAAGATAGAGGGTACTCAGATAGTGGATGTTCAAGGCACATGACTGGTAACATGTCATACCTTTCAGACTTTACACCTCTGGATGGAGGACCTGTTATCTTTGGAGGTGGTGTTGGTGGCAAGATTACTGGTAAAGGTATTATTAAAACTGGTAATCTTGACTTTGAAAATATGTATTTTGTACCAGAGCTTAAGTACAACCTTTTTAGTGTGTCACAAATTTGTGACAAACAGAACAAGGTCTTATTTACTGTTACTGATTGTCTTATTCTCTCTCCTGACTTTAAGCTACCTGATGAAAGTCAAGTATTGCTTAAAATCCCCAGAAAGGGTAACACATACAGTGTTGAGATGAATAAACTTGTTCCCAAAGAAGGTCTTACTTGCCTTGTTGCAAAAACCACATTGGATGAGTCAATGTTGTGGCATAGAAGGCTTGGTCATGTTAATTTCAAAACCATTAATAAGATTGCTAAATATGGTTTGGTAAGAGGTTTACCTAATAAATTTTTTTCAAAATGACCAAACCTGTGTTTCTTGCCTTAAGGGTAAACAACACAGAGCCTCTTGTAAGTCCAAGGTTCATAACTCTAATAATCAAGCTTTATACATGCTTCATATGGACTTGTTTGGTCCTACTTCTGTTAATAGCTTGAATCATAAAAGATATTGTCTTGTCATTACTGATGATTATTCAAGGTTTACATGGGTTTTCTTTCTGAGAACTAAGGATGAAACTAGTGAGATCCTTAAGTCCTTTATTATTGAGGTAGAAAACCTAGCTGATAAGAAGGTAAAAATAATCAGATGTGATAATGGGACAGAATTTAAAAACAGAGTTATGGATGAGTTTTATAAAGAAAAGGGTATTAAATGAGAATTTAGTGTAGCTAGAACCCCACAGCAAAATGGAATAGCTGAAAGAAAGAATAGGACACTAATAGAGGCTGCTAGGACAATGTTAGCTGACTCTAAGTTACCTATTTCATTTTGGGCTGAAGCAGTTAGTACTGCTTGTTATGTTTAGAACAGGGTTTTAGTGGTGCAACCTCATAATAAGACTGCTTATGAACTTTTCAGAGGTAGAACCCCTGCCTTAAGCTTTATGAGACCTTTTAGTTGCCATGTCACTATTCTTAATACCAAACACCAATTAGGAAAGTTTGATGGGAAATCTGATGAGGGTTTCTTTGTTGGTTATTCTTTGCATAGTAAAGCTTTTAGGGTGTATAATAAGAGCACCAGACATGTTGAGGAAAATCTACACATTGAGTTTCAAGAGAATATACCAAATGTTGTAGCTAGTGGTCCAGATTGGATTTTTGATATTGATGGGCTTTCAGAATCTATGAATTATATGCCTGTTATAGGTACAAATACTAATGATAATGCAGGTTCAGAAGATTCTGAGGAAGATCATATCTTGATACCTATTTTGGAAGACAGTCCATTGTATGATTCTTCTTCAAAGAATGATGATGTTCCATCATCATGTGATGCTGATAAAGAAAAGAATGATGGTGATGACAGTGGACAAGGTGGTAAAGAAACAGAAGTTCCCACAAGCAGTACAAATGGAGTTAGTACAGCTAGGCCAAATGAAGTTAGTACTGCTGAGCCAGAAGATTCTTCTGCTGGGCAAAATAATCATACTGCTGGTTCAAGTCATACTACTGCTCAACAAATTAATTCTTTTGATACATTTAGAGTTGGTTTGCACAACATGCCAATGAATTATGAAGTTCCTTCTACTACCCATACTACAGTTCACAAGAATCATCCACTTACTAATGTGATTGGAGATGTACAATCTGATGTGAAGACTAGAAGGCAGACACAAGATCAAGATCATCATGGTTTCCTCAGTGAAGTATATGAAGAAAAAGACCATGAAGATAAGAATGAATGTCTGTTTGTGTGTTTCCTATCACAGATAGAATCAAAGAATGTGCTCAAGGCATTGGAGGACTCAAGTTGGGTTGAAGCAATGCAAGAAGAACTGCTTCAATTCAAGATTCAAAAAGTTTAGGTTCTGGTTGATTTGCCAAAGGGCATGAGGGTTATTGGTACTAAGTGGGTATTCAGAAATAAGAAAGATGAAAGAGGTATAATGATAAAGAACAAAGCAAGGCTTGTGGCTCAAGGCTATACTCAAGAAGAGGGAATTGATTATGAGGAGGTTTTTGCTCCTGTTGCCAGGATTGAAGCAATAAGGCTTTTTCTAGCTTATGCTTCATTTATGGGTTTCATGGTCTACCAGATGGATGTGAAGAGTGCCTTTTTATATGGTACAATTGATGAGGAGGTCTATGTTTCTCAACCTCCAGGTTTTATTGACCCAGATCATCCTGAAAAAGTATACAAGGTGGTGAAAGCTCTTTATGGTTTACATCAAGCTCCAAGAGCTTGGTATGGAACTCTGGCTACTTATCTGTTGAAGAATGGGTTCCATAGGGGAAAGATTGATCAGACTCTTTTTATCAAAAAGAACAAGGGTGATATCTTACTGGTTCAAGTATATATGGATGATATCATCGTTGGTTCTACCAAGAAGGAGATGTGCAAAGAGTTTGAAAAGTTAATGAAGGATCAGTTCCGGATGAGCTCTATGGGTGAGCTTACTTTCTTTCTAGGACTTCAAGTACAGAAGAAACCAGAAGGAATATTTATCTCTCAAGATAAATATGTAGCTGAAATATTTAGGAAGTTTCAATTCACAGATGCTAAAGTTGCTAGCACACCTGCTGATAAGGAGACACATTTGCTTTTGAAAGATCAAAGTGGTGAAGCTGTGGATGTGCACACATACAGATCTATGATTGGGTCCTTGATGTATCTCACATCATCCAGGCCTGATATTATGTTTGCAGTATGTGCTTGTGCAAGGTTTCAAGTAAATCCCAAGGTGTCTCATTTGACTGCAGTGAAGAGGATATTTAGGTATCTTAAAGGTCAACCAAACTTAGGTCTGTGGTATCCTAAAGACTCTCCATTTGATTTGGTAGCATATTCAGACAGTGATTATGCTGGTGCTAGTATGGATTGGAAGTCTACAACTGGTGGTTGTCAGTTTCTGGGATGCAGACTTATCTCATGGCAGTGCAAAAAGCAAACTATGGTGGCCACTTCTACAACAGAAGCTGAATATGTGGCTGCTGCTAGTTGTTGTGCTCAAGTTCTTTGGATTCAGAATCAGTTACTTGATTATGGGTATAATTTCTTGAACACAATAATTTACATAGACAATAGCAGTACAATGTGTATAATTAAAAATCCAGTTCAACATTCAAAAACTAAACACATTGAAATTAGACATCACTTTATAAGAGATTGTCATGAAAAGAAGTTAGTTCAAGTTGTCAAAATTCATACTGATGACAACTTTGCTGACTTACTAACTAAAGATTTTGATGTGGGGAGGTTTCAGTACTTGGTTACAGGTATTGGAATGCTTAACCCTTGAAAGTTTAATATCTAACTGTTTTGTTATAAAAAGGATTTTGTACTGCTAGTTGTGTATGTTTTGTACTGTTTGACCAAAATTTGGTACTGCTTATATAATCTTGTTAGTCAATTTTTGATAGCTGTCAAATATAAAATACTTTCTCTTGTGTTTTCTTTGGTTTTGGACTAACACTTGCAGGTTGGATTGAGCAAATTACTTGGAGTTGTGAATTGAGCAATTTGTGCTTTGGATAAGTGTGGTGATTTGGTACTTGAAGTGTGTAATCTTAGCACACAACAAATGGTAATTGGTTCACCATGTCTAACCCACATCAAGAACCAACTAGTCCTGAGCAAACGGTTTCTGGTAAAGACTTCTCAAATCCGTTTATGGTTGATAGTTTACCAAAAACTATATGGTTATCAACTCACCATATCTCATAGTGAAGAGTTGGCTAGTCCAAAGCAAACGGCTCTTGGTAAAGACACATCAAATCCGTTGATAGCTGATAGTTTGCTAAAAACTATAAGTGGACACAAATGTTTTCAAGTCCACATTGAGTTTATACTGCTCTTGAAAATTTTTGCTAAATAGTTTGTACTGATAGTTCAAACTAGCTTTGACACTGAGTTTATGCTCTATGGTTCACCTCTCCCAGGAGTTAACACACCTAGAAGTGATGAGAGCAGATTTGAAACTAAAAAGAATTGATGGAAACTTGTACAAATTGTCATATTGGAGGCTGAGCTCAAGTGATGGTGAGAATTCTTCCAAACAGGGGAGGAAAATTGCTCATATTGGAAGAAAATTGCTTGAAAAGAATTTTGATGTTCAGTTGTTTCAAGATGAGTATGAGACTCAGGGGAGGATAACAGAGCACATCAAGAGAAGTTGCTAGAGACTCATACTGTGAAGATTCAGAGAATATTATTTGTGAAGGTCTTACTTAATCAGTATCAATCCAGAATCAAAGAATAATGAAGTTAAGTGCTGGAGTGCTTGCTGTTATGGTTTCTTCAAAGCTTTGAATGTGAAGAAAATTCTGAAGTAATTAAAGATTAAAGATAAGTGTTTGAAAGAATTCCCCCATCATTAATGTTGGAGTTTAATTTGAAAAACTTAATGATTTGTAGAGAAATCATAAGTTTAGGGGAGAATTGTAGGGAATTAAACCAACAGTTAGTACTGCCAGGTCAAAGTTACAATTGCTGAAGATTAACACTAACAGTACTAAGTCAGTTAGTACTGCTAGTACAGATGGTTAGTACTGATTATGAGATGAAGACAAAGTTGAAGACGCGTAAAGATATATATAGAATAGATATTGTGTATATCTTATAATTATAGAATGATACGAATGTTAGTTTACTTGTAAAGGACTCCTTCTTCTATAAAAGGAGATTCTAGGTTAGGTTTTCAGTATCTCTCATATACGCATAATTGTGAAAGCTTCAAGGTTGTTAAAACCCTAGTGAGAGTCGAAGATCACTCGTATTATAATAATAATATTGAAGCTATTTGGTTGTTTAAACACTTGTGTTCATACATTGTTCATTCATTGTTACATTCATTTATCACACAAACAATATCTTATAAGTATTAGCTAGTAAATTCCGCGTGCTAGTTAATATTAACTCAAAGTATCTTTAACACAAGGAGTGTGTTTAGATCCCCTCAACGACCGGTGTTGACAACAGCAGGCTCTATTTGGGTGGTCCTGGCTGGGTTTCGTCTTGGAGCCATTGATCTGAATAACAAGATAAGAGAGTCATGAGATTCCAAACAATATAGTATATCACATAAGAAAATGATCATTACAAGGTTGAATACCAACTCGAATACCAATCATAATAACATGAATACTATTCCGTTCAAATCACAAACAATTCGTACATAAACCAGAATTTCAAAAGTTCCCATCCATAATAATATCAATAAAGGTACAAGGTTCTCAAAATACAACAGAAGGAAATGATAACTTATCGTCATCGACGATACTGATAACTAAAGATAACAAAATAGCTGATAACATTAACATCTCTAACTGAGGACTCCTCAGTTTAGTGATGGAACAACAGTCACAAGTCTAAGTACATCTAGCCACGAACTCGACGAATCTCTCTCAAAGTAGCGTCCAAGTCTGCCATCTGTCTCCACACAGATGAGATCTCAATGCGATCTGCCTCACGGTCTCTCCTGAGCTGAGCGATCATAGTCTGCTGTTTTGTGACCCTACGCCAAAGGGCTCTATCAGTGTCTCGCGCAGTCAAGAGACCTCTCTGCAAATCTCTAAATGCATCACGCCAATCCAACAAGTCACGCCTCAGTGATGTGGTCCTGCCATACAATACTCCCACATCTCTCTCAATCTCTCCAAATCTCGCTGCTGATACACCCACTAATCGATCAGTTATCTGACTGATCCTCTCCTCGTAGGTGGTGATCTGCTCCCAAATTTGACCCATCTCTCCATGGGCTGCTGCCTCTGAGGCAACCTCTGATGGGGTGTCTGGGGCTGGTGGACTCTTTGGCCTAGGTGAGTGAGGAGGTAAGACCAGCTCGAAAGACTGCTCTGGTGAATCAGGCTTAGGCATGTGCTCGAGGGAGCCTGGTCCAGGTGTGTGTACTAAGGGTGCAGGACTCTGATATGGTGGAATGGCCTCGTCTGGATCAACCTCCTCCTCCTCCTGAGGTTCCCTCTCAGGGTCAACATCCTCATCCCTATCCTCATCCTCTGAGTCTGGGTTACTGAAACGATGTCTCTGTAGGACAGGTGAATCATGAGATGATAGAGTAGGTGATCGTGGTCCTCGGTGGGATGATGATGCAAGTGGTGTTGACAGAAGAGAGTGAGCTGAGACATGCATGGGTGGCGATGGTAATCGCATCAACATGTGAGTAGTAGTGCGGTAAGTAAGCCGAGGAGTCTGAGCTCGGGCTAATGCCTGGTGCAAGGTAAGCTATCGTAAAGAGCTAGGGCGACCAGCTGATGATGATGGCTGAGAAGTGAGTGAGGTCTGCGGCACAGGGATAATTGATGATGGTGACGCAAGAGCTGAGTGTCGAACAATCGCATAAGGATCGTCCTGAACTGATTTCATCATAGTCCGCACTGAGCGGGATGTAGGAGTAAGTATCTCCTCATAGACATCATGTGCTAAAGAAGGCATCGTCTGTGACAACGGTGTAGGGTAGGTATAAGCGTACAAAAATAGCTATCCTCATAAACCAAAATCATAACAAGACTTCACCAACATTCAAAAATCTTCAACTATATCTAAACCAAATAATCAAGAATTACCACATTATTCTAAACATGTTCAAGACAAATACCGCATAAATCATAAAGTATTATTCTAGCATATAGCCAAAATCATTCACATAAATTCCAAAATATATACCAGTCATAATGCATTCCTATAATATTCCAATTCTCTACTCACAAGGCCTCGGCTTGGCAGGATGGCATGTCTTGGTCAAGGATCAATTTTTGTAAACTGGTTATAGTCTAGGTTCTTGATAAGTACCCAGTTCTCTATAACCTTGAGCTCTGATACCAATCTGTAACACCCCTAAAATTTGGTTCAGCGGAAGACAAAACGAAATTGGTACACAACACAAGCATAGGAAAGCGGAATAACATTATCTGTTACATAAAAACCTTTCAAAATCCAAACCTCAAGTTTACATTAATTCAAAAGTACTGAAAGTAAGGCCCAAAAGAAAACATAAGATAGGTCCCCAAAAGTGTTATCAGAGTTTGAATTGATCCTTAGCCATGCCACTTGCCAAACCTCCGAACAGCAATCATCAGAATTGGACATCGCTAATTACTTGAGAAAACATGCTAGAAAGGTCATCCAAAGCTGGTGAGTTCATAGGTTTAAGCAATAAGTAACGGTGAACTAAGATAAGAATTTGCTACACTGGACTAAGATAGATATAAATCACAATTCCACAAACATCAAAAAACACAATTCATCAAGTATCAATATGATAGGTCACAATAGCCCTCTTTCATATTGATAATCACAGTAGGGCCCTAGGTTTATCAGTCCTTAGCCAGGCACCATGTTATAGAAAAACATAACTAGATTATTTGCTAGCCTGGTCTAAGACAAACATATGTCGCATATCTAACCTTAGCCAGTCAAAAAGTTATAGCAAAACAAAAATAGTAGTAGGTCCGTTAAAACGGTTTTGCATGTTTTCTCCCCCATGTTAAATAAGCATTAATAAGAGTAAAAGTGGGGCTATGAAACTCACCTCAATCAAGCAAAACACAAACACAAATCTACAGAAGCAAAGTACTCAGCAGCTCTCAAGTATCGGCACTCACGGACTCGACACAACCTAATAATTTAAACTTGCCTTAACATATATTCCTAAATGTAAAAGTTTCCAAAAGCTAACTATCCCCAAGTATATTCCATTTCGATTCCAAAATTTCTCTCTTATACTAGTTACTAGCGTTTGGTATCATCGGGTGTGTAGTGAAGACAAAACATGACTCAAGTGTACTCACGCCACACAAAGACTAAAACCTAAATGACTCACAAGACGAGGGCGTATGATTAAGTTTTGATTTGATAAGTTATTCGGATGAATTGTCGAGTTCTTATCGAGTTCGTCAACTCGGTAAGTCTCGTAATTCCTTCGTTTAATTTATCAATCCAAAACTCAATTACCATACTTGATAAGTCCTAAGGATGAATTGCTCGTTAATAAATTTCTTCTGACATGCTTATTGGGCCCTTATTGGACTCGTCAGCCCAATAAGTCCGATAACCATGTAGGCCGGGTTTATTAACATCAATTGATCCGTGACTCGACACTAACTCTACAAAACATACATATTTCCATAAATAGCACTTCTCGATTTGCGTGCCCTCGAAATATTAAATAACTCGCACGCATTTCCTTTTATTTGCCAAAAATATTAAATAACGTTTTATGCGTCATTTAACCTTTTCTTTTTAACCTTTAAAATATTAAGTAACAATGTACTCGTTAATTAATATTTTTAAGTTATCGTTTAATAATGTCATTTAAGTTTCAACGAGTTATTTCATATTTCGAGTCACTTTTCCGAGTTTAAGTCATACTCGGGTCAATAAGTCATTCATCAATAGTCTAAAATCAACATAAAGTTCAAATATCACTTTTGGCATGTCGAGGCCACAACGAGCCTACTAAGTCTCGGCGACACTCGACTTGGCTCAAATTAACACAGTTTTAATATATAATCATAACAACAATGCTGCAAGTCCAACAATCGCCAACAACATTTTAACGGCCAAAAACCTACGGCTCGTTATCTAATTTTCGCCTTCCATATCCAACGCAACAACAACCACAAGTATAATTCTAGGCCGAGACCCAATTGGTCTCGGCTCCAACTCTCGGCACCAACACAAACCCCACAGACCTTATGGTCTTTCTCGGCAACCAAGAATAACAACCACAACATTAATCAAGTTATAATACAATAAATCAAATCCAATATCCAACTCCAAATCCCAATCTATAACTCGGTTGCATCCGAGGGTTTCACCAACCCTAAATCCGAAACCAACAATCACAACACAATAACAATAACAACATACGCGACCAAGGACTCGACTCGACCTCAAACGCGCTTATTCGACCTTGGCCGTGAGCTATAGCTCACGGCACAACCACAACACGACCATAGTCGACACCACAATACAAGAAAATGATACCAAACATGTCTATACCTTTTTAGTTTATTAAAAACATAAAACCCTTTTTGTGTTACCACCCAAGACGAATCAAGACTTGTAAAATCAACTCGTTACACATGAGTTGGCTCACACCGAGTAACAACCACGGGTGAAATGGTGTTACCTACCTTTTAAACTCTCGGATCAATGTAAACCTTGGCCGGAAAAATAGTGGGTGGCGCTTAGTGTGGTGAATGGGGGTTTCTCAAGCGCGTGTTGTAGCAAAATGGGATGAGGGGTTCATGGGATGAAGATTGGTGGTGACGGTGTGATGAGAGGAGAGGTGGTGGTGTTGCACGGTGGTGGCTGGAAGAGATGGCAGGAGAAGAGAGAGAGAGGGAAGTGACAGTTTGTGTGTGAGGAGTGAGTGAAATAACCCTAATGTGGGTATAAAACTTTCTTATATAGGCCTAGGACCTCGTGTGAATGTATATTGTCCCTCAGGGACTGAAACTATAAATTAGGCAAGGGGTGGGAAGTATCATTCGGCTATTCTTCTTATAAAACGTATTTGAGATAGATTTGAGTACCGAAACATTTTCCCGAGTATTTCTAATGTTTTCCACTGATCTTAAAACAATTTTTCCAATAGAATCGACTATAAATACGTCCATGTTCGTTTAGTGCGTCAAAATACTCAATTTCTCTCATATTATTAAGTCTAATTGTGCCGACTCACGTAGTGTGTAACACCCCCAAAATTTACAACAGTCACGGAAGCATTCAGAACTTTGATGGTGCTACTTGCGGGTGCAACGATTGGAAATCACAACACAAGGTAACAAAGAACGGAATACATACTCCGTTTTAAATTAAAATGAACATTTAGAGTTTTACAAAAGATGAATCATAGTTTAGATAGAAATTATGCCTATTAAGTACGGTCGTCCCACATAAAAACAAGTCTCAAATAAAATTGCCAGTCTGTCAAAAGAGCTCCATGACCCTTGCCTTGCCATATCATGCCATACCAAATCAATCACACACCTAAGAAAAACATTCTAAAAATTCAGCAAATAGCTGGTGAGTTCATAGGTTTAAATAAAGTCATCAAATAATTAGTTTGGACCAGCATGATCATTATAACACATATAATGTCATACAAAAGAATCTATCGCGCTAGCACTAAGTTCATGCAACCGAAGCTCGACAGTTCAGTGTGCTAATCTCTAACACATAATTAATAGTCAAGGGGCCCTTAGCGAGTGTTTAACCCAATACACTCGAAGTCCGACTTGCTATATGTTCGCCTTGCCCGTCTGGCCAACCGAACGGGGGAGTCACCCCAATAGATCTATCTAAAGCAGTCGCGCTTCCCAAAGGAAATTAACGGTTCATGAAAATGGGCATAATAGTGGGTTCTAGGGCTTAGGCTGACTACGCAATAACTTTGCGAAAAAGTAATAATATTATGGTCCATAAAAAGATTTGCATGTTTCTCACCTCATATTGGTAAAACAAGTAAAAGTAAAAATGGGCTATAAACTCACCTTTAATGGTCTGAACAGTGAATGCTGTGAAATTAAGGAGTGCACGGCACCAATACGCAACCTAGATTAAATAACCATATCTTAGTTTCAAGTATTAAATTTCAAGTCCTTTCAGATTTTTAATTTCAATGTTTTAGTGTATCCATGTTGTTGTCATTTGTGTGGCGGCAAGTGTGGTTACTAAGGTCTCTCCTAAGGGATGGTGAGGTGTACTCTATAATTGACCTAAATGTACAGTAATGAGGGGTTGGGGAATATTATATAATCTAAGTACGAATGAATTAGATCTACTTGTGATATGTATATATATATATTTATTGTTCGTTAGGTCCGCCTATGTTGGTTTTAAAAGTAAGACTTAATATATGTGACGTTTATCACCTAATGATTTGTGAAGTTAAATATATACCGTTAACTTGAGTAATTCAACTAGTTCCTCATTATAATCTATTTACACAATATTAGTTTAAAGTTTTATGTTTCGACGAATTTATTCTAGTTGAGTTGATAAATTTCTAGTGACATCCATTTTTAATTTATTTGGTTGTCAACATAACGAATATAAGTGTTAATGTATTTTTATATACCTCGACGTGTGTTATGGTCTACACCTATCGTGAAATTGATTTTGACATATATTTGAGTACTACATTTTACTACATAAGTTTAGGCTAGTATATATTTCTCTATTTTTCCAAAGTGTTTGTAAAATTACTAGTGTAACAATGTCCATCTATCTTGTCTAGTTGTTTTTAATCATTTTCGTCGCGTTTAACATTTTCGCCATACAAGTTTTTGTGTAAGTTATTGTGAATTTTCCTTTCTTTTTGTCTTTCGGCTATACAAGTTTTGCTTGTCTATTTGATAGCTAATACCATTTATTTTCATAAACGGCTCTTTTTCATTTTTATTTGTTCGTGACAACCTCATGAAACTGTTATTTGAACTAGCAGTTAACACTAATTGGGCTGCGCCCCATTGCTCCCTAGGAGGAGGGAATGTGAATCGTTTATGGGTTGGGTTTAACACTTTTTCTGGTGGGCCGAATAGGTTATACACAGGCCCATATGTGGGCTGTGCTAAAGGCTGTCAAGCGGGCTTCTTAGTTGGGCCTGGTCATTGGGCTTTTCGGCCTGGTATTCCAAGCAATGCAACACAAAACACACCTAAGCTTAACAGCTTGGTATGCATCTCCTGGCATTCATTATCTTGGCCGAGAATGGCCTTTGGCTGGGTTTCTTATGACTTAATTCGTTGGTTGGGTGCGAGTACTACTCGACGTCGAGTCATTGGTGAGTCTCCATCTATAGGTCGACATGGGTAAAAAGACCTCAAAAGGTGTCTAGTTTCCTTATGCCTCATTGTCCCTATATTCACTTAACAAGAAAAATATAGTGTTATCCGTCTTAGGTGAGTACTCTTATCCGAGTATTCACAACCCTATGTGGGTTATGTTTGATGGCGATTTGGTGGTAACTTTTGTGGTTGGGTTCTTTTATTAAAGTGAGTCTCCTTCTATTCCAAACCGAGGTATAATCCTCAGGTATTTGATCAAATTGCCACCTAAGAAACTAATGTCAAAACCTCCTCAAAACGAGGTGGTCTTCCCAGTCTAGCCTGACCACCATTGCACCTAGCTTTGGTGGTCACTGGTTCGGTTTTGGCCGTAGTTGGTCACAGTGAGCTTTCGTCCATAACTTAGCAACACACCACATACAATCTAGACTTTCTATTCTAGCCACAACATCCCCAGGTTCGAACCATGATCCTGTGGTTCCTATGGTCTTTCGAAAACACTAACAGCCTAAATATCTACCCAACAATAATTCCAGGTTCAAATCCTGAACGTGTGCCTCCTGGTGACTTCGAATACACACAACCATTAACAACTTAATTCTACCAAAGGGGTTCCTATGCCACACTATCGACAACAACAACAAAAAACAACAATTTTTCTCAAAAATTACTACTCCTGGAAATCTTATTCGACATAAAAACTAACAAATCAATACTTAATTTATTCATTCATTCGACCTATAATACTTATTATGAATGAATCTAAATAAATAAATAGACCGAATCCATTATCAAATCTTACAGTGATTTTTGACGGATGAACACTTGAGTGAATCTTCAAATCCGAGACCTACTGCTCCAATATTGATTAACCCCAAACCTCCAAATCGAATCACAACACTTCACCCTTATCCTTTTTTCAGAACTTCTCAGATCTTTGGTGTATTTTTGATAGTTTGTGATTCGATTATCTCTTGGAGGCGCGAATTTAAGGAGCATATTGGAGAGTAACTCCATAAGGGCTTTCGGATTTGGGGTGAATAATCTTACCCTTTTGTGTGTTATCTCTATTTCAAGGATACTTAACCTAGGTTGACTCGTGATTCATGAAGAGGACAAGATTCTAGGTCAAAAGAAAATAATACTGCTGTGTTGAAGGATGGTGATGGTTCAAAAGTTTATGGGGAAGGGATGGGGGCGGACAAAACAAAGGGGTAGCTAGGGTTACAGGCTTGTGTGGGAGATTGTGTGAGTGGGTGTGTTTTATTTTAAGTTTATTAGTAAATATTTAGTTAATAGTGTGGTATTTTTATACCCGCGTTTCATTAAACTGTGTCAAATTCGGATCCTTCCTGGAACCGTCTCAAATATGAGATAGTGTATCTTTAAAGTCGCTACGTAATACTTGAATATATTTTTGAGACCTTAAATGTTCACTAAAATTTTCTGAACCTCAAATTTATTTCTGGTTGGCATGTGGTGTCAGTCTGTGCGAAACAGGAATAACCTCCCATTCTCACTACAATAACATGAGTAAATTATAAGATGTAATAATTTCACTGTTCCTTGGTGAGATTTCCGGGTGACAATATGTGTAGGTCTGTTATCCGTTTTAACACATAACGGTCTAGTCAGGTGTCCTAGTCACAGAAAATGAATTGTCAATAATATAAATATTTAGGAAATTTACCATTTGTCACATAGGGCCTAACTGGGTACACAGGAAATTACTCATCACATCATGAAAGTCCACAATATTATTACCAAAAATCGGGATAAATTCCCAAAACATACCAAAAATGATTCCTAGTAATTAAATGCTTATTTAAAACGTAATGCAGTAATTAAAAATGTTCCTGAAAATTACCGGTTGTCACAAACTATAAGCCCTTATAAGCTTGTTTCAACTGGCTTGGGCTTGTGGAGGCTTATATGACTTATAAAATCTTTCATAAGCCTTTCTGACAAACAAAGCTTATTTTGTAATCTAGCTTATTTTAAAAGCTCAAGCTCCTATAAGTCACTACAAGCCCTGCGCCAAACACATCCATTATAGGCTTATAGCACGTTTTTTATACATCATACTAATAATTTGGTAGTTGGTACTATCATTTAATTTTACTAGTTAAGAGACATGTGCACGCATCGGGTGTTGAACAAAAATAACAAACATATTATAAGATTTTAAGTATATTTTTCTTTGCATAAGTTGTCTTTAATTTTTTATTTTCGTTTTTTATTTTTTATCGAATAAGGTTTGTTGAAATTGTTTAGGAAATTAACATGAAACCAATTATTAAAGCATGAAACAAGAAGATTGGATTTACAAGAGCTCCACTGAAGTTGAAACCAAGAGGGTTACAAAAATAACATAAACATAGTGAACATCGTGGATTCCTTGAAAAGTGACCTCCCCTCGAAGCAAGGGTGGTCTAGGAATTGGTAGTCTCAAGGTAAGCAATCAATCTTTGTTAGCTAAATGGTGGAAGAGTATTTGTAATGAAGAGCATGCTCTATGGAGTAAGGTCATCCGCTCTTTACATGGTCTTATAGGAGGCTTAGTTGAGGATTCCAATTCTACAATTTCCTTAGCTCCTTGGTAACAAATAAAGAAGCTGAAGTTTGATCTTAGTACAGCTAGAATTAACCTTCCATTTCTTTTCAAAAAGAAAGTTGGAAATAAGCGTTGCACAAGTTTTTGGCACGACAAGCGGCTACGTGGATCACCCGTTGACGTTACTTACCCGAGATTGTATCATCTAGACTTGAATCCTCATTGCTTGGTTACTGATAGGAATACCACTGCCCCCCGGGTTCCGTCAGACGAGGCTTCTAACTCTGCCCTTGTTCACGAGCCTTCTTTTGGGAGGCGATCTAGGCCTATCGGGCCGATCATTAACTGGTCTTGGTCGAGGCCAATTCATTCTGGCCATGAGTCGAGTGAGCTCACTGAATTAATGAGCCTCCTAACATACCTTATCCTATTTGATGAACATGACTCATGGGACTTTATCATAAATCCATCAAGAATGTTTTCTATTAAGGCCATTCGCAACCACATCGCCCTCTCGACCTCTTTTCTGCCATCCCAACCTACACACCGGAACAAAATGCTACCTTTTAAGGTAAACATCCTTTTTTGAAAAGTAATGAATAGAAGGATTCCAACCAGCATTAATCTAGACTGGCGTGGCGGATATCAATATTGTTCATTTTCCTGTATGTGATGATGATTTTGAATCACAAGACCATATCTTCGCCAAGTGTTGCATTGCATTGGATACTTGGAAGGATGTTTTTCTTTGGTGGCACATCCCAGGTATCACCATCACATCCCTTGAAGACGTTCTATCCTTGGCTGATCGTGTCTGATGAAGCGAAAAGTGTACCGCTTTTAAGGGGTCATTTAAGCCCTAAATCGTATTTATTTGATCAAATATTGGCCTAAATCGTTCCTTTTGTCATTTTAGGTACTTTTGAGGAGAAATCTGGAAAAGGAGGCATTTTGGACGTTTTTGGAGCATAAAAGTGAAGAAAACGACAAAGTCTCAAAAATCGGCTAAAAGTTACCTTTGACGGCGTCAGGATTTACTCCAGACGGCGTCATGGCTTGGCAAGAAAAGGTGGATGTGAAATTTACTCATGATAAGCCAGTGAAAATTGCATGTGAATTCTGACGGCGTCACGCTTTAACCTGATCAAGGGCGTCACGGCTTAATTCAAAGAGGGACGGCGTCACGTTCAAGGTCTGACGGCGTCAAGCCTTGATAAGCCAGAACGGATTTTGGAGAGCTAAAGAGGGACGGCGTCAAGAAGGTCACCCGAGAACCCTAAAAGCGGCGAGGTGACGGCGTCACACTCCAGAACGTGACGCCGTCAGATGTAAAAATCTATATATAGTTTTGCAATTCTTTGTCATAAGTGTGGAACTTAGTGTGGAATTTTTGGGGAAAAACCCTAAGACGATTTTAGCATCTTTTTCAAGGCTTTTTGCCTTGAGATCTTCCATGTTACATTGAAGATAAGTTATCAATTAATCATTCAATATGTCTATGTGTTGTTTGATTCTATCTTGTTCTTGTCTTTTGATTAATATGTTAGGCTAGATTTATCTTGTGTTTGCTTAGATCTAATGAAACCTAGCTATTGATTATTGGTTATTAGTGTGTTATTAGTTGTATTGGATGATTGTTTATCTATGTTAGGCTTAAGAAAACTGGCTAACTTCCTATTCGGTAACTTGCTTGAACGTCTTAAGAAACATGAAACAAATGCGTACTAAAGGTTTTTATGGTTGTATTTAATGCACAAGCGAATTCTAGTGATCCCATGTTAGGAGCTTCCTAGCCGGCTCGACATAGGAGTGAAGTAGGAGCTTGTAGAGTTGGGGAAGTACGTACGCCACCCCACGATTGGTATTAAGGAATACACCCGTCATCCACGCAACTAATACACACTAATCAACCGGTAAAAGATAGTTAGGGAGTAAGGAAATCTAAGTAAACACATTTCTCTACACTTAAGTTTTCACCAACTTTTTATTTTCAGTTATCTATTTTATTTGCATTCGTAGTAATTTGGGTTAGTTGACTAGCAACTAATTCCGCCCACTCTTTCAAACCCGAGATTTTACTTGCTTTCATAAAAAAATATAAAAACATAAAAAAAAGAATCTTCCTCAACCCTTAGACCTATTAGAGTAGTTTTTCATACCTAACGAACACTATTCCCTGTGGAGAACGATCAATCCCCCGTACTTACCACTACACTATACTACATCGGTCAGGTACACTGCCTGGTGGGGTTGTAAGCCTCTTGAGATCCCTCGAGAGGTAAAACCTGTTGTAAGGTTGCAAAACCACGCATCAAGTTTTTGGCGCCGCTGCCGGGGAATAGTTATTGTTTAGGTTGAATTGTTATTTCTATTAGGTCTACTCACTAGATTCCTTTCTAGTGAGATTTTTATTTTATTTTTTTTAGGTTTTATTTAGTCTATCTATTTTCTTCGTTTCTTTGTTCGTAACCATTACCATTCGACATCATGGAAGATGGTAATATCCTTAATCCCAACAACCCACCACCACAACAATAACCACCACCTCCTAGAGCCCGTACTTTAGGAGAGTACTCCCGTCCTAGCCACCATGGCTATCGAAACACCATTGAGCTCACTCAAGGAGCCAATGTCACACCCTTGCGATCCGACACCATCCGGTTGGTGCAAAGCGGATGCGCATTCCATGGACTTCGTTCCGAAGATCCTAATCAACATCTCAAGGACTTTCTCAAAATCGTTGATTCTATGGACCTTGATGTTGCCACTCGAGAGACGACCCGATTGCGTCTCTTCCAATTCTCTTTGCGGGACCAAGCTAGTCAGTGGCTAGAACGTCAACCCGCAGGATCCATCACCTCTTGGGATGATCTCACCACTCGTTTCCTTGCTCAGTTTTTCCCACCGGGAAGAACTACCAAGCTAAGGAATGATATCTTGATGTTCCAACAACGTCAAGGCGAAACTCTCTACGAGGCATGGACTCGATTCAAGGACTTACTCCAAAAAGTCCCTCACCATGGCATAGAACTTTGGCTCCAAGTCCAAATCTTCTATGACCACATCAATCTTTACACAAGGCAAACCATTGACCAATCGGCCGGTGGCAAGCTACGTGATCTAAGTGCGGAACAATCATGGGCTCTCCTAGAGGATCTTGCTCTTTATGACAACGAAAGTTGGAGTGATCCCCGTGATTTGAATAAAACGGTCAAGGCAATATCTTTGCCTTTGAACAATTCAAGCACTTCCGACCGTAGGATCATAGAACTTGAAGACCAAGTCAAGTTTCTCATGAAATCCTACGAGGTTCCTAAACTTTCAAGCCAAGTGAACAAAATCACTTCTTCATGTGAATTATGTAGTGGTCCCCACAACACTCATGATTGCATGGAACTCCCCAAACAGGCTTTCAAAGAATTCGCATCCTCGCGAATCGATAAGGCGGGAGATAAGTGGCTCACTACTAATTATGGACACAAGAATCCCGAAGATAGGTATGAGGCATGGAAGAATAAGCCAAATTTTAGTTGGAACCAAACTCGAAGTGTATCATTCAATGACTCTCCCCCACTCACCTGGTCTGAACATTACCCTCATCAGCATACGCATAAACAATAAAATCGCGAGGAATCACTGCAAAAATTCATTCTCTCTCAAGAAACACAGCTCTCCAAACTTGAGAATCAATTCAGACAACAGCAAGTTGATATGAACAACAAGGTCGATGACCTGTTTAAGGTTATCAATGATCGCCTTGCTGGCAGGTCAACTTGTGAGTTGACACGAGTTAATGAGATCAAATCTGTTACAGTGACTCACCAAACACCTCCTCCTGTAAAAATCAAGCACCCTAGTAAACTCTTCAAACACATATCACAAAACGGAAAAGAAACTGGAGATACTCATACCCCGTCGAAACCTCTCCACTTCGTGAACACCATTACAACAATACCTGTTCCTAAACCCAATCTGGACCAACAATCAACCGAGAATGTGGACAATGAAATGGAGGGTGAAGTTCCCGAAAAGAACCCCGAGACGCCCGACGACTATCTAGACTCACCAAAGAACTCGAGTACAAGAGAGGTGAGTGATGAGAAGGGCTCGGAAGAGAAATCCGAAATGCCTCATGAGCTCCCGGTACCGCTAGACCACCCCCTGGTGGAGGAACTTGAGAGGGGCACCGCTAAGCTGCCTATGGGATTCGGGGAGAGAATAGAGGATGGCGTTCCTAGGGTCTTAAAGATATCTTGCACTACTAGGAAAAAGTTTAAAAAAGATGCATACATAAACCCCAACTCTTCTATGAATGCAATATCCCTCTCTCTATATAACGAAGCCTTCACCGAACAAGTCAAATATGAAGGGTCTAATATCATCGGGGTAATAAGAAGGGTACCAATTGTGATAGAAAAGTTCCTCTTTCATATCGAGCTAACTGTATTTAATAACATGGACTCTATCATTAGCCCACCCTTAGCTAGCCTTGTTCTAGGCAAGCCATTCATAAACGCAACAGGAGTGATACTCGATGAGGATGATAGGAGTGCATTATTTACCGATGGTGTCAGGAAAGTGATTTTTCGGGATGGCTGTGAAGAAGTGTATGAGTATCAACCATCAGCATGTGGCAACACATGGGGGCTATGCGGTAGAAGGCCTGGCCGAATTAAGCGATGTGATCCGAATAATCTCAAAATACCTTGCATGATTGGTCACAAGCATTTTTATAATGTTTACATCGACACATGTTTACCCAAAAATGTGATGTCCCTGTTTCATTATAACAACATTTGCAGATGGGGGATGATTCATAAAGGGAAGGACGACATTGGCATAGATGATGATGTACAGGTGTTTGTAGGAAACATGACATTCACTATGAGCTTCGCAATCGTCGATAATATCAAAAAGTACATCGATCCCAGGTTATCACAAGTTGTTTTTGGGGCACCTTTTTGCAAGGCCACAAGCTTGGTTGTGGACGAGCTCAATGGGATCATGACTTTCACCGATGGGATTAGGGAAATCTCATACCAAACGCCTTACAAGATGAGAGAATTCAAGGAGATTGATTATGATGGGCCCGATAGGTTAAGTTCCCAACTCGTGTTGTGTGATGATGATGTGAGAAGGGGATGTAAGGACACTTTTGACCTGTCAAGTGGATTCTTTAAGCATGATAAGGAGCTTAGTTCTAAATACCGAAATAATCCCTTTGATCTCGAGGACCCGAAATACCTTCACTATGAAAGTGATTCTGATAGAGAATCAAAGGAGAATGGCCTAGGAACCGTGACCGATGATGGAGTCACGTAATGTACGTGACTTTGAGTCTAGCTACAAGACTCGTTAATAAAGAAAAGCGCTTCTTGGGAGGCAACCCAAGCTTTATTTTATTTATTTGCTTTGTGTGTTTATTTGTTTGTTTGTTTGTTTTTATTTGCTTCCGTATGTGTGTTTAATTTTTATTATTATTGATTCATGTTCAAAACTAAAATTGTGAAAATGCTTTATTTTGTTTTTAACTTCGTCTTAACTACATATAAAGGTATTTTGCAAAAGATAAGTGTAAGGGAAATCTAAATTGGTTTATTAGAACACATATGAACATGAATCGTAATAATATTAAATTAACATACATATTCGTATTTGTTTGAGTCAAATGCTTGTATCGAGTCATAATGATGTTTTGCAGGATTTCCAGGAAGTAAGGTAAAGGTTTTTCCAGAAATTTTCCGGAAACTTAACATGAGAATTTTTGCCAGGTCATTTCTGACGGCGTCAGGGTTTATAACCTGACGGCGTCAGATTTAATTTTCAGAAATTTTTGAAAGTTTTGTTTTCATAAAAAGTTTTTATTAAAATCTCTAACTTATAATCTCCAGGAATCTGCAAAATTATCATTCCACAAACATTATATCCTTATATATATAGATTTATCCGCCGATGTTATGCAGGTTTTCGTGTTTGTTTTCTCAGGTTTAACAGGTTATTTTGGACAAGGAAATGTTTTGGATCAAGCTTATGGCGATGCATTAGTCATGGAGCTTCAACATTACTTTGGAAGAAGATCTAGCCGTGTAACTTCATTATCCACCGAGCGAATCAGGGGAGTATTTGATTTCAATCTTTTACTTTTTGCTTTTACATCTTGTTATTTGAACATTGGGGACAATGTTCATCTTAAGTGTAAGGGGGGGTAAAAATACGATTAGAGAATGCTATTACGCTTGATTTTTGTTTGTTTAATAGTTGATGTGTAATAAAACTGAGAGAAATACCTGTTAGGGCAATTTTAGTGCCAAATTTAAAATTTTTTACAACATATAGGAGTGAAACTTTGATCTTAATGAGCGTCTCACGGATAGGAGTTATATGACTAGCCACAAAAACCGTACCACTAAAAAATTTTCCACCCCCAAATATGTGAGGTTCGCCCCTAGAATTGGTAGGAAAAGCATTTATGCTAGGATGTGTGTACCGGTAGCACTTAGATTCTAGAACTTGCGTTAGGACCATTCCAAGGCCACAAGTGAGACTACATTCGTGTAGTTAGATTTACTACATGATAAGAGGCATTAGGATAAACCCATTGTTTTACACCTGTGTTTTTGTTATAATTACATTGGCTACATTGGTCAAGTAATTCTCCCACACCCTTTGCGTTGTACTCATTTTTAGTACACGATACCCCTAGTACACCCCTCAGAGCCTATCTTTTGGTTTCGACCTTTAAGCATTTTACTTAAAGGAAGAATTTGTTACACCCCACTTAAATGTACACCCAAATCGCCTTAGCCTACCTTGTATGCACTCATCTTTAGTGCATTATTGTTACAACATTTGTTTAAACCCAAGTTAATTATCTAGTTGATTACATGGTTGCTAAGTCGAGTCATATCCTTGTACATATTGTTTTGGGACAGTTGGGACTCATGGGTAAAGTACTAGTGTAATGGAGTAATGGGGAAGAACATCATTTATTACCCCCATATGTGCTAAATATTTTAAAAGTACTCCAAGTGTTTTAATTATCTTAATTCGAGTCATTAGAATAGTAATTTGTAAAGTTATGTAAAAATTCAAGTGTAAGGGGAATGCAACGCCCCTATGATGTATTATTTTGGATGGTAGGGCAAAAGTGTATGCACAAAAAAAAAAAAAAAAAAAAAATCGAAAAAATCAAGAAAAATACAAAAAAAAATGAGAAAAAAGAAAAGTAGAAAAAACATACGGACTACCATCCCGTTTTATTTTATGTTTATTTTATGTTTTTGTTATTTTCTTTCATTAGCTTAAGATTGAGTCGAGTCTTGGCTTAGCAACATTATATAGTACATGTAATTGATCAAGATCTTTAACTCGCCACCAGTAAAACATCCTTTATCCAACAAAACCGTGTTTTCCTTTTCCCTACACCTAACGTTATAACCCATTTAAAAGCCCTCTTTGATAGTTTATCTTAGGTGCTTACGCCTAGTGGATGAGGTTTTCGATCCTTTCCCAAGCCTATGGTAATCTATTTGCTATGACAGGTAGTGAGAGATATTATCCGTTTCCATTTATGAGATTTATTTTGATGACACTTGAGAGATGTGAGTATCTAAACACTACTTGTGAGGTGCTAGTTTATAATCTCCGTGCTTATTATGATTAAAGTGGAACGATTATTTGTTGTAATTACTTTTATGTTAGTATTAAATGACCCCTAACTTATATTTTGATTAGAATAAAAGCGCATTTGCTTGAGGACAAGCAAATCTCAAGTGTAAGGGTATTTGATGAAGCGAAAAGTGTACCGCTTTTAAGGGGTCATTTAAGCCCTAAATCGTATTTATTTGATCAAATATTGGCCTAAATCGTTCCTTTTGTCATTTTAGGTACTTTTGAGGAGAAATCTGGAAAAGGAGGCATTTTGGACGTTTTTGGAGCATAAAAGTGAAGAAAACGACAAAGTCTCAAAAATCGGCTAAAAGTTACCTTTGACGGCGTCAGGATTTACTCCAGACGGCGTCATGGCTTGGCAAGAAAAGGTGGATGTGAAATTTACTCATGATAAGCCAGTGAAAATTGCATGTGAATTCTGACGGCGTCACGCTTTAACCTGATCAAGGGCGTCACGGCTTAATTCAAAGAGGGACGGCGTTACGTTCAAGGTCTGATGGCGTCAAGCCTTGATAAGCCAGAACGGATTTTGGAGAGCTAAAGAGGGACGGCGTCAAGAAGGTCACCCGAGAACCCTAAAAGCGGCGAGGTGACGGCGTCACACTCCAGAACGTGACGCCGTCAGATGTAAAAATCTATATATAGTTTTGCAATTCTTTGTCATAAGTGTGGAACTTAGTGTGGAATTTTTGGGAGAAAACCCTAAGACGATTTTAGCATCTTTTTCAAGGCTTTTTGCCTTGAGATCTTCCATGTTACATTGAAGATAAGTTATCAATTAATCATTCAATATGTCTATGTGTTGTTTGATTCTATCTTGTTCTTGTCTTTTGATTAATATGTTAGGCTAGATTTATCTTGTGTTTGCTTAGATCTAATGAAACCTAGCTATTGATTATTGGTTATTAGTGTGTTATTAGTTGTATTGGATGATTGTTTATCTATGTTAGGCTTAAGAAAACTGGCTAACTTCCTATTCGGTAACTTGCTTGAACGTCTTAAGAAACATGAACCAAATGCGTACTAAAGGTTTTTATGGTTGTATTTAATGCACAAGCGAATTCTAGTGATCCCATGTTAGGAGCTTCCTAGCCGGCTCGACATAGGAGTAAAGTAGGAGCTTGTAGAGTTGGGGAAGTACGTACGCCACCCCACGATTGGTATTAAGGAATACACCCGTCATCCACGCAACTAATACACACTAATCAACCGGTAAAAGATAGTTAGGGAGTAAGGAAATCTAAGTAAACACATTTCTCTACACTTAAGTTTTCACCAACTTTTTATTTTCAGTTATTTATTTTATTTGCATTCGTAGTAATTTGGGTTAGTTGACTAGCAACTAATTCCGCCCACTCTTTCAAACCCGAGATTTTACTTGCTTTCATAAAAAAAAATATAAAAACATAAAAAAAAGAATCTTCCTCAACCCTTAGACCTATTAGAGTAGTTTTTCATACCTAACGAACACTAGTCCCTGTGGAGAACGATCAATCCCCCGTACTTACCACTACACTATACTACATCGGTCAGGTACACTGCCTGGTGGGGTTGTAAGCCTCTTGAGATCCCTCGAGAGGTAAAACCTGTTGTAAGGTTGCAAAACCACGCATCAGTGTCCCTCTCGAAACCAAATTTCATCAATGCTTAGATGTGGTGGTTCGCACTACAGTTTGATACATATGGAGTTTCAGAAACAAGGTGTCCGTCTCTCAAAAGCGTCCTCGAAAAGATCTCATATTTAACGACATCAAGGTATTGAACTTCACTTGGATTTCTAGCATGAATAAGAAAGTGTTTCCCAGTTGGTTAGAGTGGCTATGTAAGTAACTCCCAATTTCGTCTTCCACATGTTATAGGTCCCAATACCGTCTTCCACGGTGTATGGGGGAGGTTGTGATGTAGACATCCTTACCTCTACCTAAGGTAAAGAGGCTGCTTCCGGTTCTACCAAAGGTAGAAAAGGACCTCCGGCCTTGCAATCCGTGTAATTCATTTTCCCCTATATATTTGTTCTTTTTTATCTCCTTGCTAGTTTACTGAAATCCGCCATTAAACTATTTTATTAAGTTTGAATGAGTATTTGAAACTTCAAAGCTAATCGTCATCTTCATCATTTGAATGAGTATTTGATGGGCAATGAGTATAACAGATAGTAATATTTGAGGTATATTTTGGTTGGAGTAGATTTAAATGATCCGCTTCAAATATGGTATCGCCTACGGAAGCAAAAGGAAGATACTTGGTCATAGCTAGCCAAGTGTTCGTTAGTAGACTGCTAACGGCAAATAAGCGATAAACAAAAAATAATTCCTTCATAGGTCAGAGTGGATGAAGTTCGACGTAAAGCTTTTTGGTATATCAGCATAGTGTTTCTTTCACATAGAATTTGATTATCAATTTAGAATATTCATTACTTTAAGATTTATGTTGTTATGTAACCCTGTTTTTTTTTCCAGAATCTCAATTAAAAAAATTATGATGAGCCTATAATCTCTGGCCATTTCCCTTGGATCTGTTGACCCTATGTAAAATATATCATGTCGATTATACCTCCATATTCCACGTGCTTAGCATAATTTTTTTTGTAACCATGGTTTCCGACCTTTTGGCCGACTAATCCACAGGTTTGAACCCACTACCATACAGACTCAAACCAGGTAAAGCCGTCCCTTTTGAGGAGGTTGGCGTGACCATTATTAAATACCCCTGCAATTGAAAATTAATTTGAGGACTCCATCCCAAAGCATGTGTGTCGTTTCTTATATTTTTCCCATGCAACAAAAACTAGCAGCAACTAGAGGTGGCAAAAAAACCGAAACCGAAAAAAATCCGAAACCAAAACCGGTCAACACCGGTTTTTCTCCAAACCGGTTAGGTTTTCACAAGAACCGGCGGTTCCAAACCGATTAGCGATTTTTCCCTTGACGACCGGTTTGTAACTGGTTCTGACGGTAACATGCAGATTTCGAAACAGTGGGCAAAAATGTATTAATTTTGTGTTTCAAGTACTTTATGTGTGATGTTTATGAGTTTATTGAATAAAAGTTGAAGTTTATTAAGTTTATTGTGTAGAAAACGCGAACGAAATGGCCGGTTTTTGTCAAACCGGTTTGACCGGTTTTTTTCCCAAGAACCGGTTTGTAACCGATCCGAAACCGGTTCTACCGGTCCCGGTTTTTTGAACCCCAAACCCTATAAAAATTGATTCAGTTTAAACCGGAACCGGTTTTTTGACTTTGACTAGAAACTGAAACCGGTTTTTGAAAAAACCGGCATTTGGCCACGTCTAGCAGCAACTAGGAACCAAAAACCAAACACTAGACTATACACTCGAGAATAAGCCCAACAAAGAAACTCTAGATCAATAATAAGTATAGCAGCTACTAAAGGCCCCAAATGAGAGTTGTGCGGGCTAGGCCCATTAGTCCTTTTGTGCATGTCCATCCCCTGAGACCTGAGTGGCCAAGTTGGTAATTGACGTACAAAAATCTCATTTGTGAGCTTTCTTGTGCCATCAATCCTTGTGTGAACCGTGTAAATTCTGCAAGGGAAATATCTCCTAGTGCAAGTATGTGGCGATTCAAGAACACCATGCTTGTGTATTATACATCTAGCTAATGGAGATGCCATTCACAAATATACTAGTACTCATCTAGTTCTATTGAGCCATGGCTTTATTTGATAAAATACTTGTCAGTTTCTAATACTTGGAAGAGTTCCAAATGTTAATGAAATGATATTATAACTAATATTGGACTTTTAACATGACAACTGTAGCAACATTTAGAAGAGATCCATCTGTGTCAAGAATAAAAGCATCAATACTTTATGATAATGTGCATGTCTTTTGTGCACCCTGTTCCATTGGTGCGCTAATAATGATACGGCTGGGAGCAAAATATATTATATGCAGTACATACCAGTATATACAAATTAAAAGGAAAGCTCTTAATGGTTCAGATGGATAGTTTACAAGGTTACTAGTTTATCAGTTTTACGGAAAGTGATGCATTATATGACATATAGTGATTGATTACATTATTAACAACTTTCTCCTTCATTAGCATGAATGAAGCTGCGTATGTCTTAGCAGAACACTGGCACTTCTGACACATAAATATGTTGATAGGTATTGCCTTATATTAGCAACCATCTGGTGATCTGAACACCTATCACAGGAGGTTGTGGCTCTGCGGCATCAGAGTCATTATTGATCCCGTCCATCCCTACTGCCATAATCTGTAGCCACTCGATAGAAAAATGCATATAAAACTGTTGTCTAGAAAGTTGGTAAGATTATAAGTCAAAGTGCGCAATTTTTTTTTTCTCTTCTTATTATTATTATTATTATTATTATTATTATTATTATTATTATTATTATTATTATTATTATTATTTAATCTTTAAAGTTAGTTTTACCTCGTCCATCATATATTTTCTTTCTTTCTTCAGTTGCATTTCCTGTTCAAACATGCTAGTAAATCAGTAACAGTTTACAAGATAGCTCGTATAACTAGAAGAGGAAGGGCATGATATGTGGTCTTTTAACATAGGGTCTTGTATGAGTATGAATGTATGATTAAAGCAAAACAAGCAAAAAAAACCTCAAGATAGATTAAAGACGACCAGAGCAACAAAAATGTTTAGGAAACCGAATACTTAACAGGTTTAGCAAGTGATGTGATATTTTTATTCCAAAGGAAAAAGGCAACGTATGCATTTTCCCCGGGTCGTGTCCCAACGAAGGTCGAATATCGAGTCTTTGTTTCGGTGTCGAATACGTGTAGTGAATGTGTGAAAAAGAGTGATTGATTTGTGATTTTATACTACGAACAATAAAATAATAAAAGAAAACAATTAATTAAGCTAATGAAACAATTAAACTAAGCATACGAACTTAAAAACGAAAAATTGAATTTAAAAATTTTACGCGACGAATTATAAAACGTAAATAAAAATGATTTTGTGAAATTTAAAACCTAAAAATATAAAAATAATTTTCCTATATTAAATCTGAAAAAAAGAAAATTTTTGGAAAAAGAAAAATATTTTTTCTTGACTTTTTAATATTTTTTTATGAATTAAAAACTAATTAAAACTATTTAAATGATTTAAAAATAGTAAAACAAGTTGGAAAAATCTGGAAATTTTTGAGGAATTTTAATTTTAAATAAGAAATTTAAGAAAAATGATTTCAGAAACTGATTATGTCTAAATAAGCTAAAACAGATAATAAGCTATTGCAAAATAAGCTAGAGATAAGCTAGAATAAGCCAAAAATTATGAAAAGCTCAGGACATGTTATTCTAAGTACTAGAAGCTCATAATGACTGAAAATAATAGAAAAGCACAAGCAAATAGCTAGAAAATAAGCTGAATAGCTTATTCCCTAACCAGAATGAAAACAGCCTTATACCCTATTTTGTAGTCCTGATTTAAGCACTCTATTCAGCTGTTAATGTCAATCCCAGATATTTAGATCAATGCTTATATGAATCTCTTCCTAAAAAATCAAAATGCCCAAAATTGGAGCTGATTAGCTTATTCAAAAAGCTATCAGATCAGGTGGGGTTGGGACTGATTTCAATGCAGCAGACAGGCAGGGGAAAATGCCAAATTGCAGGCCTCAATAAGCAATCAAATAAGCTACAAATCTCAGATCCCAGATGCTCTGCTTATACCCTACTATGCTATCTCTTTGAAAACCAAAAACAAAGACATCAAATTATCTGGTTAAACCAGAAATTAACCCAGAACAGTAGCTAAAAACCATGGATCTGCACAATTTTGTTCTGTAGCAGCAGACCAAGAAAGATTGCGCAAAGCTAGTGCAATTCTAAACCACAGCAAACCAACTTTTGAACACAAGTTTTACCACCTAACTTCTACTCAGAAATGCCAGAGAATAAGCTTCAGCTTAATTGAGCTTATTCACCACAGTTAGCAAACCAACTTTGTTATCCAAAATCCAAAAACCTCAAAAATCAATCCTATAACTCAATCCTGCTAACTACTACTGTTTCAGCCCTCAATAAGCTCAAACCAAATTTCAACAAATGCAAATAAACAGTATTCTACTCTAAGCAGCTTATATCCAAACACCCTCTCAAAATCAGTTGTAGCAATATCACCCTAAACTAATCACTCTAAGCTATAATCTATGATTAACTATCACTTAACTAAACTACTTATAAACTAAAAAGCAAATAATTAAGTACTATAAGCAGTAATATAAGCTGAGTAATAAACAAGCTACAAATAAGCTAGGATGTAAATTGAACTCACAAATGTCTTAAGCTAACATGAAATGAACTCAGGATCAAATTACAATCCAGGCTTGTCAATAAGCCAAATGATACCCCAAAAGCAGCTTATCACCTCAGATTATTACCACAACTTATTTTCCCCCTCCGTTGACTTTTGTTGACTTTGGAGGATTCTTGAGAACTGATTTGAAATTGATTCAACCAAAAGCTCACAGTAAGCTATCAAAGCTTATATGAGCTTATGCAATGTGAAATTAGCTTATTGAAGCTGGATTTGTAAATATTTTTGTTTTTTCAATATATTTGGAATTATTTTTTTTTTTTATTTTCAAAAGAGATTCAACAAAAATTTTAGATTAAAACAGAAATAAGATTGAAATAAGATTGTAATGAACTAATAACAACTTCAAAATACTAAATTCAGACAAACAATTGAATTAAGACAGAGTCAAATTAAACCTAAAATGAAATTTTCATTGATAAAAACTCAAAGATTACAATAGAAAGTTAAAATTACAAAACAGAAAATAAAATTGGCAGAGTAACTTTACAAAATAAAAACTAACTCCCAAATCATGAGAATCAACCTCCTATTTATAGCCATGGGAAGATCCTTCTAGGCCCTGCCATGCTGGCAATCCGCGTGAACCTTGAGCTCAAATCCACCCTTAGATCTTCCCTTGATCAACAATCCTTTAATCCAAGCCGTATGATCAAATTTGTGACGCGTCTTGTCCAATAGAAAGCTGCCATGTGTCCAAGCGTGTGTTTCTTTGAGTCTGACACCCTGCTGACACCTCTGATTTGACACTTGTACCCTTAATTGGGTAATTGTTGTACGGGGTAAATATTAGGGTTCTAGGGTTCATCTTTTTTTTCTGGGAAAGGATAAAAAGGGGGGCGGGTAAATTTGTGTGAGTTATTTTATTTTTGGTTGACCTGTTTTAGTTTAATACTTTGACCGGGTTGGGTTGATGGTGTTGGGTCGGGTAGAGGGTGAAAGGAGTTGGGCTAGCGGGTTAGTTTATTAGTGGATCAGGTTTTAGGATTTAAGGGTGGTGGGCTAGTTATTTGTTTTGGGCTTGGGATTTTTGTGGGTTTATTATAAGTGTGATCCGGATTTAAGCTTAGGATTTTAGGCTTAAATAACACAAGGACCATTATTGTAATTCTGAAAATTATAGGGACCAATTCTGCCATTTTTCCAAAGTACAATCCAAGGGCTCAATTTGACAACTTCTGATAGATGGAGGACCTCGGTTGACTTTTTGACCATAATTTCTTCCCGGCATCGGCTAAAAATAATACTTTCATATCTCGTGCTCGTTTTCCTGGTTCTTTCTTGATTTTTGTCCTTTTCTTCGATATCCGTGCCTGCATATGTAAAAACACAAAAACACAATATATTTGGCATTTTGGTCGGGTTTTTGGTCTTTTTGGGTCCGGTTTTGGTCAAAAAAAAGTATGTGTTTAAGCACATACCAGCAAGATAGAGCCGTTTTATTACCAAAATTCCACAAACACTAAATGTTGTAGGTACCGAATAGTATAGGCTACTAACAGTTAGATTCCTTGTCAGTCACTAGTAACTACAGGGTAAAAGGAACTAAGCTGGATTCACAATCCAAGACGCGTAGGCTACCCAGTGACAACCCAGAGAATATCATGTAATAAAGGCACGTGGGAAGGGCACAAAAAATATTGTTGGTGTGACACATTTTAACTTACAGTTACAACTTTCTGCTAACAGAGAAGCGAGTAATGCTAGGCAGTTTATCCCAATAAAAGGGTATATACAAAGACTTTTCAGAAGCGCTAAGCAACTCATTTCAGGGAGAAATACCCTGAAAGACCAGGCCTAGTAGTTCCAGCCAAACAACTTACTACTATTAATGATTAATATGACAAATTGACCGTACTACTGCAGATACTGATTAATATGTATATGATCTGTACAATAGGAGATTATTTCCACTAATACACTATCACCTCGATTGTAGACATACCTGATCTTGTAGGGCCTTCACAACTCCCATCTTTAGCTCCATCTGCAAAAAAAAAACATGTACGAGTCATTGCATACACACGCGCGCACATGTTTGACAATTGACATTTCCTAACTTTGAAAGTTACAAAACTCCAGTCTCAGATATTATCATTAACCCTCTTATATGTTATCATCAAACGTATACGAAAGGAATAATAATGAATTCAGGCATCTCAAACAAATATAACATTTTGACTTTCCTCTTTTTTTCTTCATAAATGTCTTAGTGATGTTGATCATTTTATTATATATTGGATCTGATGTAATGCATGCAACTAAGTTATTAGACTGCTGAGGAAGACTAACCTTCCTGATTTGGACTTGTTGGAGGAAGCTATTCAACTGCTGCACCAGCTGATCTAGACCCGTTACGTCAAGCAGTTTAATATTGTTCTCTTCGAGGTGCCTGCATAATTGATTACCATCAATTAAAATATACCAATTCGACGGGGAAGTATGTAATGCGGGATTTGTGGTAGGTGTAGTATAATTACCTTTGGATAATTTCTGTTAGCTCATCGGCAGTAAACACGTCCCTGTATTGTGGAGCAAGCCTCTGCCAGAAGTCCAACAGATTGGAAGATAAGAATATTTGCTTACCATTTTCATATTGAAGTAATAACTGGGTAATTAAGTAGATTATCTAAGCAGATAATAAGCAAAATGAATCAGGCATCTCATCCTTAATTGTTAACCAGATATCTGATAGTGCCTCCTGTCTCGCTAATACAATTTCCAACTACATATATGATAAATGTGTGCAAGGTAACTAGTTAATCCTCTTCAAAGTTTACACAATTTCCTAGTGATCGGTAATACAATTAAAAATTAAGATCAGTTTGGGCACTGGTGTCATACAATGGATACTAACATGAGAAAGCTACAGATTTAAATTTATAGCAGCATTCACATAAACAGGGATGTATAGAAATTGGTTGCTGAGCTGGATTTACACACCTCCTGTACCATTACGCGGGTTGACTCCTCCATCTTCTTAAAGCTTTGGTAGTGGGTGAGAATCTCAGCCATCCTGTTTTAGAATTTATAAAAACAAGGGTTAGCAATTCGACATGAACCTGTGTGTAAGTAAAATTCACATGGTATTCTAGAGGTTCCTTGTAAAAAGGTAAATATCAAAGACATCAACCAGAACAAAATAAATAAATACAAGTGTGGCTAGCAAAGCACTAGGCTAATTTGCTGCAAAAATCATAAGCGAGAACAACAATGGAGTTCAAGAAATGATAGAGATAAAACAAAAGTGAGAGGTAAAAGTTTGTTATTTTTCATTGATTCAAAATGAAACGGATACAAGAGTATTTATACTAAAGTTTACAATCTAATCCCTATACTATACATATTTACAAAACAAGTCCCTCAACTATTCTTTTCCTTCTCTTTTCCACTCCCCTCAAGTGGAGAGTAAGAAGGCACTGAAACTCCCAACTTGGACAAAAGAGTGTTATGTTGTTCCACAGACACCACCTCAGTAACCAACTATTATGTTCTCTTCAGTTCTGCAACATTTTCAGTCTGTAGTCCAGCATCTTCGTACTTCAGTGCTCTGTGAACCAGCAACCACTCTGGCCAAAGACTTGTAAACTCAGGTAGTACTTGCTTCCTACCAGGTTTGAGCAATACAGTCCATGAACTACACAAGCTGATTCCTATTAAGGCAAGATCAACTGGTGTATCAGCGTTGTTCAGAGCAAGCATCTGTTATTACTTGGCAAGTTTGCACCATGGGATGACTTGGTTGGTTTTTCTACGTCCTCCCATGAGTTAGCCAAGTATAACCCATGCTGTAAGCGCGTGTCCTTGCTTACAGGCTGGGCAGCAACGAGGAGAGAACCATCAATGATTTTCTTCATATTGTTGTTGAACGTCTTTAAGTGAAGTTTTCGAAAGAACAGGGACAACTTTATGCAATGAATTGCCCCTGTTTGTACGATTTGTACCTATCCCTAAAGACGTATCCTCTTTCTCACTCTATATTTTCCTTCAGGAACCCCCTCGTATTCGTCCATGCTGGTTGCTACTGAGATCAACCTTTGAGCACTTCCAAATGTCACCGCTTTGATGGCTAATGAGAGTCTAATTGGAAATGAAACCCTCGCCAAATATGTGACCTTTAATGATGAAGGCAATTACACAGGACGCCATAGTCCAATTCAACCTCCTTCAAATCAAAGGTACTTGAGATTCTTGACCCACAACGTCTTAGAGTACGTGTGTTGTCTAGAATCCCTAGAAGACCGGTGATGATGGAAGTGGCTTGCATGGTGGATGGAGGGTGGTTAGATCAAGCATCACTTTGCAAAAGAACGGTTTGAAAGTAGCCCTTGAATTTGAAAGGACGCTTGATAACGTTTTGGTGGGGGATTTAGATGGTGGGGATTTGTAGAGGATGGTGGTTGAATCACTATGTTGACTTAACAAGACAAACTCGGGGGGTTCAAGACAAACACGTGGGTTCAAGACAAACTCAGGGGTTCTACGTTGCAAACATAACAACAACTACCAGCTCCAAGATTTGAATCAACGCCTCCTCCATTAAGAATTCTAAGCCTTCGTGTTGGGCTAATTCAGTGTCCAATGGTCGTTGTCTAGATTTAAACATATATTAGTCTAAGTATAAGAAGACTCGCTGATAAAGAAATCACTGAGCATTCTCAACAAGGTTCACGTCAAAGACATCGTTAACGAGTGAAAAACAACTTGAAGATATGCTCTCTAGCTAATGCGAAGTTAGCTAGTATATATAGGAACTAGAAGCCGAAGGACAAAGGTTCACCATGGATCGACAATGCCCTCACGATCCTTTTCAGCTCTCTGATTCAACCAACAAAGCTTAGCTCAAACATATCTCTTAGATATGTAGGCGGGACTTTTCAAGATAGCAAATGAGCGTGATAAAGTGTATCCTCGAGAAAGTCAAAGACAAGAATTGGTGAAAAGGGAAGAACAATTGTCATCATTGTCCCTCAAAAGCAAGGTGGTTGTGTTTCAAAGAATAGAAGCATTTAATGGAAGATGTACTTCATGAGTAAATGTTTTGACACATCTCAACAACCCTCTTGTGACATCCTCGTTTGTCTCCTATATAAAGAGAATGTTGGTCGGAGTAAACTTATCTCTACCATATTTAGTTTAACATTTAAGAAGAACATTTACTCTCATATTTGAACTCGTTATAATCCATGATCCAATCATAGACCCATGGTTCACTTTTAAACTCTTAACTTTGTTTGAGTTTACTTCATTAGAGAGCAACAGATTATTGTCATTCAGTTAAGTGTTTATCCACAAGACACTTTGTAATTATTTGATTCATTCAAATAAAAATTATACGTTGAAGAGTTTATCCTTATGTCTTTGTCTTAAATATTTTATTCATTGTTTTTACTTAAACTTCCATGGATTAGGGAACTACATTTCGATTTAAGTGTAGTAGAGCAAATTTGATTCGATATAGTGCTACACAAATTTTGAAGCTTGACTTGACATGATTATATTTTCAAATAACCATACAAATATATTGACAACAACAGTAGAAAATTTAATATGTCTGATATTCTATAAGGACCGCGGGATTAGCGAGTCAAGTTTTTAAATGCTTGAGAAGATCAAGCTTGATTCAACTTAGATCAAATGAATTTAAAGTATTTACGAGTCGAGTTTAAATAGCTCAAGAGTTAATCACTTTCACTTTAAAGGGTGTTTGGGATTGTCATTTATCCTACTTATGCTTTCGCTAAAAAATATAGAGTTAATTGCAAAAATCGTCCTTAAAGTTTGACGAAATTGCAGATTTAGTTCAAATACTGAAAAATTGCAAATATAGTCCTAAAATGAAACTATTTTGCAAAATTTGGTCCCAGCTTTCTAACTCCGTTAACCGACGTTATCTTTTCAGTTAAATGTTTGCATCGTTAGTCCCTCCGTTAGTTTTGTTTGCATCGTTAGTCCCACCGACTTTTAACTTTTTCGTCCGATTCTTTACGTTTTCGTCTGAATTTTTACATTTTCGTCCGATTCTTTACGTTTTCGTCCAAATTTTTTCGTTTTCGTCCGATTCTTTACGTTTTCGTACGAATTTTTACGTTTTCATCCGAATTTTTTCGTTTTCGTCCGATTCTTTACGTTTTCGTCCAAATTTTTACGTTTTCGTCCGATTATTTACCTTTTCGTCCGAATTTTTACGTTTTCATCCGAATTTTTTCGTTTTCGTCTGATTCTTTACGTTTTCGTCCAAATTTTTACGTTTTCGTCTGATTCTTTACGTTTTCGTCCGAATTTTTACGTTTTCATCCGAATTTTTTCGTTTTCGTCCAATTTTTCTTCGTCCATTTTTTCGTCGTCCGATTCTTTACGTTTTCGTCCAAATTTTTACGTTTTCGTCCGATTATTTACCTTTTCGTCCGAATTTTTACGTTTTCATCCGAATTTTTTCGTTTTCGTCTGATTCTTTACGTTTTCGTCCAAATTTTTACGTTTTCGTCTGATTCTTTACGTTTTCGTCCAAATTTTTACGTTTTCGTTTGATTCTTTACGTTTTCGTCCAAATTTTTACGTTTTTGTCTGATTCTTTACGTTTTCGTCCGAATTTTTACGTTTTCATCCGAATTTTTTCGTTTTCGTCCGATTCTTTACGTTTTCGTCCAAATTTTTACGTTTTCATCTGAATTTTTACGTTTTCATCCGAATTTTTTCGTTTTCGTCCGATTCTTTACGTTTTCGTCCAAATTTTTACGTTTTCATCCGAATTTTTACGTTTTCGTCCAAATTTTTTACGTTTTTGTCCGATTCTTTACGTTTTCGTCCGAATTTTTACGTTTTCATCTGAATTTTTTCGTTTTCGTCTGATTCTTTACGTTTTCGTCCAAATTTTTACGTTTTCGTCTGATTCTTTACGTTTTCGTCCGAATTTTTACGTTTTCATCCGAATTTTTTCATTTTCGTCCGATTCTTTATGTTTTCGTTCGAATTTTTACGTACAAAAACGTAAAGAATCGGACAAAAACGAAAAAATTCGGATGAAAACGTAAAAATTCGTACAAAAACGTAAAGAATCGGACGAAAACGAAAAAATTTGGACGAAAACGTAAAGAATCGGACGAAAACGAAAAAAATCGGATGAAAACATAAAAATTCGGACGAAAACGTAAAGAATCGGACGAAAATGTAAAAATTCAGACGAAAACATAAAGAATCGGACGAAAAAGTTAAAAGTCAGACGAAAATGCTAACGGTGGGACTAACGATGCAAACAAAACTAACGGAGGGACTAACGATGCAAACATTTAACTGAAAAGATAACGTCGGTTAACGGAGTTAGAAAGCTGGGACCAAATTTTGCAAAATAGTTTCATTTTAGGACTATATTTGCAATTTTTCAGTATTTGGACTAAATCTGCAATTTCGTCAAACTTTAAGGACGATTTTTGCAATTAACTCAAAAATATATAAGTTGCTTAAAATTATGTACTTTCTAATATGTTGTTCAGATTTGTTCAATTTTTTTATTTATTAAAAATGCAATAATACACAAAAGATAATAATTTGATTAAAAGTTGAGTAGGAATCATTTATAGAAAGTTTAGGTTAAATGTAAAAGTAAAAACTAATTTTAATACTATTAAATAAGCAGTATGAAGTAAGCAACTTTTTACTTGCTTATACAAAATTGCTTATGTGATTAAAAGTAAATGGTGTTTGGATTAAAGAAACTCCAAAAACTTCTTTTCCAAATAAGCTAAAAAACTAAGCAACTCCAAACATCCTCTTAGGGTATTTTCGAATTATGGTACAACTGTCACGGAAGAGATACGGGGGTTCTTCCCATTCTACTTAAAACCTGTAAGTCTCAATTACAAATGTCATCACTATAATGATAACACGTAACCAGTTTCACACTTTATATTGTACCACTGCATCGTTAATTGTTCTTCCAAACTTGTAGTTATTGTTAAACCTTCAATTGAATAAATTTACCCTTCTACGTGGTTCTTGTTACTACCAAGTCTTTACCTATACTAAATTACTCCTTCTAGTGGTTCTACATGTTACCAAGCCTTCGCATAGGGTCAAACAGCCATTTTTACAAGACGTTTTGGGTCTCCATTATACATATATATAGCAAAGATCTACGCATAGTTGTCTTCCGAAATACAAGTTAAATTTAATATGACTAACGACATTTTGAGACATACAAGGCAAAGTACATATTACTTCACCCGGTATAAGCGGCAAACATGTTTGTTGTCTAAATCAGGTTACTTGTCTAAATCTAGTCCAACTCAAGCTATTTAGAAGGCACGTTGCCCAATCTACCAAATTGTATAATGTTTTGATCCAAGCTTTTGTTTGTTATCTCACTCCTAGTTGCAATCTCAAATTTCTTACTTATTGAGAGGTGTCTCTAGTTATGCATAGTTGACATATGCAAATCCTTTTAGAATGGATTATGATCCTCTTATGTTGATATCAACATGACTGGCCATGTGGGTCATGTTGTTTCATGTAAGAATGATTTGCTCTAAAGTTTCAAACAGAAAGTGAGTCATGTTATGCATTCGCGTTTTCTTATGTGAGACCATGTTTAGTCATATTATCGATTTCTAGTTTTTTTATGTGAGACCATGTCTAGTCATATTATCGATGTCTACATGAATGGATCTTAATCTTTTCTAAAATATACGAACCCCAAATATTTGTTTGTTTTTAAGGGAGGCCCTATATATATATATATATATATATATATATATATATATATATATATATATATATATAGGGAGGCCCTATATATATATATATATATATATAAGGTACAGAACTGCGAGAACCAGCATCAACCAATCAGATTTTTTTGAATATTTTTTTTTAATATTTAATTCAAAAGGGCATAATAGTAAAATTACATTTTTTAATTTCTTTTTGTTTTTTTTTTTAATAAAAAAACGTTTTTTAGTTTCCTAAATTTTAGGATTTTTTTTTTTTTTTTTTTTTTTTTTTTTGAAATAATTTTTATTTTCAGTATGTATGATTTCAAAAGTAAGGTGCACATGTGTTTTTTTAATATAATGTATGTTTACGTATATTTGTAGTGTTCAATTTACGTGTATTTTGGTAAGGTGCATATGTGTTTTTTTAGATAATATAAATTTACGTGTGTTTGTAGTGCATGGAATGGCAAACAAAAAGTATTTTACATGTATTGTTTACAATTTAAAACAAAAACATTATAAAAAAATTTAAAATCATTTGATAATACACTTCAAATACAAATTTCGAAAAGCAAAAATGTTGTCATATATGCACATGTATTTTCCCTCGTTGGACACTTTGTATGTATATGTGCACTTGTATCTGCGGCTGCACTTGTGTCTTTAATCTTTAAATCTTTAGCTTAACTATCTTATCGCTAAATAGTATGTACAAAACACATGTGCACTCTTCATATTGCTCATCAAACTCGTACCTGTAACCACAAAACACAAGTGCACACTTAAAATAGAACTAAACACAAAAAATCTTTATATCATAACTAAAAACATATATGCACTTTCAATATATTTAACTCCAAAACTATAAAAACACATATGCACAGAAGGCATCAAATTCACCGGAAACTGTAAAAACACATATGCAGCTTCACGTTCAAATGAAAATATAACATCTATTTGGTAATGGGTGCAGCTTCACGTCAAATTAATTAGAGTGCCATCCTTTTAATTATTATTTTTCTTTAACATGCTTAATGGCCACATTCAAATCAAACAACAGATACTGCATTTTAACATATAATACCATTTTTAATCGTACATATCGCATAAGAATAGAATATCACTTTTTTGACACTATCAATTACAATTGATGATGCAATTTAATCGTACATATCCATTTTTTTAATCATACATATTGCCTAAGAATTATAGTTGATGTTGCAATTTAACACTATCAATTTTTTGAAGATAAAATAACAAATTGCCTAAGAATGGAATATCATACCTCGATAAAATAAAAACTACCACGGGCCTCCATCTTTTTCATTTATTGAGTAGTCTTCATCAGATTTATCAACTGTAACCTAAGCATTCACAATCAACAGCCCAAAAACCTAATCTACTTAGAATATAACCAAATGATATAACATATTTATTTAAATAAAAACACAAAACGTTAAACTAATTAGAGAACCAAAACACCAACCGATCATGCTTTTAAGAACCAAATAAAAGTCAAAATCAAATTAATCAATATAAGATATGAGAATTAACAAAACAAAAGGTTGGCAAAATAAAGAACTGTAAGTATTTTTAACAACGAAAATTACACAAAACATGTTTATAAAACCATCAAAATCCACTTAAAAGTTCACATGAATAAACTATATTAATTACCTCAATCGTATCTACATTTGTGGATTTGCGTGACAAGTAATAAACATTGAATGTAACCACACGATCCATCCTCAAATTATATAATATATTTGATTAATAATCACAATAGGTAGAACCAATATAACATGATGGATTTTTTTGATTAGTTTAATTGACAGAGATTGAGAATGAAGGCATAAGAGGATAGATGATGGTTTTGAAAGATAATGGAAGCACAGATTCATTGTGGGAGGCATAGGAGCGGCTAGGTTTAGGTCAAGGAGGGAGCGTGTGTGAGAGATTTTTTTTTTTTTTTTTTTTTTCTTCTTTATCATTTGACTTAATAATTAGGATCAGTTATTGAAAAGTTTAATCCGAAATTCCATTACTACCCCTCTTCCATTTATGAAAAATGACATGATCTTTTATATAATTACTATTATGCCACAAGTAATTTCAGCCATTGATCAAATATTTAATGGCTTAGATTGGTTCTCGCAGTTCTGTACCTTTATTTGGTTCTGAAAATAACCCTACACTATATATATATATATATATATATATATATATATATATATATATATATATATATAGTGTGACTTTCTTTTCAGAACCACCTTATTGCGAGAACTGACAGAACCACCAAAAACATACATGCACGCCTCAATAATTGTATTTTTGCACATATGTTCGAAAAACAACTATATGTTTTCTAAAAAACATGGTTGTTCTAAAGAATTTGATAAGAAATTGGAAATAAAAAAATTTTCCTTGAGGTGTGCATGTAATGTTCTATAAGGCGTGCAACGATAATATTGCGGCCGTGTGTAAGGTTTTTGTGAAAAAAGATGATGAGTTCATGATGATATTGAAGAACATAGTGGATACTTACGATATTGATGATTTGCGTGTATTTTTATTTTATTTTAAAAGGCGTGCATGTATGTTTTTGTGGTTCTGTCAGTTCTCGCAGATAAGTGGTTCTGAAAAGAAAGTCCCTATATATAATAATATATATATATATATATATATAATATATATATAGTGAGATTTCTTGCGAGAACATTTTATCTGCGAGAACTGAGAGAACCACCAAGAAGATACATGCACGCCTTCAATATTGTATTTTTGCACATATGTTCTAAAAACAACATATATGTTTTTAAAAAAAATATTTTTCTAAAGAATTTGATAAGAAATTGGAATACAACATTTTTCTTTGAAGGTGTGCATGTAGTTCTTATAAGGCGTTGCAACGACAATATTGCGGCCTTGTTAAGGTTTTGTGAAAAAAGAGGATGAGTTCATGATGATATTGAAGAACATAGTGGATACTTACGATTATTGATGATTTGCATGTATTTTTATTTTATTTTAAAAGACGTGCATGTATGTTTTTTGTGGTTCTCTCAGTTCTCGCAGATAAAATGGTTCTCGTAAGAAAGTCCCCCTATAATATATATATAATTATTATATATAATATATATATAATATTATATATATATATATATATTCCATTAACAAATACATAATCTCAAAATTTGCACCTGTTGACTCTACTCTTTTGTGTACACAATAGTACTACATCTATATCCAAATCTTTTGCCAGTTTAATGTAAACGAGCAATAAATAAAAGATTAAATCTCGAGATTAGATCAGTCGCTCAACTTTTATACCTTTTCTAAACAAAAAAAAAAGTGCTCTTCCCAAACTAGACCGAGCGACTTGCGACTTTTTTACTTTTGATAAGAAGTCGCCAAGTGGCACAAAAAAGTTCGCGCCATGTCCTTTTTTATTCTGTATGTGTAAGCTATAAAGGCATGTACTTTTCGAGCAACCTTCCTTAAACGACTTGTTTGTACTTTGAGCGACTTCACACACACACACACACACACACACACACACACACACACACAAATATATATATATATATATATATTATATATATATATATATATATATATATATATATATATATATATATATATATATATATATATATATATTAAAATCCCATATAAGTGATCCCACCAAGACCATAAACACAGACATTCACATTTCTCTCTATCTACAACTTTGAGCTCCATCACCTCCTCTTAAAAACCACCATGAATCACCACCATCACCACCCAGATTTACAATAACCCAACCACCATCGAAAACCGTCACCACCACCATCACCATTGAAACCCATCACATCATTTGAACATTAACTGATCCACCACACATGACCACCTCAACGACCGTCACCCTACCCCAACAACGGGCCAGATCTGGATTTGTTCGTGCAGCGTATCAACGTATACATGATTATATCTCATGAATATATATTGATATGTGGTTATAACTTCGGACAATGAATACATTTTGGTTTCTGTTATAGTTAAAATCGCAATCAATTAATGTTGGGTTTTTACATAGATTATGGTATTTTTGTTGTTTATGAATTATTGGTTGTGATGAAAGTTATTAGAATGGTGGTCAGAAAAGGAAAAAAAAATGGTGGTCGAAAAATTTAAGGTGGCCGGAATTATTGAGGTTACTAGAAAAATAAAAAATGGAAGATAAATGATGTTGAAGATGAGGGTATTCTTGTCTTTTAACCTTTTTATAGAATAAAATATTAATATTTGATGTTTGACTTTTGTACTCGAAACTGACAAAAAAAAAGTCGCTTAAAGTAGATCGCTCGAAAAGTACATGCCTTTATATCTTACACATGCAGAAAAGGTACATGCCACTTGGCGACTTCTTATTAAAAGTAAAAAAGTCGCAAGTCGTTCAGTCTAGTTGGGGAATAACATTTTTTTTGGTCTAGAAAAGGTATAAAAGTTGAGCGACTAGTCTAATGTCGGAATTTTTTCTAAATAAAATCGAGAACAAGATTAGAACTTGTGACCCAAAAGAAGGTATCATTCTTAGCTAAAGCTTCGAATCTAATCACCATTGAAATTGGAAAATAGTCATTTTGTAAGTCAGTAACAACAGAAGTTACTTTAGAAATAAAATAAAAATTCAAAAAGCATACAGTATCATGAAAGCTTTTATGGGTAATCTTAAATGGTGTCATTTTTGCTTTTAGACATAGTTTTTGGATATCAGAAAGTATACAGTATCGTGAAAGCTTTAAAAAAAGTGTTAAATCTTTTTTTTTTTAAAGAATGAGCAAACTAAGATTGCTTTTTGCCTATCGACAATATATGCAAAAACAAGCCGCTCTGTTATCTTGCAATGGAAACCAAGCTCCAACAGAATATATGCTTCTGTTACAGCACAGATGTAGCATAGTAAAAAGCTAATGGCAAAGTTACAAACATGACCATGTCTAGTCATATTATCGATGTCTACATGAACGGATCTTAATCTTTTGTAAAATATACGAACCCCAAATATTTGTTTGTTTTTAAGGGAGGCCCTATATATATATATATAATATATATATAATATATATATATATATATATATTTTTTTTTTTAACAAATACATAATCTCAAAATTTGCACCTGTTGACTCTACTCTTTTGTTTACACAATAGTACTACATCTATATCCAAATCTTTTGCCAGTTTAATGTAAACGAGCAATAAATAAAAGATTAAATCTCGATATTAGATCAGTCGCTCAACTTTAATACCTTCAAACAAAAAAGCTCTTCCAAACTAGACGAGCGACTTGCGACTTTTGTACTTTGATAAGAACGCCAAGTGGCACAAAAAGTTCGCCATGATCCATTTTAATTGTATGTTAAGCTATAAAGGCATGTACTTTTCGAGCAACCTACCTAAAGACTTGTTTGTACTGAGCGACTTCACACACACACACACACACACACACACAACACACACACACACACACATATATATTTAAGTTATATATGAATATCATATTATATTTATATAATATATAATTTCTATATAATTAAAATCCCAATAATGATCCCACGACTAAACACTAAATCACATTTCTCTCTATCTACAAGAACCCATCACCTACCTTAAAATCCCATGAATCACCACATCACACCGTTACATAACCAACCACCAGAAAACCGTACACACATCACATGAAACCAGTCAATCATGAACATACGATCCAGTCAGGATTAGCGTCACTCAACGTAACTGTACTACATGAAAAGTCAAGTTGATATGTGTGCAGTAATCACTACATGAATAACATCATGAATATAATCATGATATAATGTTAAACATCGCATGAACATTAGTATCTGTTATGAGGTTGTGTATCATAATTGGGTATTTTAATATGTATGGGTTGTATGAATTATTGGTTGGATGAAGTTATTAGAATGGTGTAGAAAGAAAAATGTGTTGGAAAATTAGGTGGCCGAATTACTGATTACTAGAAAAATAAAATGGAAGATAAATGATTGAAGATAGGTATCTTGTCTTAACCTTTTATAGATACAAAGTTAATAATTTGATGTTGACTTGTACTCGAAACTGACAAAAAAAAAAGTCGCTCAAAGTACAAACAAGTCGCTTAAGTAGATCGCTCGAAAGTACATGCCATTATATCTACACATGCAGAAAAGGTACATGCCATTGGCGACTTTTATTAAAAGTAAAAAAGTCAAGTCGTTCGTCTAGTTGGGGAATAAATTTTTTTGGTCTAGAAAAGGTATAAAAGTTGACGACTAAATCTAATGTCGGAATTTTTTCTAATAAAATCGAGAACAAGATTAGAAACTTGTGACCCAAAAGAAGGTATCATATCTTAGCTAAAGCTTCGATCTAATCACCATTTAAATTGGAAAATAGTATTTTGTAAGTCAGTAACAACAGAAGTTACTTAGAAAAAATAAAAATCAAAAAGCATACAGTAAATAGGAAAGCTAGGTAATCTTAAATGGTGTCTGTTTGCTTTAGACATAGTTTTTGGATATCAGAAAGTATACAGTATCGTGAAAGCTTAAAAAAGGTTAAACTTTTTTTTTTTAAAAAAGCAAACTAAGATTGCTTTTTGCTATCGACAATATATGCAAAAACAAGCGCTCTGTTATCTTGCAATGGAAACCAAGCTCCAACAGAATTATGCTTCTGTTACAGCACAATGTACATAGTAAAAAGCTATTGGCAAAGTTACAAACATGCCCATTTTGGTTACAAACATTCTTGATTGGATAATTCAATGATGCAAGTAGATAGTAAAAAGCAATGTCTAGTTATCAGGAGAGTCTCCATTTGGTTGTTTTAAAATCATGGCCAGCAATCTCTTCTCAAGTCAACAACAATCTTTGAATACAAGTCTTTCATATTTGATTAAAGTGTTTTGATGATAAGTATCGTTTCAATATGAGTGGATTTAGATGAGAAGACCATGTTGTTTGATTCAAAATTGCAATACCCATGTTAATTTTTGTTGTCATTGTGAAGTTGTTTTTAAATGAGCAGATCATGTATGTAACTCGCAAGTGTACTAGGGAAACCTTGTCGTGAGAGAATATATCGACTCCCTAAAAGCCAAAATATTAGATAAATGAGCGCGTCCGTGATTCACGTTTGCATCTTTACCACAGAAGTAGCCATATCCATGACACAAAAGATCAGTAATTTATACTGCCACAGCCCCGACGCAAAGACCCGCAACAATATAGCAAGAACATTGTTGAATTGTGAGAATGAATACTTGGACAATTTTGGAGAGGCGTATTATCAAATTAAAGGCTTGCTAAGGCAAGATTCTGAATCCTAACTAGCATGGTTTTCTACTGGTGAACTAAATAGCCGTTTCCAAATCATGTCTTCTGTGATTAAATTAAACCGTGAACTTTGGCAACGTGGTAACACCTTTTAAAATAGATTGACATATTCTAAAAACCTTGGGAACACAATATTTCCAGCATTTGCTTAAGTTGCATTTCTCATGTTTTAAAACGACTCCTGTTGTAATTGGGTAATAAATTAAGATGTTATTGCACAGTGCAACTTAATACTCCAATAAGGACGGGACAATAACATAAAATTACCTGAAATCTCCACATAAACATGTCCCTCAAAATTTATATTAGACTTCCAAGCACACAAACAATTTTACAAGAAACAAAATAATGGAGTGCATGGTTTGTTGGAAACACGAAGGCCATTTAGGCTTATATTAGAGAAGAGAGGAATACTTAGAGAAAGTTTACAATGTTATTAAATTGCTTAAGCTTTTCTTCATTCATCCAAATGCATCACCTTACACCTATTTATACTACTCCATGGAAGGTTCTAGAACTGAGATATTTCCATGGATATTCTACAACAATCTAGATACTTCCATCTAGATAATCTTAACTAGATATTTCCTAACATCAATCTAGATCTTTCTAGTAGTTATCATCTACTACAATATTCTAAATACTTCTATAGATACTATTATATGACTTTCTAGAGTCTTCCATAACATTCTTCGACTTTCTAGAAGCTTCCATACCATTATTCGTCATTCTAAAAGCATCTTGATCATGGGCTCGGGTTTTAAAGATAGTCCAATCTTTATTGGACTAAATCAAGTTTACGAACCAACACCCCCCTTTAAACTTGATTTCCCGACGCTAAGCATCATCCTTAGTCTTGAGAAATCTCCCTCGTTGAGCGGCTTGGTGAAGATATTTGAAACTTGGTTTTCGGACCTCGCATGTATCACTCGTACATCCTTCCTCTTCATAGTCGATACCATGCTTCTTCTTGTACCCTTTAGCCACAAGCCTTGCCTTGTACTTCTCCATTTCGCCTTTGGCGTTATTCTTGGCCTTGTATACCCACTTCACTCCAATAGCCTTTTGGCCTTTCGGAAGGGTCGTCAACTCCCACGTATCATTCTTTTCTATTGACTTTATCTCCTCATCCATGGCTTGTCTCAATTTCTTGCTTTTCATAGCTTCTTCAAAAACTAAAGGTTCACAGTCAGCATATAAACAAAGAAGGGGTATCTCATCAGTTACCTCATATAGCTCCTCCAAACTTCTTGTCTTTGGTTCTTCTTCACTTGAACTTGAAGGTGAGTCTTGGGTTGGAGTTGGACTTTGAGGTTGTTGGACTTCTTCACTTGATTCACCCGTCTCTTCTTCGTCAGTCATAGGAAGAAAGTCATACCTTTCATTTTCATTAAGGCTCCAATCCCATGCTGCTTCTTCATCAAACTCCACGTCTCTACTCACTACCACCTTCCTTGTGATTGGATTATAGAGCTTATAACCTTTTGTCGGCTTGTCGTAGCCAACAAACACATGCTTCTCACTTCTATCATCAAGCTTGGATCGCCTTTGGCTCGGAACATGGACATATGCTATGCTTCCAAATATCCTTAGGTGAGAGACAGTAGGCTTCATCCCATTCCATGCTTCTTGTGGAGTCTTGTTGTCTAAACTCTTTGACGGACACCGGTTCAATAGATATACCGCACAGTCAACCGCTTCGGCCCAAAACTCCTTTGGCATCTTCTTACTTTTCAACATGCTTCGGACCATATTGAGAATGGTTCTATTCTCTCTCTCCACCACTCTATTTTGTTGTGGGGAGTAAGGAGCCGTTAGAAATCTCCGGATCCCATTATCCTCACAAAATTTGTTAAATTCTTTTGATAAAAATTCTCCACCTCTATCGGATCTCATGGATTTAATTTTTAAACCTTTCTCCTTTTCTACCATAGCTTTAAATGTCTTAAAAGCTTCAAAAGCTTGGGATTTTTCTTTTAGAAAATATACCCAAGTTTTTCTTGAAAAGTCATCAATAAAAAGCATGAAGTAAAGATTCTTACCATGAGAGGGTGGAGTAATGGGACCGCACAAATCCGTGTGAATTAGTTGTAGAGGCTCCTTAGCTCTTGATGTCGCTTCTTTCGGGAACGAACTTCTAGCATGCTTCCCAAGAAGACATCCTTCACACACTTGATTGGGATGATCAATTTGATCTAACCCTTTCACCATTCCCTTTGAGGATAATAACTTTAAGTCACCAAAGTTTAAGTGCCCGTACCTCATGTGCCAAAGCCACGAATGATCCTTTAAACAACTCTTTAAGCACTTAGCTTTTCCTTTCACCGGTGCCTTTGATTCATCTCCAAAGGTGACATTACCTTTACTTGTTTCCATCTCCATGAACAAGTCTTCTTCACCCGTCATATGGTTGCTCGCAGCGGAATCTATATGCCATGGCTCTATCCTCTTTTTGTTCGTCATGTCTTGCCATTAGCAAGGTAAGCTCATCTTTGTCTTCTACCTCCACAAGATTAGCTTTTTCTTCCACTTGTCTTGAGCTACTACACTCACTGGTATAATGACCATATTTGCGACAATTATAACATTGTATTCGGGGCTTACATGCTCTTTGAGATTGAAAGCCTCTCCCACGACCTCTTCGATATGGAGACCATTGATTTTCATCTTCTTTATTGACATCTTCTCTTCCTCTTCCTCGGCCTTAGAAACCACCACGACCTCGAAAGGTACCGCGTCCTCGTCCTTGCTCCTTTCCATGTAGAAAGCTCTTCTCTTTCTTTGAAAAAGACCTTTGAGTATAAAGCTTGCTCCAATGGTTCTTTCCCCCTTATTTTATTCAACTTCTCTTCATGGGCTTGTAAAGATCACATGAGTTGATCAATGGTCCTAGAGTCTATGTCTTTTGACTCCTATATAGCCACAACAATGTAATCAAAGCTTGGTGGCAAAGAGCGAAGAATCTTTTCTATCACCCTTGTGTCACTCAAGCTTTCACCATTTCTCTTCATTTCATTTGAAATGGTCAAGACACGAGTGAAGTAATCCGAAATGGTTTCGGATTCCTCCATTTGGAGCTTTTCGAACTCTCCTCTAAGAGTTTGAAGACGTACCTTTTTCACCTTATCAATTCCTAAAGCATTTTGAAGGATCTCCCACGCTTCCTTAGAAGTGGTTGCATTTGCAACTTTCTCAAACATCGCATCATCAAGACATTGATAGATGAGTGTAAGAACACTTTGATCCTTCTTTCTTGCCTTTTGCAACTCCAACCTTTGGGCGGCGTTCAACGAACTTTCATCATCAACTTTCTCAACACCTTTTTCGACTATCTCCCACACATCATGTGAACCGAGTAACGCCTTCATTCGAATGCACCAACTACCATAGTTATCTTTGATAAGACGAGGAAATTGGAACAAGTTCATTGCGCTTGACATATCGATCTTCTAGCTCTGATACCACTTTGTTGGAAACACAATGGCCTTTTAGGCTTATATTAGAGAAGAGATGAATACTTAGAGAAAGTTTACAACGTTATTGAATTGCTTAAGCTTTTCTTCATTCATCCAAATGCATCACCTTACACCTATTTATTCTACTCCATGAAAGGTTCTAGAACTGAGATATTTCCATGGATATTCTACAACAATCTAGATACTTCCATCTAGATAATCTTAACTAGATATTTCCTAACATCAATCTAGATCTTTCTAGTAGTTATCATCTACTACAATATTCTAAATACTTCTATAGATACCATTATATGACTTTCTAGAGGCTTCCATAACATTCTACGACTTTCTAGAAGCTTCCATACCATTCTTCGTCATTCTAGAAGCGTCTTGATTATGGGCTCGGGTTTTAAAGATAGTCCAATCTTTATTGGACTAAATCAAGTTTACGAACTAACATGGTTGACCAATGTGGCGTCGACTATGGGCACAATACATTATTGTATTCATGGCTGTTACCAAATATAGGATACACAAAGCTATAGATACACCACTACCAATGATTTCATGGACTAAAAGTGATGCGTGGGTTTTGCAACCTTACAACAGGTTTTACCTCTCAAGGGATCTCAAGAGGCTTACAACCCCACCAGGCAGTGTACCTGACCGATGTAGTATAGTGTAGTGGTAAGTACGGGGGATTGATCGTTCTCCACAGGGAATAGTGTTCGTTAGGTATGAAAGGCTACTCTAATTAGGTCTAAGGGTTGAGGAAGATTCTTTTTTTGTTTTTATATTTTTATGAAAGCAAGTAAAATCTCGGGTTTTGAAGGAGTGGGCGGAATTAGTTGCTAGTCAACTAACCCAAATTACTACAAATGCAAATAAAATAAAATAACAAAAATGAAAAGTGGTGAGAAACTTATGTGTGGAGAAATGTGTTTACTTAGATTTCCTTACTCCCTAACTATCTTTTACCGGTTAATTAGTGTGTATTAGTCGCGTGGATGACGGGTGTATTCCTTAATACCATTCGTGGGGTGGCGTACTTACTTCCCCAAACTCTACAAGCTCCTACTTCACTCCTATGTCGAGCCGGCTAGGAAGCTCCTAACATGGGATCACTAGAATTCGCTTGTGCATTAAATACAACCATAAAAACCTTTAGTACGCATTTGGTTCATGTTTCTTAAGACGTTCAAGCAAGTTACCGAATAGGAAGTTAGCCAGTTTTCTTAAGCCTAACATAGATAAACAATCATCCAAAACAACTAACAACACACTAACAACCAATAATCAATAGCTAGGTTTCATTAGATCTAAGCAAACACAAGATAAAATTAGCCTAACATGTTAAACAAAAGACAAGCATAAGATAGAATCAAACAACACATAGACATATTGAATGATTAATTGATAACTTATCTTTCAATGAAACATGGAAGATCTCAAGGCAAGAAGCCCTGAAAAAGTAGCTAAAATCGTCTTAGGGTTTTATCCCAAAATTCCACACACTAAGCTCTCCCTAATGACAAAAAATTAGAAAACTATATATAGACTTTGACATCTGACGGCGTCACCTTATGCATTGTGACGCCGTCACCTCGCCGCTTTTAGGGTTCCCGGGTGACCTTCTTGACGCCGTCCCTCTTTAGCTCTTCAAAAATCCATTCTGGCTTATCAAGGCTTGACGCCGTCGGACCTATAACGTGACGCCGTCCCTCTTTGATTTAAGCCGTGACGCCCTTGATTTAGTTAAAGCGTGACGCCGTCAGAATTCTCATGCAAACTCACTGGCCCGTCATGAGTAAATTTCACATCCAACTTTTCTTGCCAAAGCATGACGCCGTCTGGAGTTAATGTTGACGCCGTCAAAGGTGACTTTCAGCACAATTTTGAGACTTTGCCGTTTTCTTCACTTTTATGCTCCAAAAACGTCCAAAATGCCTCCTTTTCCAGATTTCTCCTCAAAAGTACCTAAAATGACAAAAGGAACGATTTAGGGCAATATTTGATCAAATAAATACGATTTCGGGCTTAAATGACCCCTTAAAAGCGGTACACTTTTCGCCTCATCAAATACCCTTACACTTGAGATTTGCTTGTCCTCAAGCAAATGCGCTTTTATTCTAATCAAAATACAAATTAGGGGTCATTTAATGCAAACATAAAAGTAATTACAACAAATAATCGTTCCACTTCAATCATAATAAGCACGGAGATTACATACTAGCACCTCACAAGTAGTGTTTAGATACTCACATCTCTCAAGTGTCATCAAAATAAATCTCATAAATGAAAACGGAAAATATCTCTCACTACCTGTCATAGCAAATAGATTACCATAGGCTTGGGAAAGGATCGAAAACCTCCTCCACTAGGCGTAAGCACCTAAGATAAACTATCAAAGAGGGCTTTTAAATGGGTTATAACGTTAGGTGTAGGGAAAAGGAAAACACGGTTTGGTTGGATACGGGATATTTTACTGGTGGCGAGTTAAAGATCTTGATCAATTACATGTACTATACAATGTTGCTAAGCCAAGACTAGACTCGATCTTAAGCTAATGAAAGAAAATAACAAAACATAAACATAAAATAAACATAAAATAAAACGGGATGGTAGTCCGTATGTTTTTTCTATTTTTCTTTTTCTCATTTTTTTTTGTATTTTTCTTGAAATTTTTTTTTTTTTTTTTTTTTTTTTTTTTTTTTTTTTTTTTTTTTTTTTTTTTTGCATACACTTTTACCCTACCATCCAAAATAATACATCATAGGGGCATTGCATCCCCTTACACTTGAACTTTTACATAACTTTACAAATAACTATTCTAATGACTCGAATTAAGATAATTGAAAAACTTGGAGTACTTTTAAAACATTTAGCACATATGGGGGTAATAAATGATGTTCTTCCCCATTACTCCATTACACTAGTACTTTACCCATGAGTCCCAATCGTCCCAAAACAATATGTACAAGGATATGACTCGACTTAGCAACCATGTAATCAATTAGATAATTAACTTGGGTTTAAACAAATGTTGTCACAATAATGCACTAAAGATGAGTGCATACAAGGTAGGCTAAGGCGATTTGGGTGTACATTTAAGTGGGGTGTAACAAATTCTTCCTTTAAGTAAAATGCTTAAAGGTCGAAACGAAAAGATAGGCTCTGAGGGGTGTACTAGGGGTATCGTGTACTAAAAATGAGTACAACGCAAAGGGTGTGGGAGAATTACTTGACCAATGTAGCCAATGTAATTATAACAAAAACACAGGTGTAAAACATGGGTTAATCCTAATGCCTCTTATCATGTAGTAAATCTAACTACACGAATGTAGTCTCACTTGTGGCCTCGGAATGGTCCTAACGCAAGTTCTAGAATCTAAGTGCTACCGGTACACACATCATAGCATAAATGCTTTTCCTACCAATTCTAGGGGCGAACCTCACATATTTGGGGGTGGAAAATTTTTTAGTGGTACGGTTTTTGTGCTAGTCATATAACTCCTATCCGTGAGACGCTCATTAAGATCAAAGTTTCACTCCTATATGTTGTAAAAAATTTTAAATTTGGCACTAAAATTACCTTAACAAGTATTTCTCTCAGTTTTATTACACATCTACTATTAAATAAACAAAAATCAAACGCAATTGTATTCTCTAAAATCGTACTTTTACCCTCCCCTTACACTTAAGATGAACATTGTCCCTAATGTTCAAATAACAAGATGTAAAAGAAAAAGTAAAAGAATGAAATCAAATACTCCCCTGATTCGCTCGTTGGATAATGAAATTACACGGTTAAATCTTCCTCCAAAGAGAATGTTGAAGCTCCATGACTAATGCATCGCCATAAGCTTGATTCAAAACATTTCCTTGTCCAAAATAACCTGTTGAACCTGAGAAAACAAACACGAAAACCTGCATAACATCGGCGGGATAAAATCTATATATAAGGATATAATGCTTGTGGAATGATAACTTTGCAGATTCCTGGAGATTATAAGTTGGAGATTTTAATAAAAACTTTTTATGAAAACAAAATTTTCAAAAATTTCTGGAAATTAAATCTGACGCCGTCAGGTTATAACCCCTGACGCCGTCAGAAATGACCTGACAAAAATTTTCGTTTTAAGTTTCCGGAAAATTTCTGGAAAAACCTTTACCTTACTTCCTGGAAATCCTGCAAAACATCATTATGACTCGATACAAGCATTTGACTCAAACACATACGAATATGTATGTTAATTTATTATTATTACGATTCATGTTCATATGTGTTCTAATAAACCAATTTGACTTTCCCTTACACTTAACTTTTGCAAAATACCTTTATATGTAGTTAAGACGAAGTTAAAAACAAAATAAAGCATTTTCACAAATTAGTTTTTTTGAACATGAATCAATAAGAATAAAAATTAAACACACATACGGAAACAAATAAAATCAAACAAACAAATAAATAAACACACAAAGCAAATAAAACAAATAAAGATTGGGTTGCCTCCCAAGAAGCGCTTTTCTTTATTAACGAGTCTTGTAGCTAGACTCAAAGTCACGCTCATCTAGTGTCGCTTATGCTCACGTATCCGAGTGTGAGCCATCTAATTGTTGCCTCATCTTTCTTGTATTCATCATTCAGCTCCAAACATCCATGATAGTATCTCTTATTTTTCTCATGTGGATATTTGAGCCCCTTCCTCTTATCATTCTCACTTAACAAGTCGATAGGCATAATTCTATTGCAAGATTCAATGGGGTAGTTCTTAAACCTAGGATGTGCTCGGGGCATTTAATAAACAAAATCTTCATCCCCATCCGAGAATGTAATTAACCCGTCCACAAGTTTTTCGTCAAGGTTGGTCAACCTTTTGAAGGGTTCTCCAAAAATGACTTGGGTTAATTTGTTATCAATGAATTCTCCTAAGTTCTCCATAACCATAAAATCCACCACATACACAAAACTTCCTACGAACACGTGTAGTGGCTTAATCCTAGCAACAATGTTATCTCCTTGATATTCAAGCTCATCTACCATGATTTTGTTATAATTAGCGCGAGAGATAATGTTCATAGGCAAAGACGAGTTAAGATAAGCATAAAAATCATGATAACCAATTTTACACGGGAATTGCATGTTAAAGAGGCTATCCTTTTCGATCTTAGTCCTAGGGTCAACATACTTAAAGGGATCAATTTCCTCTTTTCCCCATTCCTCGTTAACTACTTCTCCATTACCAATATCCTCATCGGAGTCTGAGTAGTAAAATGGACTAACATAATCATTCTCATGGTCAGACTCCTCCATCTCAGAATTGTTACCAAAGTGGTGGTCGGGTAAAAGGTTGTTGTTTGCTACTATGGGGGCGGGAACGGGTAGTTGAAAATTTGCACGGCGAAAAACACGAATAACAGGGATCAAATGACCAATGTTACTCATGAGGTAGGTGGAAGGTATCACAAACAAAAGTACAAAGAAATAAGATAGACTAAAGAAAACCTAGAAAAATAAAATAAAAATCTCACTAGAAAGGAATCTAGTGAGTAGACCTAATAGAAATAAAAATTCAACCTAAACAATAACTATTCCCCGGCAGCGGCGCCAAAAACTTGATGCGTGGGTTTTGCAACCTTACAACAGGTTTTACCTCTCAAGGGATCTCAAGAGGCTTACAACCCCACCAGGCAGTGTACCTGACCGATGTAGTATAGTGTAGTGGTAAGTACGGGGGATTGATCGTTCTCCACAGGGAATAGTGTTCGTTAGGTATGAAAGGCTACTCTAATTAGGTCTAAGGGTTGAGGAAGATTCTTTTTTTGTTTTTATATTTTTATGAAAGCAAGTAAAATCTCGGGTTTTGAAGGAGTGGGCGGAATTAGTTGCTAGTCAACTAACCCAAATTACTACAAATGCAAATAAAATAAAATAACAAAAATGAAAAGTGGTGAGAAACTTATGTGTGGAGAAATGTGTTTACTTAGATTTCCTTACTCCCTAACTATCTTTTACCGGTTAATTAGTGTGTATTAGTCGCGTGGATGACGGGTGTATTCCTTAATACCATTCGTGGGGTGGCGTACTTACTTCCCCAAACTCTACAAGCTCCTACTTCACTCCTATGTCGAGCCGGCTAGGAAGCTCCTAACATGGGATCACTAGAATTCGCTTGTGCATTAAATACAACCATAAAAACCTTTAGTACGCATTTGGTTCATGTTTCTTAAGACGTTCAAGCAAGTTACCGAATAGGAAGTTAGCCAGTTTTCTTAAGCCTAACATAGATAAACAATCATCCAAAACAACTAACAACACACTAACAACCAATAATCAATAGCTAGGTTTCATTAGATCTAAGCAAACACAAGATAAAATTAGCCTAACATGTTAAACAAAAGACAAGCATAAGATAGAATCAAACAACACATAGACATATTGAATGATTAATTGATAACTTATCTTTCAATGAAACATGGAAGATCTCAAGGCAAGAAGCCCTGAAAAAGTAGCTAAAATCGTCTTAGGGTTTTATCCCAAAATTCCACACACTAAGCTCTCCCTAATGACAAAAAATTAGAAAACTATATATAGACTTTGACATCTGACGGCGTCACCTTATGCATTGTGACGCCGTCACCTCGCCGCTTTTAGGGTTCCCGGGTGACCTTCTTGACGCCGTCCCTCTTTAGCTCTTCAAAAATCCATTCTGGCTTATCAAGGCTTGACGCCGTCGGACCTATAACGTGACGCCGTCCCTCTTTGATTTAAGCCGTGACGCCCTTGATTTAGTTAAAGCGTGACGCCGTCAGAATTCTCATGCAAACTCACTGGCCCGTCATGAGTAAATTTCACATCCAACTTTTCTTGCCAAAGCATGACGCCGTCTGGAGTTAATGTTGACGCCGTCAAAGGTGACTTTCAGCACAATTTTGAGACTTTGCCGTTTTCTTCACTTTTATGCTCCAAAAACGTCCAAAATGCCTCCTTTTCCAGATTTCTCCTCAAAAGTACCTAAAATGACAAAAGGAACGATTTAGGGCAATATTTGATCAAATAAATACGATTTCGGGCTTAAATGACCCCTTAAAAGCGGTACACTTTTCGCCTCATCAATGATTTCATGGACTAAAAGTTAAGCAAAATAATGCACGTGTAAAGAGGTAAGACTTACAGATATAGTTGCATGTCAAAGAGAATATATATTTGTGGGACAAAGGCATTCTTTGCATGATGGCCTACAACCATGTGTATGTATATATGCATGAGACTAAAGAGGTAAAAAAATATCTGTTCAAAACATCTTTCCTAAATCATAATACAATTTTCATTCCTGGTTTATTGCAAATCTCAAAGGCAAGGGCGGAGCAACATAGTTAGATATGGGGGCTGTCAGATGGTATTTTCGTATGTAATTTTAGTAGAAAAGCATTAGAAATAAGCTGAATTTACAAGTGTGCACTCGTACATGAATCAAATAAGATGTGACCTTGACTTTGAAAAATGTTTTGTACTTTTTCCTTCTTTCAAGTCCATATTTTTCTAAAACCAAACTCACATACAAGTATACTTACTCTTAGTACAACTGACTAACATAAAATAAAAATGTACAAAACTACAAATTAACTTGTTGAATTTACATCTTTATTTTTGACGGTATCAAATTTGTCTTTGCTTTGATTTCATTTATCAAAACAAACACAGACCTGTACTTGGCACGCATTGCCTTAACTGCTAAAATAGTGGATTTTATTTTAAGCAATACCCGACCCGAACAATTTCAAAATTTTACTGCTTACAAAAAAATTTGTACTCGATTGCTTCCTCTAACTAGATTTTACTGCTCAAAGGTGATAAGATACGGATGATTCACGAGAAATATGTATATGCTAAGTTGTTAGGCAAATTGCAATAAACAAAAAGCAAAACAATAAAGAGCACCATGATTTAACATGTTTTAGACGATATCAACCAATGTCTGTCGACATATAGGAAGTAGAGAGAAAGGACATATCTGAAAACATGATATACTTCTATGTTTGTATAAGTATAAGTAGACACAAAATATAGGAAGATATACCAAAGCTCACAAATAAATAGCGACAATTCAGTTTTCCATTTTCAAAAGTATATAATCAGTTAAACAAAAACAGAAAATAATATACATTAAATCCATAACTGTTGGAATTAATGTCCAAGTTCATAACTAATTGGTGAGACTATCGTCAAAAGTAGAGTCCTTTTTGGGTCGCCCTCGTTGAACCGTAAAAGAGAAAATCTATTCGGAGAATAAGGCATATTTTTTTTGTTGTTGTTGTGGTTATCCCACATCGCCCAAAAGGGTAAACCAAGCCCTTTTGCTTTCCTTATAAATAGAAGGGTATGCCTTGGTTTTAATTACCAATCTTCTCATTCTATTTCCTACTCCTTATAAGAGTCTTTCGTGTATCGGGACCTTAGGAGTTTGAAAGAATAGCTTTTTTTGATTCGTGGGTGTGAGCTATTAGAGGTACTCTCGTTTGGGTACTCGCCTCCAAGTTCGACCAAGGTGGTCCGCGTGTGAGAAATTCGATTTTCTCAAAGGTTAGTAATTTTCTTATTTCTTATTTATTTAATTATTTCTTTTAAGTTGCTTTTAGTTAATTAGGTTTAGATCCTTTAGGGTTTAGTTCCCTTCTGCTCTAGATTATTATTTCCGCTGCGTATTAATCTAGTTAGGGAATAGAAAACCCAACAGTGGCATCAGAGCGGTTTAGCCTAATTCTATTAGCACTTAAAAAGTAAATTGTTAACATGTGATAAGTGTAAATAATAATTGTATATTATATTATTGTCTTATGATCATTGAATGTTAATATGAATTTACATTTTGAACCTTATATTTTAAAATGTTTAAAATAGAACCCAAAAGTTTAAAATGTTTAAATGAAACCTTATATATAATTGTTATATTATATGTATCACTAAAGCTAAGTACGTCGTTAGTCAATTTGAATGAGATCGGCTCACCCATAGTGAACAAACTATAAGAGAGGTATAAGGCGGGTCGCTGACCTGCTTCTCTACTTCTTTGTGCGTTCAACGGAGCTACCGAGAACTTTTGATAAGATGATTCTATATATTAAAAGTGTTAATATAAAAGTACTAAAACAAAATTCCCGTTTTAGATATATAGAAAATATGAATAGTATGCTAACCCATGAAAACCGCACATCTATCATATGGGCTATTAATGAAGCGTGTGTGGTTTACCGGCACATTAATAAGAGAACATAAGTGAAAGGTGATGTGGGTCTCGCGATTCTCGGGCTGACTCGAGCCGGGTACCACGCGGGTTTTGCATGGTTAATTTCACCATCTTATTCATGATCCTCGGCAACCCAGTCATGAATAGTAGATGAGCATATCCGAGATTAACATGCCATTGATCAGAATCAATGAATCTCAAAAGAACTAGGAATTTCATAGAGAATGAAATTGACAAAGACACTGTCTACCTAAAATAAATTCGTGATGTGATTACGGCAACCCTCTTCACAAACGAATCCAAAATATGGATCCTAGCCTTAATATAAAATTGTGTAATTGATTAAGGAATATTCATGCTAAACTAAAACTGTTTTTATCTTATAGATGTCTACAGAAAATGGTGTCAATCCTCCCGTTCCCAATCCCACACACAACTCGAACTTCTCATTACTCTCAGTTCTTGGGAGGGAAAGACTCACCGTCCTAACTATATGGACTGATGCGAAACCTTAGGTTCACCCTAAGGTACGAGAACAAAGAGTATGTTCTCGATGAGCAAATTCCAAAAATCGATGATGATTCAACCCAAGAAGAGATTGAAGCTCACCGAAAGCACTATGATGATGCGAACAAAGTGTCATGCATCATGGCATCTTCCATGAGCCCTGAACTGCAAAAGACTTTTGAGAACACTTGGGCTTATGAGATGAACCAACAGCTCAAAGAAATGTTTCAGGCAAAGGCAAGCAAGGAACGCCTTGATGTTGTTAAATCCCTCATGGCTTGCAAACCGAAACCTGGAGCCTCTATTTGTGCTTTTGTCTTAGAGATGAAAGGGTACTTTGACAGATTGGAATCTCTAAACATGGTATTCGATACTGAGCTTTCTATCAACATAATCCTATCTGGTCTGCCAGCTGATTACAATCAGTTTGTGCTCTCGTATCAAATGAACGGGAAAGAGACCTCAATAATGGAACTCCATAGCTTGTTGCAAACCGCTGAGCAAGGGATCAAGAAGATTGATGTGCCCTCTACTTCAGCGACTCCTGTGTTGACTGTAGGTCATAATGCAAAGAAAAGAAAGACTTCTCATTCCAACTAGAAAGGAAAGGCCAAAAAGGGAAAGTCCGATCATGGGTCTAAGAGAAAGGCTGAATCTGAGATTGCACCAATAAGTGATCCAAAGGAAGCAATGTGCTTCTACTGCAACACAAAGGGACATTGGAAGCGTAGCTGCCCAAAATATCTGAAGGACCTCAAAGACGGAAAGGTCGAAAAGGGTAGTCACTCAGGTATGTTTATGATCGAACTCCACAATACTACAACTTCTGATTCATGGGTCTTGGATACAGGGTGTGGTACTCACATTTGCACTGTATTGCAGGGTCTAAAGGAAAGTAGGAAGTTGAAGCATGGAGAGCTCAACTTAGTCATGGGAAACAGGAAAATCACACCTGTGACGAAGATTGGAAAGTTCGAGCTCATGCTAAAGTCTGGAGTTAGGATAAATTTAAATAATTGCTGTTATTCGTCAGAAATGACAAGAAACATTATTTCATTTCATGCTTTGTTTAAAGATGGTTATCAATTTTCATTTGACAATGAGAATGGAGATATTTTGGTTTATTCAAATGATTGTTTTATATTTAAAGCTTCTCCTTGCAAAGGCATATATGAAACTGTTGAATGTATTAGTGATAATGGCAATGTGATTTTAAATGTTGGTTCGTCTAATGAGCTTGATAAATCAAAATTGTGGCATTCCCGTCTTGGGCACATAAACAAGAAACGCATCGCCCAACTCCAAAAGGATGGAGTGTTGGAATCATTCGATTTCAAATCAGATGATGTATGCGAGTCTTGCTTATTGGGAAAGATGACTAAATCACCATTCACAGGTACATGTGAAAGAGGTGAAGGATTATTGGACTTAGTACACACGGATGTGTGTGGACCATTCCGATCAGCCACAAAAGATGGAAACCGCTACTACGTTACATTTACTGATGATTTCAGTAGATATGGATATGTTTATCTGATTAAACATAAGTCGGATACTTTTGAAGTATTCAAAAGGTATCAAAACGAAGTAGAGAACCAACTGGGCAGAAAGATAAAGGTACTCCGATCCGACAGGGGAGGAGAATACCTTAGTATCGAGTTTTTCGATCATCTTAGAAACTGTGGTATAGTTTCACAATTAACTCCTCCTAGAACACCACAACTGAATGGTGTTGCTGAGAGGAGAAATAGAACCTTGTTAGACATGGTTCGATCTATGATGTGTCGAGCAACACTTCCAATAAGCTTCTGGGGTTACGCATTAGAAACAGCCGCCCATATCTTAAATCTTGTACCCACTAAGAAGGTTTCGAAGACACCTTTTGAGATGTGGAAGGGAAAACGTCCTTCCCTTGGGCACATCAAAATCTGGGGTTGTGAGGTTTTTGTTAGACGAGAAGCTCAAGACAAACTAGAAACCAGATCTGAAAAGTGTAATTTCGTCGGTTATCCGAAAGAGTCATTTGGATATTTGTTTTACAGACCCAAGGATAATGTGGTGTTTGTAGCTCGAAGGGGAACATTCCTCGAGAGAGAAATGATATCCAAAGAGGACAGTGGGAGTAAAATAGACCTTGAAGAAATTCAAGATTCTGCCGATGAAGAACCTATAGTAAACACTGACACTCAACAAGAGGTGGTGACACCTGTTGAACCTGATGATATATCCTTACCCATTCGCAGAACAAGTAGTAGAGTAAGCAAGGCTTCTCAGGATCCTCAATTCTATTATGGTTTCCATATTAAAGAGGACAAGATTAGTGATAGTACACTAATTGATTTGAATGAGCCTGATAACTACAAGGAAGCGATGGCAAGCCCTGAGGCTGCTAAGTGGAAGGAAGCTATGAAAAGAGAGATTCAATCTATGTATGACAACCAAGTTTGGAATTTGGTTGACACTACACCTGGTCTTAAGACGGTGGGATGTAAGTAGATCTTCAAAAAGAAGACAGACATGGATGGGAAAGTACACACTTATAAAGCTAGGTTGGTTGCGAAGGGTTATACTCAAACCCACGGGATTGATTATGAGGAAACCTTCTCACCAGTAGCTAAAATAAAGTCAGTTAGGATAATGCTTGCCATAGCTGCGTTTCATGATTATGAAATATGGCAGATGGATGTCAAGACCGCTTTCCTTAACAGAAAACTAACAGAGGATATGTTTATGGCACAACCAGAAGGTTTTGAAAATGCTAAGTATCCTAAAAGAGTGTGCAAGCTTCAAAAGGCCATTTATGGACTTAAACAGGCTTCTCGTAGCTGGAATCTATGCTTCCATGAGAAAGTCACACAGTTTGGATTTTCTAGAAGTGAAGATGAGTCATGTATATATATCAAAGTCAGTGGGAGTGTTGTAGTCTTCCTGGTATTATATGTGGATGATATACTACTCATAGGAAACGATATCCCAACGTTACAAAGTGTAAAAGAATGGTTGGGGAAATGTTTCGCTATGAAAGATTTGGGAGATGCAACATTTGTTCTTGGTATAAAGATTTATAGAGATAGGACAAGACGTCTTATAGGACTTAGTCAGGACACGTACTTAGATAAAATTTTGAAAAGATTCAAAATGGAGAATTCTAAGAAAGGGAATCTACCCTTACATCATGGCATAAAGATTAGTAAGGATCTATGTCCGAAAACTGATGAAGAACTGGACAGAATGAGTCGAGTCCCATATGCTTCGGCTGTAGGATCGATCATGTATGCCATGATGTGTACAAGGCCTGATGTCTCCTTTGCTTTGAGCATGGTAAGTCGACATCAGCAGAATCCTGGTGAAGGTCATTGGATAGCTGTAAAGAACATTCTTAAGTATCTAAGAAATACTAAAGACAGGTTCTTAGTTTATGGTGGAGAAGAAGAACTCAGAGTGACTGGTTATAGTGATGCAAGTTTCCAAACAGATAAAGATTATAGTCGTTCACAGTCTGGTTGGGTATTTTTGCTAAATGGGGGAGCGGTGACGTGGAAAAGTTCAAAGCAAGATACTGTGGCAGACTCCACATGCGAGTCCGAGTATATTGCAGCTTGTGAGGCTTCTAAGGAAGCTATCTGGATGAGGAATTTCATTGGAGATCTTGGAGTTGTTCCAACAGTACAAGACCCGATTGAAATATTCTGTGATAATGAGAGTGCAGTCGCCTTGACTAAAGAACCCAAGGATCACGGAAAGTCAAAGCACATTGAAAGAAAATACCATTTTGTTCGAAGCAAAGTAGAAGAAGGACACATGATTGTGAAGCACATACGATCAGAGGATAATCCAGCTGATCCATTCACAAAGGCATTGGCTAAGTCCAGACACGATGAACATGCTTGGAGCATTGGATTGAAAGATAATATAAAGTTTTAGTTGTTAGTTTGAATTTGAAACATTGTAAACAATGATTGAAATCGTAATAGATTTGGTGATTAAATAATGGAGATTTGTTTATTTGCAAGTGTACTACCATTTACTATTGTTTATCATTGTGTTTCATTTTTGCATGTTTAGAATCCACTTCCTGAGTACTTAGTTTACTCAAACCTCCTCAGTCGTTCATACTACAGGAAGTAAGTATTGATTTAAGACTGTCATGGAGTGTTAGTAGATTGTCTATAGAGATTAGACATGGCATAGAGAATGCTGCAACACTCATGAGTACTTAATGGGAATTAAGTATAGGACAAACCCGTACTTAGAAAGATTACTTCATGGATTGAGATCACGAGTAATTCTAAGATGATAATATCCTCTATTCTTAAAATGGAGATGCATCGAGTTTCTAGTTTTCAAGTCTGTTATACTTTAGTTTATTTAAACGCTGTGCGTAAATGCCAGTTATAAAGGGTATGCTAGGTATGACATGATAAGTTGACTAGTTCTATGTATTCAAAGTTTATTTGTTCCTTTCACCTAAAAGGGAAAGCGATATCAATGGGCCCCTCGATGATTAAATATTGACTTAAATGTACTAGGCCTAGCCGGGACTAAATTGATGTGTTCAATTCAGTAGTCTCATATAGTCAAATAATCGGAAATCAAGAAACAAAATGTTGAACCTGGAGATTGATTAAAATCCATGTCTCAGGTTCATACGATATCAGTAGAACAGAGGAATAGTTGATCGCTTATCTAAGGGCTGACTCTAAGATATGATTCAGAGTTTGGCAGTTGCATTGGATGGCACTCTCTGCTTAGTTGATCGGAATAGGCTTAGACCAATTATAGTTGATGAATTGTCCAAGTGGGAGACTGTTGGAATTAATGTCCAAGTTCATAACTAATTGGTGAGACTATCGTCAAAAGTATAGTCCTTTTTGGGTCGCCCTCGTTGAACCGTAAAAGAGAAAATCTATTCGGAGAATAAGGCATATTTTTTTGTTGTTGTTGTGGTTATCCCACATCGCCCAAAAGGGTAAACCAAGCCCTTTTGCTTTCCTTATAAATAGAAGGGTATGCCTTGGTTTTAATTACCAATCTTCTCATTCTATTTCCTACTTCTTATAAGAGTCTTTCGTGTATCGGGACCTTAGGAGTTTGAAAGAATAGTTTTTTTTTGGTTCGTGGGTTTGAGCTATTAGAGGTACTCTCGTTTGGGTACTCGCCTCCAAGTTCGACCAAGGTGGTCCGCGTGTGAGAAATTCGATTTTCTCAAAGGTTAGTAATTTTTTTATTTCTTATTTATTTAATTATTTCTTTTAAGTTGCTTTTAGTTAATTAGGTTTAGATCCTTTAGGGTTTAGTTCCCTTCTTGCTCTAGATTATTATTTCCGCTGCGTTAGATATGGGGGCTGTCAGATGGTATTTTCGTATGTAATTTTAGTAGAAAAGCATTAGAAATAAGCTGAATTTACAAGTGTGCACTCGTACATGAATCAAATAAGATGTGACCTTGACTTTGAAAAATGTTTTATACTTTTTCCTTCTTTCTAGTCCATATTTTTCTAAAACCAAACTCACATACAAGTATACTTACTCTTAGTACAACTGACTAACATAAAATAACAATGTACAAAACTACAAATTAACTTGTTGAATTTACATCTTTATTTTTGACGGTATCAAATTTGTCTTTGCTTTGATTTCATTTATCAAAACAAACACAGACCTGTACTTGGCACGCATTGCCTTAACTGCTAAAATAGTGGATTTTATTTTAAGCAATACCCGACCCGAACAATTTCAAAATTTTACTGCTTACAAAAAAATTTGTACTCGATTGCTTCCTCTAACTAGATTTTACTGCTCAAAGGTGATAAGATACGGATGATTCACGAGAAATATGTATATGCTAAGTTGTTAGGCAAATTGCAATAAACAAAAAGCAAAACAATAAAGAGCACCATGATTTAACATGTTTTAGACGATATCAACCAATGTCTGTCGACATATAGGAAGTAGAGAGAAAGGACATATCTGAAAACATGATATACTTCTATGTTTGTATAAGTATAAGTAGACACAAAATATAGGAAGATATACCAAAGCTCACAAATAAATAGCGACAATTCAGTTTTCCATTTTCAAAAGTATATAATCAGTTAAACAAAAACAGAAAATAATATACATTAAATCCATAACTTCATCACCATAAGCGAAAACCGTATTTTACGGCTTATTTTAGAAACTGATAATTGACTGTGAATACCTTTCACCAGTAGAAAACTCCTGAAGTTTGCCTGAGCCAGAGAAAACAAAAAGAGCAACATCAACATCACACAGCTCAGCCAGGTCATACGATTTCTTCATCAATCCGTTACGCCTTTTCGAAAACGACACTTGACGACTAGTCTTATCTTCGATCCGCTTCAGTTCCACCTTACCTCGCCCCATGCCGGCGCTTTTAGTTTTTTTCTTCCGAAAACAGCCGAACCTGATCGACGGTGTTAGGGTTTCGTAAGTGTACGGTGATTTGATTGTATATATGTTTGGTTCGAGCAAGCATGTATTGACGGAGTGCCACATGTCTTAAGATTACCGGTATGTAGAGGACTAGAGGTTGGTTGAAGTAGTATTTCAATTTCTTTTTTACCTTAACCGAATCTGTGTGTTCTTAACAACTCAATTTCGTAAGTGTTTGTGGTAAGAAAGATATTTATTATGGAATTGTTGGGTTTATACTTGGCTGACAACTGGCCAATAAATATCTTTTTTCTTCAACGTGCATGATTTACGTATTTAACCCTAAATCTTAACGCATCTGGTGCTCTAAGGTTTTAGTGACATGCCAATTTTACCTTTCAGTAATTGTATAAGCAGGTCACTTAGGGTACTCGTAGTCGTAGAACTAAATGATATCGGGTATGTTTGGCAACATGGGTCGTAGCTGGGTCGTAGCTGGGCTGTAGCCGGAGTTGCATCTTATATTATAAGATGTAAGCCGAAGCTTATACTACGGAGTATTATAAAGTTGTTAGGCGAACTAGTTGGAGCTAAAACTTATTAATATAAAATCCGACAAAATATATTAAATTAAATTAAGATATATTTACAGTTTTTGCGTCATAATCCACTATATTTTGACGGGTGTTTAAGTAATTTGACTAATTATAAGCCCTTATAAGCTGGTTTCAATTGGTTGGGCTTGTGGAGGCTTATATGGCTTATAAAAGCATTCATAAGCCTATCTGACAAACAAAGCTTATTTTGTAATCTAGCTTATTTTAAAAGCTCAAGCTCCTATAAGTCACTACAAGCTCCACGCCAAACACAACCATTATAGGCTTATAGCACGTTTTTTATACGTTATACTAATAATTTGGTAGTTGTTACTATCATTTAATTTTACTAGTTAAGAGACATGTGCACGCATCGGGTGTTGAACAAAAATAACAACATATTATAAGATTTTAAGTATATTTTTCTTTGCATAAGTTGTCTTTAATTTTTTATTTTCGTTTTTTATTTTTTATCGAATAAGGTTTGTTGAAATTGTTTAGAACATTAACATGAAACCAATTATTAAAGCATGAAACAAGAAGATTGGATTTACAAGAGCTCCACTGAAGTTGAAACCAAGAGGGTTACAAAAATAACATAAACATAGTGAACATCGTGGATTGCTTACAAAGTGACCTCCCCTCGAAGCAAGGGTGGTCTAGGAATTGGTAGCCTCGAGGTAAGCAATCAATCTTTGTTAGCTAAATTGTAGAAGAGTATTCGTAATGAAGAGCATGCTCTATGGAGTAAGGTCATCCGCTCTTTACATGGTTTTATAGGAGGCTTAGTTGAGGATTCCAATTCTACAATTTCCTTAGGTCCTTGGTAACAAATAAAGAAGCTGAAGATTGATCTTAGTACAACTAGAATTAACCTTCCATTGCTTTTCAAAAAGAAAGTTGGAAATAAGCGTTACACAAGTTTTTGGCATGACAAGCGGCTACGTGGATCACCCGTTGACGTTACTTACCCGAGATTGTATCATCTAGACTTGAATCCTCATTGCTTGGTTACTGATAAGAACACCACTGCCCACCGGGTTCCATCAGACGAGGCTTCTGAATCTGCCCTTGTTCACGAGCCTTCTTTTGGGAGGCGATCTAGGCCTCACTACACCAAAAGCTTCTGTTTGGGACAAGGAAAATATTTGGGTCGACATTGTCGACCCAAATATTGCCCATGGCCCACTCTTTTTCAACCAAAAAGGCAGTCAAAGGGCGTTGAAAATTTGAGCAGTTTGGGTCGACAATGTCGACCCAAACTGCGTGTATTATTATTTTTTTATTTAAAAACTTTTTAAATCAATTTTTATTTTAAAATTAATATTAAAAAAAATTAAAAGCAAAATGGGTCGACATTGTCGAACCATTCTGCTTCCATTTTTTTTTAAATTTAAAAACTTTTTAAATCCGTTTTTGTTTTAAAACCAATATTAAAACATTTTTTAAAGCAGTTTGGGTCGACAATGTCGACCCAAACTGCATGTATTATTATTTTTTTATTTAAAAACTTTTTAAATCAATTTTTATTTTAAAATTAATATTAAAAAAATTTTAAAAGCAAAATGGGTCGACATTGTCGACCCATTCTGCTTCCATTTTTTTTTAAATTTAAAAACTTTTTAAATCCGTTTTTGTTTTAAAACAAATATTAAAACATTTTTAAGAAGCAGAATGGGTCGACAATGTCGACCCAAACTGCATGTTTTTTTTTTTATTTATTTAAAAACTTGCAAAATCGGTTTTTATTTTAAAATAAATATTAAAACTTTTCTAATATATAATTAAAATTAAAAACTTTATATTTAAAATTAAATACTTTTATAAAATTAAAAAAATATATTTAATTTAAGTACTTTTATTTAATATATACTTAAGGTTATTAAAAGTCCATGTGATTGGTTATAGGGTTGCTTTCAACATTGAGATAAGTATGAGACCCTCACCTTCTTATGAATGTGTACTATGCCATAACAATTCAAGGGTGGATGAGATTTAGACCATAGAATGAGCCGAGATGTTTAACGAATGAGCCGAGATGATATGGTTCTACACGTGATGTTAAATGAATTATCCGAGATGATATGGTTGTACACGAGATGTTAAACGAATTATCCGAGATGATATGGTTGTACACGAGATGTTAAACGAATGATCCGAGATGATATAGTTCTACACGATATGTTAAACGAATGATCCGAGCAATTATAGAACTCGTGCTCAATAACAAAGTTCCAGCTTATCTTGTTCTAGTTTGAAAGATGCAATTCCTAACTATGGGCCAAGTGTTAACCACAATGTCTCACCAGGCGTAAAGCAGTTTATTAACTCGCCTGTTTCGTTTAACGAATGAGCCGAGTTGTTTCGTTTGATCTGTTTCGTTTGCTTGTCAAGTTTTTTCGTTTGAGTCTGTACGAAATGAGCCGAGATGTTTAACGAATGAGCCGAGATGATATGGTTGTACACGAGATGTTAAACGAATGATCCGAGATGATATGGTTGTACACGAGATGTTAAACGAATGATCCGAGATGATATGTTTCTACACGATATGTTAAACGAATGATCCGAGCAATTATAGAACTCGTGCTCAATAACAAAGTTCCAGCTTATCTTGTTCTAGTTTGAAAGATGCAATTCCTAACTATGGGCCAAGTGTTAACCACAATGTCTCACCAGGCGTTAAGCAGTTTATTAACTCGCCTGTTTCGTTTAACGAATGAGCCGAGTTGTTTCGTTTGAGTCTGTACGAAATGAGCCGAGATGTTAAATGAATGATCCGAGATGATATGGTTGTACACGAGATGTTAAACGAATGATCCGAGATGATATGGTTGTACACGAGATGTTAAACGAATGATCCGAGATGATATGGTTGTACACGAGATGTTAAACGAATGACCGAGATGATATGGTTCTACACGATATGTTAAACGAATGATCCGAGCAATTATAGAACTCGTGCTCAACAACAAAGTTCCAGCTTATCTTGTTCTAGTTTGAAAGATGCAATTCCTAACTATGGGCCAAGTGTTAACCACAATGTCTCACCAGTGTAAAGCAGTTTATTAACTCGCCTGTTTCGTTTAACGAATGAGCCGAGTTGTTTCGTTTGATCTGTTTCGTTTGCTTGTCAAGTTGTTTCGTTTGAGTCTGTACGAAATGAGCCGAGATGTTAAATGAATGATCCGAGATGATATGGTTGTACACGAGATGTTAAACGAATGATCCGAGATGATATGGTTGTACACGAGATGTTAAACGAATGATCCGAGATGATATGGTTTACACGAGATGTTAAACGAATGATCCGAGATGATATGGTTCTACACGAGATGTTAAACGAATGATCCGAGATGATATGGTTCTACACGATATGTTAAACGAATGATCCGAGCAATTATAGAACTCGTGCTCAACAACAAAGTTCCAGCTTATCTTGTTCTAGTTTGAAAGATGCAATTCCTAACTATGGGCCAAGTGTTAACCACAATGTCTCACCAGGCGTAAAGCAGTTTATTAACTCGCCTGTTTCGTTTAACGAATGAGCCGAGTTGTTTCGTTTGAGTCTGTACGAAATGAGCCGAGATGTTAAATGAATGATCCGAGATGATATGGTTGTACACGAGATGTTAAACGAATGATCCGAGATGATATGGTTGTACACGAGATGTTAAACGAATGATTCGAGATGATATGGTTGTACACGAGATGTTAAACGAATGATCCGAGATGATATGGTTCTACACGATATGTTAAACGAATGATCCGAGCAATTATAGAACTCGTGCTCAACAACAAAGTTCCAGCTTATCTTGTTCTAGTTTGAAAGATGCAATTCCTAACTATGGGCAAAGTGTTAACCACAATATCTCACCAGGAGTAAAGCAGTTTATTTTTAATTTGTTTTAGTAATTTATAACTAATTTAAATCATTTTTAATTTATTTAAATAATTTATTACTAATTTAAGTCATTTTTAATTTATTTAAGTAATTTATAACTAACTTAAATAATTTTTAATTTATTTAAGTAATTTATAACTAATTTAAATCATTTTTAATTTGTTTAATATTAATTAAATAATTAAAATAATTTCTAATATGGAATGGGAGTTGGAAATTTTGAGCAGTTTGGGTCGACAATGTAGACCCATTCTGCTTGCATTTTTTTTTAATTTAAAAACTTTTTAAATCCGTTTTTGTTTTAAAACTAATATTAAAATATTTTTGAAAGCAGTTTGGGTCGACAATGTCGACCCAAACTGCGTGTATTATTATTTTTTTATTTAAAAACTTTTTAAATCAAATTTTATTTTAAAATTAATATTAAAAAAATTTTAAAAGAAAAATGGGTCGACATTGTCGACCCATTCTGCTTCCATTTTTTTTTAAATTTAAAAACTTTTTAAATTAACAGAAAGGGACGACATTGTCGTCCCTTTTTTTACCGCAAAATTTTCAGCCAAAAGTTAAATGGCCCGCCAATTATTTTAATATATCCCGCCAACAGAAAGGGACGACAATGTCGTCCCAATCTGTCTCAATTATTGACCACACCAGATCTGCTTCTTTTGATCGAACACTTATCCAAAAAAAAAAAAAAAAAAAAAAAACCATTGTATCAATTATAACACCATATTCGACACCACCTTCAACACCACATTCGACACCACCTTCAGCACCACTATTCGACACCACCTTCAACACCCCCGCCGTATTTTTAATTTTTTTTTTTTTTAAAGGTATGTTTTTTCTTTTAATTTTTTAGTGTTAATTTGTATATTATTTTGTTTAACTTTTGTTTGTTAATATTTGTTTATTGTTTGTTGTGTTTGTGTTTGTTAGATGGCACCACAACCACCACGGCAGCGCCACCACCGCCAGCAACAGTAGCACCAACAGCCGCATTGTTTGTGTTTGTGTTTGTTAAAGGTGTTTTTTTTGTGTCGTGTTAATGCGTTTTGGGACGACAATGTCGTCGTCAAAAGTTTTTATTAATTAATTTGGTTAATTTAAGTTTGGTTGTTTAATTTAGGTTGTTTTTTTGACGTGTTTGTCGCGGGACGGCCGGGAGAGTCGGGACAGCAGTAGCACCACAGCCGGGTCGGGGCAGCCGGGTCGGGACAGCCGGATCGGGGTCGGGACAGCAGCCACCTCTTTTCCTCTTTTTCTCTTTTCTTCTCTTCCTTTATTTCAGCCGTGAACTAGGTATATAATTTAATTACTTTGATGGTTGCCTTTTTTTAGTAAAATGCGTTTGGTTAGTATGCTATTGTGAATATGTCGTTTAGTTAGTAATATGCGTTTTGTTAATATGATATTGTGAATATGCCGTTTGATTAGTAATATGCGTTTGGTTAGCATGATATTGTGAATATGCCGTTTGGTTTGTAATATGCGTTTGGTTAGCATGATATTGTGAATATGCCGTTTGGTTTGTAATATGCATTTGGTTAGCATGATATTGTGAATATGCCGTTTGGTTAGTATGATATTGTGATTGTTAGACTGTTAGCATGATATTGTGAATATGCTGTTTGGTTAGTATGATATTGTGATTGTTAGACTTATGTGACTTTTTTAGGATTTTAGTGATTAATTTCGGACAACCCCCATCTGGAATTAATCATCCTATAGAAAACCCGTCCGAAATTAATTTATTAGAAATTAATTTCGGAAAGTCCCCTGATTGGGACTGCTTTTTGAGTGTTTTGTCTCATTTAGGATATGGATGCGTATAACTGTTTTACTATTTGAGAGAAATTCGACAGTATTTCCCTTTCACTCCTACGAATATGTCTTTAATGCACATATTTGGGGAGTTGAGGGGAAATGCTGCCGAATTTTTTTCAAATAGTAAATCGGTTATACGGATTCATATATGAGACGAGACATTCAAAGAGTGGGTTAGGATTGCCTTCCATAGTTGCACTAGGTAATCAAAACAGTTCATAATTACGCCTTTTTATGTTTGAATGTGTTTATTTGCATCTAAAAAATATATATATATATATATATATATATATATATATATATATATATATATATATTATATGTTCATTTATTTGAAACTGTTTTTTTGCAACGCAGTCATGACAATTGATAAGACTTGGACCACTTGTGAGCCATTGTTACAACCCATCAAAAAAACGATTCATTGCCCATGTGTTCGTTGTGGTAACGCTTGGAATAAATTGGGTACTCTCAAAACTCTTGAGTCACACATTTCACACTACGGGTTTGACAACAGTTATACCACTTGGAAATATCACGGTGAACCGCTTCCTCCACCCGTAGTAAACAACACACCACAACCACCTTCACCTGATCACATTGACATGGATGCATTCTTCCAAGATATTTCTGCAAATAATGACCCAACTCCACCATCTCAAACAACAAGTTCTCAACCAGCTCAAACAACAGGTTCTCAACCAGCTCAAACAACGGGTCCTAGCATTAATAACAAGTACGAAGAGTTACTTGTTAGGTCCACCCAAATGTTGGGGCCAAGTTGTGATATGACTGCACTGAACTTTACGTCAGAGCTTTCGCACATCAAGGTCTTATGTAAAATACCTGATAAAGGGTTTAACATGATTCTAGCTCTTTTGCAAAAGGCATGTCCCCCTAAGAATGGATTCAACTTCCCACCATCATACTATGAAATCAAGAAGACATACAAAGATATCGGGTTAGGATACGAATCGATCCATGCTTGTATAAATGATTGTTTTTTATTTTGGGGATCAGATGAGAACAAAAGTCTGGATAATTGTCCAATCTGCAACGCGAGTAGATGGAAAAACCTAAAGAAAAAGGGGAAGAAAGTTGCCAACAAGGTGTTGCGTTACTTTCCGTTAACTCCTAGACTACAACGTATGTTCAACACAAAACACATCGCAAAGTGGATGACTTGGCATGCTACTGGACAGTCTAAGGAAAACGGTAAGATGAATCACCCGTGTGATGTTAAAGCATGGAAAAATTTTGACATAATGAAACCCGAGTTTTCTTGTGACCCTAGAAACGTCCGATTAGGGTTGGCTGCTGACGGTTTCAATCCGTTTGGCAACATGAGTCAAACTTACAGCATGTGGCCGGTCATATTGACAACATACAACACACCCCCGTGGATGTGTATGAAAGAGACTTCTTTAATGTTGACGATGTTAATTCCCGGCCCTAAATCACCTACAAAGGACATTGATGTTTTCTTGCAGCCTTTGATCAAAGAACTCCAAGAATTATGGAAAGGTGTGTTGACATTAGACGCTGCTACGGGTACTCATTTCAACATGAAAGCGGCGGTTTTATGGACCATAAATGACTTTCCAGCTCGAAGTAGTTTGTCTGGGTGGACTGGACAACGCTACTATGCATGCCCAACATGTAATCAGGACACTCCATCGCTTCCTGTGAAGAATAAAATCGCTTATGTTGGTTATAGAAGATTCTTACGCGTAAACCATCCAATGAGGAGGAAACATAACGAATTCCATGGTAAACCTGAAAAAACGAATCCTCCTAGAAACTTTACCAATGAAGAAATCATGATTCAAATTAGTAAAGTCTTTAAACGTGTCTCGGGAAACATCCGCGTATTGTTAAAAATAACCCTAAACCTAATCGAGAAATTGAATTGAATTGGAGTAAGCGTTCTATCTTCTACGAACTGGAGTATTGGCCCGTTCTTCAGCTAAAGCACAATCTCGATGTCATGCACATCGAAAAGAACGTGTTTGAGAGTGTGCTTAATACCTTGTTAATGAACGACAAATCCAAAGACACGCTAAAGGCAAGGCAAGACTTGAAAACTCTGGGAGTTCGAAAAGAGTTGTGGCTCGTTGATAAAGGAAACGGGAAGTTCGATAAGCCTCATCCAAAGTACTCTTTCACACCAGAAAACAGAAAACTGTTTTGTAAATTCATCAAGGAGTTAGACTACCGATGGGTTTGGATCCAACTTCAAGAAAAAAGTGACCGCTGACGATAACAACATAACGGGCCTAAAATCTCATGACTGTCATATTATGATGCAGCGGTTACTTCCTTATGGAGTTCACCAATACTTACCCAAAGACATTTCACCCCCATTAATCGAGGTCTGCTTATTCTTTAAGCAGATTTATGCTCGAAATTTGACGCAGCAGGACATGGAGAAAGCTAAAACACAAATGCTCGATGTTATGATTAAATTAGAGCAAATATTTCCCCCTGCTTTTTTTGACATAATGATTCATTTGGTTATACATTTACCCGAAGAGGCTATTCTAGGTGGCCCAGTTTACTACAGGTGGATGTATCCATTTGAAAGATACATGAAGAAGCTGAAAAATTATGTCCGAAATAAAGCCAGGCCTGAAGGTTCCATAGCGGAGGGTTATGTTGCAGAAGAAGCATTAACTTTCTGCTCGCGTTATCTTAAAATGTCGAGACGAGATTTAATCGTCCTGACAGAAATGACGACGGTGCACCTGAACAACCAGATAAATTCAGGTGTTCCAGTCAGTATGCAAACCGGTGGGTAGATGTGTAGATACTCGGATGGAGCCAGATGTTATGCAGGCAGTTGTATGGTTTGTACTTAACAACAGTCCTGAAATCGATGCATACATCCAGGCGTACAAAGAGTATGTTTCTTTTTTTTTATATTATGAAGAACCCTTTTTTTGCTAAGTTATTTGTTTTCGATGACTTATTCTAATATCATGAACTTTTGCAGTGAATTTCCTAACAATACCGTGGAAACAAGTTTTCCTCCCTGGTTCAATCACAAGGTAAACACATTAGATATATTACCTTGTAGTCCAGAGTTTTTGCTCATCTGAATCTGTTTGTATCTCTTTCGTAGATCCGTGAAAAGAGCGTGGCAAAAGACCCAAGATGTAGTCCCGAGTTATTCTCTTTGGCATGTGGACCTTCATCTCGTGCATTTACATACCCCGCTTGCATAGTTAACGGTGTGAAGTTTTTGGTGCATGAGCGCGATAAACTTCATACCACTCAATGCAGTGGAGTTTCAACACCCGGGCCTGATGGAGAAATGTATTATGGTCAACTGGAGGAAATTCTGGAGCTCACTTATTTGGGCAGCCGAAAGGTTGTGTTGTTCCGATGTTTATGGTTCGACACACGTAACCCTAATAACCCTACGGCACGCTCTAGGCGTTCTTACATTGAACGTGGCATACGTCATATTTTGACTGATAAGGATGCTTATAAAAATCAACAATACATTCTTGCGACATAAGCAACACAAGTCTTCTACCTTGAAGACCCTGCTAGACGACCACCTCATTGGAAAGTCGTCGAAGACGTTCATCATCGGAAGATCTGGGATCGGCATGTGGTAGATTCTGATCAAGATGTTATACATGGCAACAGTTCATCAGATGTTGCATTGTCTGTTGGTTTGCCTGGTTTGGAGTCTGCGAATTTGAGTGTAAATCTTGAATCAACAGAAGTGGACGCCCCACCAGATGATGCTGAAGAAGATGCTGATTTTGTTAATAATGAAGATGATGCCGTTGCTCATGTCCTTGACGATGATGATGTTGACGTGTCTGATGATGATGAAGTGAACCCCACGACTGTTGTTGAAGAAGTTTTATCTAGCGATGATTCGGATGATGACAATTGTTCTTAATTTGTAATTTGAATGAAATTGTTACTATATGTTTAAACGTGTAACTTTTATTTGAATGAAATTGCATGTTATGTTATGTTTAAATGTGTACATTTATATGAATGTGTGTATTAGTATTAATTGGTCCACGAAATTGTGTGTTCTTGTACTTGTAATTTTAAAGATGGCGTGTGTAGCTCCCCAATCACACGGCGGGGATGCTGGTGGTGATCCTCCACCACACCGGCCCTACTGTTCAAGTAAGAAATTGTGATTTTTATTTTAAGTTTTTTATTGATAAAACTAAATTTTTTTTACTTGTATTTGTAGCTTCGATTTCGGGTGAGACCTCAAATCGGGTCTTAAGGAGGGCAAAAAAGAATAACGGTAATCAGCCTTTGCCGATCGGATTTGACACTGAAGATCTAGGCACCTTTTCACCGGTGGGCACGTATGCAACGCAGTTCGCTAGTCTTTTGGGGGAGCAAGTTAGGACACTTCCCTTTGACTGCGAGTGGGACGAGATTCCAGCGCCTTTTAAGGCTCACATACTTCCGGCACTCGAGGTATTAATTGTTTATTTTATTTGTATTCTTATTGTTATCGACCGTTTAGACACGCGTGTTATATTTAAATTGTTTGTTTATTTAAATGCGTATATTTATTTGCAGTCCTATTTCTCCCTCGCGCCTTGGTTAAACAACCAGACTCAAGTGAAGAGTGGGGAGTGTGTGTATACAGTGGGAGAGCGGGTCAATCTTGGGCTTCAACTTCAGCTGCGGTTACTATACCGCAAGCGTAAATACAGAATGAAGAAAGCGTACTTTGACTCACGACCAAGCATCGAGGCGGCAAAGGCAAATCCGCCGCCGTCGGGAGTGTGGGGTGACAGACCCCAACAGGAGTGGGAGTTGTTGGTCGACTGGTGGTCGACCAAGAAACGAATGGCCAGATCTGCAAAAAATGCAGAAAACCGGGGAAAAAACAAGGTTGTAACCCACCAAGGGAGGAAGTCGTTCGTTCAAGGACGAAACGATTATGTAAGAATCATTATAATTTTTTGATTTTTAAATGTCTGTATAATGTTTATATATAGCTCATTATTAATTTATTTTATGTTGTATGTATAGCGGGTTAGGAATGAAGGGATGAATGAAGAACTCATCGAGACGTATAGGAAGGGCCATTCTAAAAAAGGGGGCGTCTTTACATCTCCAGAAGACGAGGCGTCTTATGTAAGTAATTTATCTCTTAACATGTGCGTCATTAAGATCAAGTTACTTGTTTTTTTTTTTAACTTACTTGTTTTTAACATACTTTTTTTTTACACAGTTGGCGATGAAGGATCTATGGGAGCGAGTTAAAGCCGGTACGGCCCCGTTGATGACGGTGAAGCAAGTACTGGATTCGATAGTTCATAGGGATAACCGTCAAAATTTTAAGGGCGTTGGCAGGTTGATGCCGGGCAGAGGCAAAGCTTCAACCAGGTCCGCACATCAGCCGTTAGGACAAACCTTTGCTACTCGGGAGGATATTTCAGCTGCGTTAAGGCAAAAGGAGCGAGAGAATGAGTTGTTGATGAGGCAAAATCAAGTGATCCAACTTCAGAATCAACAGCTTCACGCTCGACAAACCGGCTTCGAAGCTATCTTTGGGCAGTTTGTCAGCCACTTCAACAACAGCCAAGCAGGTAATCCGTTTCCTGTGAACTTTCCATCATTTCCCGTATTTCCCTCATTTCCCGACCTTAATCCCGGCCCTAATACCTTTCCCATCCCTAATAATAATTCTTCCATGGACAATTGTTATCGTCCCACCTTTCCCGACTATATTCCATGCCCGGGTGAAAGTTCTAACCCAGGTCCTAGTCCTAATTATGAAATGCAGCCACCCGACGTACTTAACCGATACATAAGACAAAATAATCCTCATTTGAGCAACATTCCAGAGAATTTTAATGCTAGTGGTGGTGAGGAGGCGGTGGAGGGTGTGAGGAGGAGGAGGAGGAGGAGGGGGAGGAGGCGGGTTCTTACAAGGGGTCGGACTAGGAGTAGGCGTAGTTTAATTTGTATCGTATTTGTTATTAGTTATGTAATACAACAATCTATTGCCGAATTGTTGATCGCCTTAGAAACATGTTTTGTTGGTAAAACATTAGGATTGTAAACTACAACTTGTACATGATTTTGGTTTGTTTTTGTATAAGTTCGTATTTGTTAGTTTAACTTGTATCGTATTTGTTAGTTTAATTTGTATCGTATTTGTCGAATGCAATCGTGGATGAGTAATTTGGTATTGTAACATATTGCCGAATTGGTATTGCGGATATTGGTTGATTTACAGGTTGTGTAATGGTAGGTTTTTTCCGGAAAAAATTCTGAAAAAACCTGGAAATGCAGGCTGCTGCTGCATTTTTTTTTTTTGCATAGTTGACATAAAGGGACGACATTGTCGTCCCAAAGTACAAAGGCTACATCGTCCCATTTTGCTTGGATTGCACATGAACAGTTGTTAATTCAATCCATTTGGGTCGACAATGTCGACCCATTTTGCAAAAAAATTTAAATATTTTAAACTTTGGTACGAGAATGTCGTACCATTTTGAATTTTCAAAAATATTTTACGTATTATTTTGTAAAAACTAATTTAAATATTTTAAATTGTTGGTACGACAATGTCGTACCTTTTTGAATTTTCAAAAATATTTTACGTATTAATTTGTAAAAACTAATTTAAATATTTTAAATTTTTGGTACGACAATGTCGTACCATTTTTAATTTTCAAAAATATTTTACGTATTATTTTGTAAAAACTAATTTAAATATTTTAAATGTTTGGTACGACAATGTCGTACCACTTTTAATTTTCAAAAATATTTTACATATTTAAATAAATTATTTTCGGAAAATTAAAAAAAAAAAAGGAAAACGCTTTGGGTCGATAATGTTGACCCAAACTGTAATTTATTTGTTTGACTGATTAAGTGGGTCCGCTTGCAATGTTGTGACAAGCCTTTGCAAAATTGTCGACCCAAATCTGTTTGGGACAATTTGGTTGGTACGACCAAAAAGGGTCGAAATTGTCGAGACAAAGAAATTTGTCTCGACGCCACTTCAATATTTGGGTCGACATTGTCGACCCAAAGCTTTCCCTTTTTTGTAGTGCCAATCGGTCTTGGTCGAGGCCAATTCATTCTGGCCATGAGTCTAGTGAGCTCGCTGAATTAATGAGCCTCCTAACACGCCTTAACCTGTTTGATGAACATGACTCATGGGACTTTATCATAAATCCATCAAGAATGTTTTCTGTTAAGGCCATTAGCAACCACATCGCCCTCTCGACCTCTTTTCTGCCATCCCAACCTACACAGGAACAAAATGCTACCTTTTAAGGTAAACATCCTTCTTTGAAAAGTAATGAATAGAAGGATTCCAACCAGCATTAATCTAGACTGGCGTGGCGGATATCAATATTGTTCGTTTTCCTGTATGTGATGATGATTTTGAATCACAAGACCATATCTTCACCAAGTGTTGCATTGCATTGGATACTTGGAAGGATGTTTTTCTTTGGTGGCACATCCCAGGTATTACCATCACATCCCTTGAAGAAGTTCTATCCTTGGCTGATCGTGTCCCTCTCGAAACCAAATTTCATCAATGCTTAGATGTGGTGGTTCGCACTACAGTTTGATACATATGGAGTTTCAAAAACAAGGTGTCCGTCTCTCAAAAGCGTCCTCGAAAAGATCTCATATTTAACGACATCAAGGTTTTGAACTTCACTTGGATTTCTAGCATGAATAAGAAAGTGTTTCCCAGTTGGTTAGAGTGGCTATGTAAGTAACTCCCAATTTCGTCTTCCACATGTTATAGGTCCCAATACCGTCTTCCACGGTGTATGGGGGAGGTTGTGATGTAGACATCCTTACCTCTACCTAAGGTAAAGAGGCTGCTTCCGGTTTTACCAAAGGTAGAAAAGGACATCCGGCCTTGCAATCCGTGTAATTCATTTTCCCCTATATATTTGTTCTGTTTTAGCTCCTTGCTAGTTTACTGAAATCCGCCATTAAACTTTTTTATTAAGTTTAAATGAGTATTTGAAACTTCAAAGCTAATCGTCATCTTCATCATTTGAATGAGTATTTGATGGGCAATGAGTATAACAGATAATAATATTTGAGCTATATTTTGGTTGGAGTAGATTTAAATGATCCTCTTCAAATATGGTATCACCTACGGAAGCAAAAGGAAGATACTTGGTCATAGCTAGTTAAGTATTCGTTAGTAGACTGCTAAAGGCAAATAAGCGACAAACAAAAAATAATTCCTTCATAGGACGGAGTGGATGAAGTTCGACGCAAACCTTTTTGGTATATCGGCACAGTGTTTCTTTCACATAGAATTTGATTATCAATTTAGAATATTCATTACTTTAAGATTTATGTTGTTATGTAACCCTGTCTTTTTCCAGAATCTCAATTAAAAAAATTATGATGAGCCTATAATCTCTGGCCATTTCCATTGGACCCATTGACCCTATGTAAAATATATCATGTTGATTATACCTCCATATTCCACATGCTTAGCATAATTTTTTTTGTAACCATGATTTTCGACCTTTTGGCCGACTAATCCAAGGGGTTTGAACCCACTGCCACACAGACTCAAACCAGGTAAAGCCATCCCTTTTGAAGAGGTTGGCGTGACCATTATTAAATACCCCTGCAATTGCAAATTAATCTGAGGACTCCATCCCAAAGCATGTATGTCGTTTCTTATATTTTTCTCATGCAACAAAAACTAGCAGCAACTAGAGGTGGCCAAAAAAACCGAAAATGAAACCGAAACCGAAAAAAAATCCGAAACCGAAACCAGTCAACACCGGTTTTTCTCCAAACCGGTTCGGTTTTCACAAGAACCGGCGGTTCCAAACCGATTAGCGATTTTTCCCTTGACGACCGGTTTGTAACCGGTTCTGACGATAACATGCAGATTTCGAAACAGTGGGCAAAAATGTATTAATTTTGTGTTTCAAGTACTTTATGTGTGATATTTATGAGTTTATTGAATAAAAGTTGAAGTTTATTAAGTTTATTGTGTAGAAAACGCGAACGAAATGGCCGGTTTTTTGCCAAACCGGTTTGACCGGTTTTTTTCCCAAGAACCGGTTTGTAACCGATCCGAAACCGGTTCTACCGGTCCCCATTTTTTGAACCCCAAACCCTATAAAAACTGATTCAGTTTAAACTGGAACCGGTTTTTTGACTTTGACTAGAAACCGAAACCGGTTTTTGAAAAAACCGGCATTTGGCCATGTCTAGCAGCAACTAGGAACCAAAAACCAAACACTAGACTATACACTAGAGAATAAGCCCAACAAAGAAACTGTAGATCAATAATAAGTATAGCAGCTACTAAAGGCCCCAAATGAGAGTTGTGCGGGCTAGGCCCATTAGTCCTTTTGTGCATGTCCATCCCCTGAGACCTGAGTGGCCAAGTTGGTAATTGACGTACAAAAATCTCATTTGTGAGCTTTCTTGTCCCATCAATCCTTGTGTGAACTGTGTAAATTCTGTAAGGGAAATATTGTTAGTTTTATGGACATTATTTTAGTAGTCGTATGTTAGGATCGAACTCGAGATCACGGGATTGCACACTTTACGTATGAGAACTAAAGATTAATAACTTTATATAAAATGTTATGTTTAATTATTAATTATCACAAAACGTATAACGAATGTTAGTATTTAACGGAAGTGACTAATGATCATTAAATAAGAAAAGAAAAGGGACTAGAATAAAATTAGATGTCAAGAATGTTCCGTATCCCCCTCTAACCATAGGGCCGATGGGTTTTGGATTGGTTTAACCCAATCCTTATCAAACTTGGACACTAAGTTTCTTATAGTATATAAACAAACCAAGGGTTATAGTTTTTGACAATCTCTTGTGCACACAAACTAAACCTTAAAAGTTTTCTTTCTCCTTTCTCTTGTTCGATCGATCTAAAAACCCTTACTAGGGCCGATCGACTTTTTGCTTTAACAAAAAGTTTTGTTTTAGTTTTGTGATTTATTTACTTTCATAACTTTAGTTTGTGTTAGTACGTGTGTACAGGAACGTGATACTTACACACTATTGTAAGTATCTTGGATTGAATTGCAAAATCGGTAAGGGGCAATTCGTGTAATCCGTATAAACCCTAATTAGGGTTCATCACTCCTATTGCTTGGTTTGATTCTTGTTTTGCTAGAATCATTAAGGTACGCTTACATTTAAATTCGGTTAATTAATTATGTGTTATGTTTCCTACGCTTCCGCAATGTGTTCTTTGATGTTATTGTTTATATGTGATTGTCATGATATAATAATTTCAACAGTGGCATCACGAGCCGTTATAACATGTAATTAATTACCGAAAACACATTAAAAATGAATCTTGATTGTGTTTTACATGTTTTGGTTGATTTAGGGTTTTATACTAATCGAAGCCCTAATTTTTTTTAAAGGGCCGATTGCCCTATAATTAGTTAGGGTTTGGTTTTGTAATTTAATTTGATTAGAAACCTAGGTTTAACATGTTTATGTGTTTGTAAGTGATCTTGTGGCACTTTGCTAATTGTTAGGTAGAATCCTTGCAAACGTGCATGTTTGGTATGGATTCATTGTTGTGATGATTTAATTATTTTTCACATGTAATTTAATTGATAGATGTCGAACTGGGGAAGACTCCAATTAATTAAGTAATCAATTATGTGCAACGTGGTGTATATTTAATTATGACTAACGCAATCGATACGTCGATGCATGTGGCTCACTTACCATTGTAAGTGATAGTCATAGTTAAATATATGCATAATTAAACATAGATTGATTATTAATAGGTTTTATCGAATTAGTTTGCATGTGGCTAATTGTTCACATAATTAATTGTTAAGTTATGTGCGTTATTTAATTGTTTATTTTTTATTATTACTTGTTTTTTGTTTAATTGTATGACATTTTTAAGCAAAAAGGGTTATTTTTTAATAGAAAATAAATGGACTAAATAATGGTGAAACTTGATGTAATAAATTATGAATCTTGCAAAGTCTTATGTGCCGATAGTAGTTCGCTTTGCACAGTAATTTGCTCCCAGGCGAGACTAGCAAGGTTATAATTTATAACATGTTTTTAAGACTTAAAGTCATAAACTTTTAATTGATTTTTGAGTTTTGTACTAACAGTACGAACGGCTCACCCAATTGTGACAAACTATAAGAGGGGTTTAAGTAGAAACGGGGTTTTAATAAGATTTTCTCTGACCTTTGTTTCTACGCTCCTTTGTGCGTCAAATTGGAGCTACCAAGTACGATTATTTTATGTACAAAATCACCTTAAGGGTGAATTGACCTCAATTCCACGTGCCATTTTGTGATAATTATCCGAATAACTTGAGTCTTTTGACTCATGCAGTAGTAGGATATAGTGGGCGATGATTGTAGGTAATTCTTTGATTGGTGAAGCCAATACCTCAATTAAAACTTTGTTGATTTAAATCTTAGCTTAAAATTGGTAAATAAAAAGGTTTTGAAAAACTTATAATACGAATATGTATGCATGCTTCTTCGTACATATTTTGATTGACACATCAAAAACTAGTACCCTTTAAAATTAAGTTAATGCAATCTAATTAAAAGAACACTTGAAGTTTTAATTTAGTCATGTGAGAGCTTGGACTAGAGTACAATGGGAAAGGTAAATTTCGTATTTTCATTACTAGCAGATCAACTGATGTAATGGGCTATGGTAATTTACAGTTTTTTAATTAGATGACTTAATTGAGTTGTAAGTAAGAGCTTGGACTCAAGGCATAAGATGTGGATAAAACATGATTATATTGGAAATTGTTTGCCAATATAAATCCCATAGTGATCTAGGAATTGGAAATTGTTTGCCAATTATTGTTCAACAGATTACCTTATTATATACTTTCATTACTAGCATATCAACTGATGTAATGAAACTATGATAATTTGGATCCTAGTTTTCAATAAAATACTATGGTTATATGAATATTTCCTAGGGTATTTTATTTTCTTGAAAAATTGTATTATCGAAAATACTAATTTTGAACTTTCTTTATCTGTAGAAATGGCTCAAAACAATAACACTACTATGAGTTCTGCGTTCAAATCATTCTTTGAACAGGAAAAATTGATTGGCTCTTAGAATTTCAATGATTGGTATCGTTCACTCAGGATTGTCTTGCGAGTGATAGATCAACTTGAATATTTATACAAGCCTTGTTCTGTTGAACCTACTACTGAAACTTCAACTGATGAAGAAAAAGCATTGTGGAAAGCTGAGTTTAAGATGCATAATATGTGGTCTGTTTGATGTTGGGAGCGATGACACCTGCTTTACAAAAGTAGCTTGAGAATTACTTCCCTATGGACATGCTAAACGAATTCAGGAAAATGTTTAAAAAACACAAACCGTTGAGGTCTATGATTTGATGGAATCTCTACACGGTTGTAAGCAGGCAGCTGGTGAACCTGTAAGTGCTCATGTGTTGAAAATGAAAGGTTATATGGATCAACAACAAGCACTTGGCAAAGTCTATGAACAAGACATTGCTATTAACTTAATCAATAGATCCCTGACTAAGGAATTTAGTGGTTTTGTGCGTAATTTCAATATGCACTGCGTGGGGAAGACAGTTTCTGATTTACACGCACTGCTTATTGATTACGAGAAAGGTTTACCACCAAGGGCTTCTACACCCCAGGTACTTGCTATTCAAGGGGGAAGAATTAACAAGCCAAATGCGAACAAGAAGGGTAAAGGAAAGGGTAAGGCTGATAAGGGTAAGCAAGTTATGGCTTATCAACCACAACCCAAGAAAAACCCTCCTAAGAAGAAGGATAATCCAAAGAAGGATCAGACTTGCCACTACTGTCATGTAGTTGGTCACTGGAAGAGGAGTTGTCCTCTTTATATCCAAGAGTTGCGGGAAAGTAAGAACAAGAAGACTTGGCACTTGGGCACATGTACTTCAGGTAACTTACTTATGATTGAATTATTTACTCTAAATCATAAAATTAATTCCTGGGTATATGATAATGGATGCGGTATTCACATTTGTAATACGCTGCAGGGATTTAGAGTGGAAAGGAAGCTTGCCTTTGGGGAGCAATATCTACATGTGGGAAATGGAGCACTGCAGCTGTTGAAGCCATAGGAGTGTTTAATTTAGTTTTGCCTTCGGGCTTAGTACTGTTATTAAAAAATTGTCATTATGCACCTTCAATTGTTAGGGGTGTTGTTTCCTTTTCTTGTTTATTGGATCTTGGTTTTAATCACATTATCAATAACAATGGAATTTCTGTTTCTTTAAATGGTATTTTTTATTTTAATGCTATTGCTGTTAATGGTGTGTTTGAGATTGACATGAATGATAGTGTATCCAATAATAATAATTCAATGTATAGCATAAGTAAGAGAATTAAGTCAGACTTGAATTCTTCTTACCTTTGGCACTGTAGACTTGCTCATATAGGCAAGACTCGCATGAAAAAGCTGCAACATGATGGGCTTTTGAATAGTATCAATGATGAATCATATGATAAATGTGAGTCTTGTATATCTGGGAAGATGACTAAGAAACCTTTTCATAGTAATATGGAAAGGGCTTCTGATCTACTTGGTTTAATACATACTGATGTGTGTGGACCACTTAGACATGTGTCAAGGAAAGGTGCTAGCTACTTCTTAACCTTTACAGATGATTTCAGCAGATATGGTTATGTTTACTTGCTTAAACATAAACATGAAGTATTTGAAACATTTAAGGTTTTTAAAGCAGAAGTAGAATTCCAACTAGGAAAGAAGATTAAAGCTCTTCGATCCGATAGAGGCGGTGAATACTTAAGACAAGAGTTTAAAGATTACTTAGCTGAGAATGGAATTGTCCAGAATCTCACATCTCCATATACTCCACACAAAAATAGTGTATATGAGAGAATAAATCGTACATTATTAGACATGGTACGATCAATGTTTAATCTTATAACTCTTCTTTTATCTTTTTGGGATTATGCCTTAGAATCTGCGGTTCGTATTTTGAATATGGTTCCCACTAAGAAGGTCGATAAGACACCATATGAAATATGGAATGGAAAAACTCCAAACTTGTCTTATTTAAAGGTATGGGGTTGCGAGGCATATATAAGACGTGACTCAACAGATAAACTCCAACAGAGATCTGTAAAGTGTGTCTTTATAGGATACCTAAAGGAAACGATGGGTTACTACTTTTACTATCCACCTAAAAACAAAGTAATTGTTGCTAGATATGGAGACTTTTTAGAAAAGGAACTTATATCTCAAGAATTCAGTGGGAGAGTTTATGATCTGGAAGATGATCATGAAGATACATTACCTTCTGAAAACACTAGCGTACTTCTTGTGGAACCTGAAAGTCTGGGTCCTCCACCTGAAGTTGAAATTGTTCCCATTCGCAAGTCTTTAAGACATGTGAAAGCTCTTGAACGTCTATGTCTTAATATACAAGTTGAGGAAACTATATTAGGGGATCTTAATGAACCTGCTAATTATAGGGCTGCCATTCAGAGTCCTGAAAAGGATAAATGGGTAGTTGCTATGAATGGGTAAATGCAATCCATGAAAGATAACAATGTCTGGATTGAAGTAGACCTTCCTCCCAATGCCAAGGTAGTTGGAAGTAAGTGGCTCTTCAAGAAGAAAACTAACATGGATGGCAAGGTACACACCTATAAGGCTCGTTTGGTAGCTAAAGGCTTTACTCAAACATTTGGTGTTGACTACTAGGAGACCTTTTCTCCTGTAGCTGACATTAGGGCTATTAGGATTCTCATAGTCATAGCAGCTTACTATGACTATGAGATTTGGAAAATGGATGTCAAAACCGCCTTGTTAAATGGTCGCCTAGATGAAGACATCTATATGGTGCAGCCTAAGGGGTTTGTGAATCCAAAATTTCCAAACTGTGTATGCAAACTTCAAAGATCCATTTATGGATTGAAGCAAGCATCAAGGCAATGGAATAAAAGATTTGATGAAGAAATCAAAAGGTTTGAATTTACTCAGAATCTTGATGAGCCATGTGTATATCACAAAGCTAGTGAGAGTAATGTAATTTTCCTTATCCTATATGTTGATGACATATTGATCATGGGAAAAGACATTCTAAGTTTGCAAAAAGTTAAGGCATATCTTGGAAAGTGTTTTTCTATGAAGGATTTAGGGGAAGCTGCATATATTCTGGGAATCAAGATCTATAGAGATAGATCAAGGCGGTTAATTGGATTAAGTCAAAGTGCTTACATTGACAAAATATTGAAGAGATTCAATATACAAAATTCCAAGAAAGGATATTTGCCAATGGAAGTGAAACATGGCTTGAGCAGTGAGTTATGTGCTTCAACACCTGCAGAGGTGGCACGCATGAGTAGAGTTCCTTATGAGTCGGCTGTAGGATCTATTATGTATGCGGTGAGATGCACAAGGCCAGATGTGGCGTTCGCTCAAAATATCACCAGTCAATTTCAACAGAATCCAGGTGAAAAACATTGGATTGTTGTTAAACATATTCTTAAGTATCTTAGGCATGCGAAAGATATGTTTCTTGTGTATGGTAGAAATCCAGCTACAGAACTTGATGTAACAGGTTACTGTGATGCGTCCTGGCAAAGTGACAAAGAAGATGCAAAGTCTTAGACTGGTTATGTCTTTGTTATTAATGGAGGAGTAGTAGACTGGAGGAGCAAGAAGCAGAGTAAAATTGCAATGTCTGCAACAGAGGCCGAATACATAGTTGCTTCAAAAGCTTCAATGGAGGCTGTTTGGATTAGGAAATTCATTTCAGGGCTTGGTGTTATGCCTTCAATAGAATCGCCTATTAATATGTATTGCGACAATTCTGCTGCAATCTTATTTGCCAATGTGTAACAATTCGTAAAATTCCCTAGTCATTAGTGAACGCTAATCTAGTATTAACACATCGTTACTGTTCATTTAGGCATTTTTACGAGCCAATTTGAAATTTTTGTTTATTACATTTCTATTCAAACATTTTTACATGATACACGATACGTTGGAACGAGCTCACACACGCGCTACGAAAATCCAAGACACAAATAATAACCAAACGGACCCTTAATAATCATATTTTGGCCTGTTACTATTCATGGCCCAACACAATTTCAGCCCAACTCCATTTTTCTTTCTTTTATTCCCTTCGACTCAAATCTCATTTACTTGGCGCCTTTTAATTCAAATTTCGACATACAAGTTACACATAATTTTACATGGTACAAATCCTTATACTCCCGAGATATATTAATGACAAACCTCATTATTTGAATCAAACATTTGCTAAGAAAACGAGACCAAAAGCTAACTGGGTTTGAACAACTAAAACAACTTGCATATTAAAACTATAATATATACATACTTATACGTATACATATATATATATATATATAATATATATATAAATATCTCATGTATTCTCTCAAGTTCTATCCTACTGACACCAAAAGGAATATACTATTCCCTTATTTTTGATCTACCAATTGAAGATAACATAGCAACATGCCATTTTAAAATGTTAAAGATACATGCATACATGTACTATATATATATATATATATATTATATATATATATATATATATATATATATATATATATATATATATATATAATATTACTAAAATACCACCCACATACATTTCACAAATCTAATCCTATCCTAGCTTCTGACACCCACGAATATATTCTTCAACTTGCCTTTAAAATATTGAAACCGGCTAGTGCATGCATGCGATTTATATATATATATATATATATATATATATATATATACGTATATTGCATAATAACATTAAAACAACACCTTTCACTTAAAACATTCCAAGCAACTTTCTCATTCATCACTGTCGAAAAATTAAGCAATTCCATCTCATTCGAGCTTTATTGAAATTCATTTGAGTTCCATTCGAATCCTTGGATTATAGGTCAAGCGAGTTACGTGATTTCCTCTCAATTCCTAGATCATTTTCACATTTAACACTCCACCTTAAAGGTGTTGTAAGCTTTCTAAACTCAAGTTTCTATTCGTTATAACCATATTTATCATACCATGCATCGTATTTCATTTATTTCGATCGTATATCATTTTGTTACATTTATACGCTTATTGTTTATTTATTTTTCGTACATAATCATTGACCTCCTTCATGGATGGCTAGAATAACGAGTTTTACATTTATTTGACACTTATATATTCAGTTATTTACTTTCGAGCTCATTTTTATTTATATCGAATCGCAACTCATTATATATGTCATTTCCTTTATTATTCGAACCATGTTAATAACGATAAGAAATGACCATGATATTTCGAATTCATATACACAACACATAGTTTTTATTTCTCGACATGTTTCTCTATAATCTCATCTAATAAGCTACATTAAAAAGCTTTTCTAATAAGCTCATGAAACACCATTTTAATCGACCAAGCTTATGGCCTTCGAAACTATTTTTGAACTTGTATACATATCGATTGGGCCTTTAAAAGCCCATTAAGCCATTAATAAGCTATTCTAATAATAAGCAGTTTTTATAAGTTGAAATAAGCTTTATAAAAATGTTGAAACTTTCGGAAATCTTTTCCCACTTTTTTGTGATCTTTGGACTAAGTTTGCAAAGTATTTCAACCTTAGGGACTAAAACTGCCAAATTTATAAAACTATGTTCAAAACTGCCAAATCAGTAACTTATGGGTATAAAAATAACTAGAAGTCATAAGATGTAACATTTGACCCTTTTTGGACTAAAAATGTAACCGAGGACTAACGATGCAACGCTAACACCGTTAGGGAAACAAGTGTAAATTCTGTAAAGGACCAAGGACTTAACAGTAACATTATTCATAATAATTTTTGTTTCATGTATTTCTCATTTCGTATGCATTTGTCATTCATTTCAGTATATTTATTTTTCGTTACAATTATATTTATATAACGAACTTTTAAACGAATAACTTAACGTATTAAGTCAACGACTTTTGAGGAAACGATAATTGTGAAATCTAAGACATAAAAACAAGATAATATTATATATAATATTATTTTTGAAATTTAAGCATTTTAAACATATCAAATCATTTTCATTACGAACCTATTCGTTATCTGATATTCTTTCACAATCACTATTCACATCATGTCAATCTTAAACCATCGAAATCTCTGACCTCCCTAATTAAGGTTGTGTGTTGGAGCTGTTCCCGTGATACTTTTGACTTAACATTTTCTTGACCTTACAGCTAAGGTGAGTCATAGCCCCACTTTTACTCTTTTATTCATTTTAAACTCCTTGGGGGAGATACATGCTTAAACTACTTTACTCGTTTATCAGATACATGATTTATGTAATTATTCAAAACATTTATACTTTTGTGATACAATTACTCAAAAATTTATACTTTTATGATACGATACGTTTTTACACTAGTCTTTGGGAAGTAGTCACCCACTAGTCTTTGGGAAGTAGTCACCCACTAGCCTTTGGGAAGTAGTTGCCCACTAGCCTTTGGGAAGTAGACTCCCAATATGTGTAATTTATGCATAGAACTCTTTCGTGTGATTTTTAATCGTATACACATCTATTCTATTCGTATGTTAGCAGTGGGTTGTAGACACACATGTTACAAGTCTTGTATGGGCGGGACTTGGGACTGAGTGGATTTACAATGCCTTTGCAGTGGAAACTTTATGCTTTACTATTTGAACTATATACTTATGTCCTATTCATACATTAATACGTATTTCTATACACATCTGTACTTGTCCTATTCATACATTGATACGTATTTCTATACACATCTGTACATGACCTATTCATACATTGATACGTATTTCTATACACATATGTATTGTACTGTACTATTCATTCTATGTTAGCAGTGGATTGTAAACACATAGGTTGCAAGTCTTGTATGGGCAGGGCTTGGGACTGAGTGGATTTACAAGGCCTTTGCTGGGAAATCTTTATTCAAATGCTTTACAGTTAAACTAAACTCTATGAACTCACCAACCGTTGGTTGACACTTTTTAGCATGTTTATCTCAGGTTAATAAGGCGATAGTGGATGCATGGATTCTAGAGTCAATTGCATACTTGGAGACTCATATCATTATTTTTTACCATTCGAAACATTTATGTAACTTTACTATGGAACTTATTGTTATAACTCTGATTTTAATAAATTCGAAGGGTAACATTTTAAAACGTCTCATTTAGAGGTTGTTTTCTATACCTTGATCTATATTATGAAATAATACCCCCTTGACTCTACTGTTCCGCTGCGGTAATTTGGGGGTGTTACAGATTGGTATCAGAGACTTGGTTATAGAGAACTAGGTTGCATTTAGTAGCCTAGACTATAACTACTATATACGTTGAGACTCTTATCCCTATCGCCTTGCATACGTAGAACTTTTCCCATTTATATGTGCGCTGTTAAATGTTATAGTATCTGCACAAATAGGGGAATCCCAGCATTTAGTCGAGTCATCAAAGGTGTGGAGCTCTGTGATAACTGGCTATTTAACTTAATCTTGTGACAGTTCTTGTTTGATGAGACATGGGATTAAGTTAAATAAAGGTTATCACTTAGCCGCAGAGAAATTTGATGATTTTGCTCAAAAAGGGGATTTCTCTTGAGGATACTATTTAAGGGAAAAATCTCAGAATCTAAATCGAGTCATCAGAAGTGTGGAGCTCAGTGATACTGACTATTTAACTTGATCTTGTGACAGTTCTTTTCTGATGAGACATGGGATTAAGTTAAATAAAGGTTATCACTCGGCCGCAGAAATTTGATGAATTCACTCAAGGATTTTCTGAGAGATAATCACCCTACTCTTTCGTCATTTAACTAACGTCAAGATATGTGTTCTTGGTAATGTGTACACGTGTGAAAGGAGGCAAGTATAATTATGGTGGCCAACATAATTATAAATGCATCACGACACACATGGACATATTTAATCATGCGTACATCAATCGGCATTGGCACCCTTTTAGGATAACAGCTAGTGATGGGGTTTTGTAAAGATGTTAAGTATAATTAAGTTATGACTTAAATCGGTTTAGCCTAATCAAATGACAGTTCTTGTTTGATAAGTTGTGAGATTTAGTAAAAATCGGTTTCCTAAAAGTCTTTTGAGGGTTATGCTCGATAATAGGAAAGTTTGTCTTACCAAAACCTAGCCATAAGAGAAATTGTCCTTAGTCGTAATAGTCATAAGAACGTACCTAATTAGATGAGAACCCTATATACGTAAGCTTTTGCCTGGTCACTTTAAACTTTACACATCGACTATTCGTAAGCTTCTTTTAACAGATAACACAAAATAAGGGGTAGGTACTGTAACAATCCGTAAAATTCTCTAGTCATTAGCGAACACTAATCTAGTATTAACACATCGTTACTGTTCATTTAAGCATTTTTACTAGCCAATTTAAAATTTTTGTTTATTACATTTCTATTCAAACATTTTTACATGATACACGATACGTTGAAACGAGCTCACACACGCGCCATGAAAATCCAAGACACAATTAATAACCAAACGGACCCTTAATCATATTTTGGCCTGTTACTATTCATGGCCCAACACAATTTCAGCCCAACTCCATTTTTCTTTCTTTTATTCCCTTCGACTCAAATCTCATTTACTTGGAGCCTTTTAATTCAAATTCTGACATACAAGTTACACATAATTTTACATGGTACAAATCCTTATACTCCCGAGATATAGTAATGACAAACCTCATTATTTGAATCAAACATTTGCTAAGAAAACGAGACCAAAAGCTAACTGGGTTCGAACAACTAAAACAACTTTCATATTAAAACTATACTATATACATACTTATACGTATACTATATATATAAATATCTCATACATTCTCTCAAGTTCAATCCTACTGAGACCAAAAGGAATATATTGTCCCCTTATTTTTGATCTACCAATCGAAGATAACATAGCAACATGCCATTTAAAAATGTTAAAGATACATGCATGTATGTACAACCTATATATATATATATATATATATATATATATATATATATATATATATATATATATATATATATATATATATATATACACGTATAAAATTACACACCCACATGCATTTCACAAATCTAATCCTATCCTAGCTTCTGACACCCACGAATATATTCTTCAACTTGACTTTAAAATATTGAAACCGGCTAGTGCGCATGCGATTTATATATATATACGTATGATGCATAAACATTAAAACACACTTTCACTTAAAACATTCCAAGCAACTCTCTCATTCATCACTGTCGAAAATAGAAGCAATTCCATCTCATTCGAGCTTTATTGAAATTCATTTGAGTTCCATTCGAAGCCTTGGATTATAGTTCTAGCGAGTTATGTGATTTCCACTCAATTCCTAGATCATTTTCACGTTTAACACTCCACCTTAAAGGTGTTGTAAGCTTTCTAAACTCAAGTTTCTATTCGTTATAGCCATATTCATCATACCATGCATCGTATTTCCTTTATTTCGATCGTATATCATTTTGTTACATTTATACGCTTATTGTTTATTTATTTTTCGTACATAATCATTGACCTCCTTCATGGATGGCTAGAATAACGAGTTTTACATTTATTTGACACTTACATATTCAGTTATTTACTTTCGATCTCATTTTTATTTATATCGAATCGCAACTCATTATATATGTCATTTCCTTTATTATTCGAACCATGTTAATAACGATAAGAAATGACCATGGTATTTCGAATTCATATACACAACACATAGTTTTTATTTCTCGACATGTTTCTCTATAATCTCATCTAATAAGCTACATTAAAAAGCTTTTCTAATAAGCTCATGAAACACCATTTTAATCGACCAAGCTTATGGCCTTCGAAACTATTTTTGAACTTGTATACATATCGATTGGGCCTTTAAAAGCCCATTAAGCCATTAATAAGCTATTCTAATAATAAGCAGTTTTTATAAGTTGAAATAAGCTTTATAAAAATGTTGAAGCTTTCGGAAATCTTTTCCACTTTTTTGTGATTTTTGGACTAAGTTTGCAAAGTATTTCAACCTTAGGGACTAAAACTGCCAAATTTATAAAACTATGTTCAAAACTGCCAAATCAGTAACTTATGGGTATAAAAATAACTAGAAGTCATAAGATGTAACATGTGACCCTTTTTGGACTAAAAATGTAACCGAGGACTAACGATGCAACGCTAACACCGTTAGGGAAACAAGTGTAAATTCTGTAAAGGACCAAGGACTGAACAGTAACATTTTTCATAATAATTTTTGTTTCATGTATTTCTCATTTCGTATGCATTTGTCATTCATTTCAGTATATTTATTTTCCGTTACAATTATATTTATATAACGAACTTTTAAACGAATAACTTAACGTATTAAGTCAACGACTTTTGAGGAAACGATAATTGTGAAATCTAAGACATAAAGATAAGATAATATTATATATAGTATTATTTTTGAACTTTAAGCATTTTAAACATATCAAATCATTTTCATCACGAACCGATTCGTTATCCGATATTCTTTCACAATCACTATTCACATCATGTCAATCTTAAACCATCAAAATCTCAGACTTCCCTATTATTCAGGTTGTGTGTTGGAGCCGTTCCCGTGATACTTTTGACTTAATATTTTCTTGACCTTACAGCTAAGGTGAGTCATAGCCCTACTTTTACTCTTTTATTCATTTTAAACTCTTTGGGGGAGATACATGCTTAAACTACTTTACTCGTTTATCAGATACATGATTTATGCAATTACTCAAAACATTTATACCTTTGTGACACAATTACTCAAAACCTTTATACTTTTATGATACAATACGCTTTTGCACTAGTCTTTGGGAAGTAGTCAACCACTAGCCTTTGGGAAGTAGACTCCGAGTATGTGTAATTTATGCATAGAACTCTTTCGTGTGATTTTTAATCATATACACATCTATTCTATTCGTATGTTAGCAGTGGGTTGTAGACACACAGGTTGCAAGTCTTGTATGGGCGGGACTTGGGACTGAGTGGATTTACAATGCCTTTGAAGTGGAAACTTTATGCTTTACTATTTGAACTATATACTTGTGTCCTATTCATACATTGATACGTATTTCTATACACATCTATACTTGTCCTATTCATACATTGATACGTATTTCTATACACATCTGTACATGACCTATTCATACATTGATACGTATTTCTATACACATATGTACTGTACGGTACTATTCATTCTATGTTAGCAGTGGATTGTAAACACACATGTTGCAAGTCTTGTATGGGCGGGGCTTGGGACTGATTGGATTTACAAGGCCTTTGCTGGGAAATCTTTATTCAAATGCTTTACAGTTAAACTAAACTCTATGAATTCACCAACCGTTGGTTGACACTTTTTAGCATGTTTATCTCAGGTTAATAAGGCGATAGTGGATGCATGGATTCTAGAGTCAATTGCATACTTGGAGACTCATATCATTATCTTTTACCATTCGAAATATTTATGTAACTTTACTATGGAACTTATTGTCATAACTCTGATTTTAATAAATTCGAATGGTAACATTTTAAAACGTCTCATTTAGAGGTCGTTTTCTATACATTGATCTATATTATGAAGTAATACCCCCTTGACTCTACTGTTCCGCTGCGGTAATTTGGGGGTGTTACACAATGAACCTGGAGTCATGAAGGGCACCATACGTTTTCTACGGAAGTATCACTATGTTCGGGAATAAGTCCGCGAAGGTGAAATTAATCTCTTGAAAGTTCACACAGATGATAACTTAGCTGATCCAATTACTAAGGCTTTAGCTAAAGAAAAGCTTACTGAACTTGCCAATGGCATTGGACTTAGATTAGCTAGTAGTTTCATGCATAATTGTGTTTAGTATTTGGATAAAGGATAATGTAAACATTTATTATTTTTAATGAAATAAAGTATTGGTTGTGTTTATGTTCATTATTTAATATTGTAGTCCTATTTTTGCATGTTTAAATCTGTAAATAAATTAGTTATTCTAAACGTCCGTTGTCAGTTAATGATATGGGAATATCATTAAATTAAGATAAATCTGAGTTTTGGTATAATATACTTGAAAGTATATTGATGCGTTGACATGCCAAATTCACATGATATTCAATGAATTGAATATAGGACTTATCCCAACTACATGATGTTACTTTATGGATGTTGTTATTAAGTAAATCATGAATATTTATCCTCAGACTTGAGATACCAGATAACTGTTATGAATGTGGTGCATTCTATGGAACAATTTAACGCTATACGTAACTGGTAGTCATAAGGATTGTTTTCGGAATTGTTGCAAAGTTCATGAGTTATGCTTGTAGTCAAGATAGAATTTGTTCATTCAAATTTATTTTGGAGTTTAATACTTCTGGGGCCCTCGTAGGGTTGACAAGATGTTTGCGTGGCCACGCCCAAGATCACTCCTGAATATGTTCAGAAGATTTGGTAATCTTGCTCAATCACAAACAACGAGGAACAAAATATTTGAATAAAGATAATATCCATATCTTTATTTAATGTAGCATTAGTAACAAAAGGATAATAATAATGATGAATCATTAAAGGTTATTCCAGAAGATCTACTTGAGTTGTACTAGAGACATCGGCGTGTTGCAAGACGCTAACCGATGTGGTTACACTATTAAAATATGTCCAAGTAGGAGCTGTTAGTTTTATGGACATTATTTTAGTAGTCGTATGTTAGGATCGAACTCGAGATCACGGGATTGCACATTTTACGTATGAGAACTAAAGATTAATAATTTTATATAAAACGTTATATTTAATTATTAATTATCACAAAACGTATAACGAACGTTAGTATTTAACGGAAGTGACTAACGATCGTTAAATAAGAAAAGGAAAGGGACTAGAATGAAATTAGATGTCAAGAATGTTCCGGATCCCCCTCTAACCATAGGGCCGGTCAGTTATGGATGGGTTTAACCCAATCCATATCAAACTTGGACACTAAGTTTCTTATAGTATATAAACAAACCAAGGGTTATAGTTTTTGACAATCTCTTGTGCACACAAACTAAACTTTAAAAGTTTTCTTTCTCCTTTCTCTTGTTCGATCGATCTAAAAACCCTTACTAGGGCCGATCGACTTTTTGCTTAAACAAAAAGTTTGGTTTTAGTTTTGTGATTTATTTACTTGCATAACTTTAGTTTGTGTTAGTACGTGTGTACAAGAACGTGATACTTACACACTATTGTAAGTATCTTGGATTGAATTGCAAAATCGGTAAGGGGCAATTCGTGTAATCCGTATAAACCCTAATTAGGGTTCATCACTCCTATTGCTTAATTTGATTCTTGTTTTGCTAGAATCATTAAGGTACGCTTACATTTAAGTTCGGTTAATTAATTATGTGTTATGTTTCCTACGCTTCCGAAATGTGTTCTTTGATGCTATTGTTTATATGTGATTGTCATGATATAATAATTTCAACAAATATCTCCTAGTGCAAGTGTGTGTGGCGATTCAAGAACACCATGCTTGTGTATTATACATCTAGTTGTAATTAATTGTCTAGCTAATGGAGATGCCATTCACAAATATACTAGTACTCATCTAGTTCTGTTGAGCCATGGCTTTATTTGATAAAATACTTGTCAGTCTCTAATACTTGGAAGAGTTCCAAATGTTAATGAAATGATATTATAACTAATATTGGACTTTTAACATGACAACTGTAGCAACATTTAGAAGAGATCCATTTGTGTCAAGAATAAAAGCTGTTGAAGATCGTTTAGCCCATCTAGGATATGTTTTACAAACATCATTGATATGCATAGCGGATAACAAACAACAATCAATAATGTTTAACAAGGTTTATTTGTTCAAACAAGTGCGCCATCTTTATTTAATATTAATAAATAACCTACTACTACTACTAACGAACGTGTACACACACACGTTACTATTAGACTCTCATTGGAGAGATCTATGTTTTCTATGCTTTTACGGCCGCCTCTAACACCCTTTATAAATAGGGTTTACAAGAAAACCTAGCTTTCACAAGAAGCTAACTATTATTTTACATTAAGTCCCTATTGTTTCACGTTTCTTCATTTAGGCATATGTAGTTTTGTAATCATCAAATTATAATTTCCAACAATCTTCCCCTATTTGATATTACAAAACTATCTCCATGAAACAATCTTCAATGCTTCCTTGAGGTCTTCTTGAACATGTCACCACACACAATAAGCTGCAACCAATCATCTTCCCCTTTTTGTAATTATCGAATAGGGGTCTTCCATGCAACTTGAATCGAAACACTTCCCCTTGAGTGGTGCATGTAGATGGTTAAACATCGAATCAACAAACTTACCCTGAAGCCAATATGTTTACCATCTCTTGAATCACGAACTCTGTAAGCTCTATGGAATGATCACTGATGAAGAAAACCGAGTATAACGAATTTGATGAAGAAGTTGAATTTCCCAAACTTGCGTCTTATATCTTGTACTATCCACGTGACTCCAAACTCATGCTAGAAGTAGGTCGCAACCTCTTGACAAATCCTCAACTATATGAGACACTGAGCACTACAATGTAACTCCTTTAAGTGATAGCAAATGTGAGCATTAAGCACCCTAGATTGTAGATCACACACTTTTGCTAGATTCATCAAGTCTTTGTCACCGCATTAACGAACAAACAAGTTATCTCAATACCCACTTTGAGATATGATAAGAACACGCACCTGTGAAACTCAACTACAACATCAAATAAGTAATATTCAATTGTCTTCTTTAAATAATCACCAAAAAAGCCATAAAAATAATGTTATGTCCGCGATCCATCTTGAGCCAGCAGTACAAACACGAAAGCCAAGCAGTATTAACTGCTAAGGTGAGCAGTATTAACATTCGAAGAGCAGCATTATTTAAGTCTGGTGTAGAACAGACTTAACGATAACCAAGAGCAGTATTAACCAATATCCATCAGACCAGAATTAACCACCAGAATTAATCACCACAGTACCAGAATTAATCCACCACAGATTCCAATAACCAGAATATATCACTACTGATCTGTACGAGGTTAAAAATAACTCATGTCTACTTCCACTTGAATCAAACCAACGTCCCACTGACAAGCCAGCCCCAATCGACATTAATTAACAACAGGAAGAGACAAACACATTCATTAACAAACCACAAGTCGACAAATAAATCATCCAATCTCCAATCAGTACCACAACCAATTAAATTCATCACTGATCAATTAATAAGACAACACGAGGATAATAAATTTATAACATCCCACTTTGACTATCTTCACTAAACGACAAAACCCTTTAATATTAAATCGACCACTTGATTTCTTTATGATGACAAACCGAATTAAAATCCACCGACCCATTAATTCCAACGCAAGTACGAGAAATCATTCACTTTCACATTATCTTGTTGCCACATAAAACTCGATCAGATCCACTCATAACATTCGATCAATTAATAAAAACAATTCATCTTTCCCACATATATTTAATAGATCGAAAACAAAAAGAGATCTGTTTATACCTTATAACAGCCAATTTGTATCAAGATCTGCTCCTTCTTCGAATCTGCTCCATCTCCAAACTTGTAGATCCTAGATATCGAGAGCCATAGCAGCATACTATGATTATGAGATTTGGAAAATGTATGTCAAAACTGCCTTCTTAAATGGTCGCCCAGCCTGAGGGGTTTGTGAATCCAGAATTTCCAAACCGTGTATGCAAACTTCAAAGATCCATTTATGGATTGAAGCAAGCATCACGGCAATGGAATAAGAGATTTGATGAAGACATCAAAAGGTTTGGGTTTACTCAGAATCTAGATGAGCCATGTGTATATCACAAAGCTAGTGGGAGTGATGTTATTTTCCTAGTCCTATATGTTGATGACATATTAATCACGGGTAAAAATATTCCAAGATTAAAAGAGGTTAAAGCCTATCTTGGGAAATGTTTTTCCATAAAGGATTTAGGAGAAGCAGCATACATTCTGAGAATCAAGATTTATAGAGATAGATCAAAGCGGTTGATTGGATTAAGCCAAAGTTCTTACATTAATAAAATATTGAAGAGATTTAATATGCAAAATTCCAAGAAGGGATATTTTCCAATGCAAGAGAATCATGGCTTAAGTAGCAAAGCATGTGCTTCAACACCTGAAGAGGTGACACGCATGAAGAGAGTCCCTTATGCTTCGGCTGTGGGATCTATAATGTATGCGATGAAATGCACAAGGCCTGATGTGGCGTTTGCTCAAAATATAACCAGTCGATATCAACAGAATCCAGGTGAACTCCACTGGACTGCTGTTAAACATATTCTCAAGTACTTGAGAGCTACAAGAGATATGTTTTTAGTATATGGGGGAAACCCAGAAGCAGAACTTAGTGTTACAGGTTACTGCGATGCTTCCTGGAAATGTGATAAAGATGATACGAAGTATCAGACGGGTTATGTCTTTGTCATTAATGGAGGAGCTGTGGATTGGAAGAGCAAGAAGCAGAGTACTATAGCGATGTCTGCAACAGAAAGTGAGTATATTGCTGCTGCAGAAGCTGCAATGGAAGCTGTCTGGATTAGGAAGTTTGTTTCAGGGCTTGGAGTTATGCCCTCAATCGAAAAACCTATAAAGATGTATTGTGACAATTCAGCCACAATTACATTTGCCAATGAACCTGGAATCATGAAAGGCACCAGACATTTCCCGATTAAATATCACTTTGTTAGAGAACAAGTGGAGATAGGTGAAATCGAGTTACTTAAAGTTCACACAGATAATAACCTAGTTGATCCTTTAACGAAGGCTTTACCTGGTGGAAAGCTTAATCAACATGCTGAAGGCATAGGACTTCGTTTAGCTAGTAGTTTCAGGTCACACCCCTAAATTTCGTGACTTGCAGTGGAATAAGTCATTCAGGGGCACGACTGGTCATAACACCAAAGTTGTGGTTATATTGAACGACCTAAAGTGTCGTTTAGAAAATACATCGTTTGATTATTTAAAAACATTCAGAGTTATAAAGCTAGGTCCCAAAAGGTGAAACAAGTTTTCAGAAAACAAGTTCATACAATTCAAACGATGGATAAGTGCATAAAATATAAAGTGTGACGCGTCGACTCCGCGACTTCATGATGTCCATATGCAAGCCAACATGCGATACCTTAATTACCTGAAAATACATTGCTAAAAATGGTCAACAAAAATGTTGGTGAGATCATAGGTTTATGTAAATGAAATGATTGTACGGAAACCACAAGTATAAAGTGTATGACAAATCCATGCCACATAAAAATGATACATTAGCTCTAAGCTCATGACCCCGAAGCTAGACTGAATGAAATGCCCCAACCGAGTGTTTGCCAATCACTCAAATATGACAGAAATGAAATGCGTTCGTTTAACCAGTTGGTGCTACCAACCCGAACGGAGTAGTCACCCTCAATAGATCTATCCACTCACTCTCGCTCACTAACAATTAACGGTTCATGATAATATAAGGGGACTTTAATCTGGGCAATGATGTAACTTAAGCAATGTAATGAGTTTGTATACTTTGGTCCGCATATAAAAATGGTGCAATGTATTCTCCCCCGAGAGTTTAGAAATCAATAAACAATTTAAAACGGGGCTATGAAAACTCACCTGATATGATATAGCAACAATGATCACAATGGATATGATGAGATGAGGCTCGGTTCCTAACCGTGACCTATCATGAATGATATGATCTAAGGTAAGCAAATGAAATGATGTTACTCATGCAAACACGTATGTTATCGATACCACTCGATAGTTTTGAAAAAAATGTTTATCGTCGAAAAAATACATTTTGACGTCTTGTTAAGTTATAAACCACATTTCGCGTAAATATGTTAAAACTACACTCCATGATCCTTGTTTGGTGTTCTATTGGCAAATATAATGTTTTCGTCGCAAAACAATACTTTTCATACTTGTGAAAATATATCCAAAACGGCCTCGCAAAACTAGTCGCGAATTAGTGCACGTTAAGTGTTGTGAATGAATTTGACGTCCTTGAAAATAAAACGTTGTTACAAGTTTTCCGTGTCGTGTTATTGGACTTTTGATCATACGCGTCTTGAATAGATAGAAAACCAGCTATCAATGTAATGGCTTGTAAAAATGTTAACGTATATACTTAAAAATATACTTTCTATTAGAGTTGACAAAATAGAATAGAGTTCGTCGGCTTCGAACGTGTATATATCGGTCGTTATAAGCTCGTTTTCTACGTTCTTTATATCCACGGGTTCGTCATAACATGAACTAACAAAATCTCAATGGTTTGGGTCATCTAGATCACGTCTAATGCCTCGTTTGGTCCTTTAAAGTTCAGCTAACAGCACGCTTATTTTCAGAAAATTAGTTTTCGTCGTCTAACTTCGAACGATCATATCCATAGTGTAAGTCTCTTTGATTGGAATGAAATGAAGTGACTTGGTGAGACAATCAACTATTACCCAAATAGCATCGAAACCTCCTGATGTTTTGGGAAGTTTAGTAACAAATTCCATTGTAATGCGTTCCCACTTCCACTGGGGAATCTTTGGTTGTTGAAGTAATCCTGATGGCTTCTGGCACTCGGCTTTCACTTTAGCACAAGTAAGGCATTTACTGACATACATAGCTATCTCTGCTTTCATATTGGGCCACAAATAAAGCTTCTTGAGATCCTGATACATCTTATCAGAACCTGGATGAATAGAGTACTTCGACTTATGTGATTCATGCATGATCAACTCTCGTATTCCACCATAGAGAGGTATCCAACTTCTATCCTTGAAGCATAACGTTCCATCTGATCTCCTTACTAAACCGTTTACATGATCTTTCATTCCTTTGAATGTTTCACTTGGTAGGTTTTCTTCCTTGAGTGCTTCTACCTGAGCCTCTAGGATCTTTGATATTAGTGGTGAAATAATTGTCATTCCCAATTATCTAACTCTCAAAGGCTTGAGTCTTTCCTTCTGACTGAGTGCATCTGCCACAACGTTGGCTTTTCCTGGATGATATCTGATTTCGCAGTCGTAATCACTAAGTAGTTCCAACCAACGACGTTGCCTCATGTTAAGTTCCTTCATATCAAGAATGTACTTTAGGCTTTTGTGGTCTGTAAATACTACACACTTCATTCCATAAAGATAATGCCTCCAAATCTTGAGTGCGAAAACCACGACACCCAACTCTAAGTCGTGTGTAGTGTAATTCTTCTCATGCTTCTTAAGCTGACGAGATGCATAAGCTATCACCTTCTCGTTTTGCATTAACACTGCCCCAAGTCCTTTGTGTGAAGCATCGCAATATACCACGAAGTTTTCAATCCTTTCTGGCAATGACAAAATTGGCGTGCTACAAAGTTTCTGTTTCAACAACTGAAAAGCGGCCTCTTGCTTTTCTCCCCAATCGTACTTCTGGTTCTTTTGTGTCAACTTGGTCAGTGGCTTAGTTATTTTGGAAAACCCTTCAATGAATCTTCTGTAATATCCGGCAAGTCCTAAGAATTGACGAATTTCTGTGGGAGTTTTTGGCGTTGCCCAATCTTTAACTGCCTCAATCTTTGCTGGATCAACCTGTAGTCCTTGACTATCAATGACGTGACCAAGAAATTGTACTCTTCTGATCCAAAAATCACACTTGGAAAATTTGGCATACAGTTTCTCTTTCTTGAGCAGTTCTAAGATTGTTCTGAGGTGTTCTCGGTGCTCTTCTTCGCTCCTTGAGTAGATCAAGATATCGTCAATGAATACGATCAAAAACTTATCTAGATATGGCTTGCACACCCTGTTCATGAGATCCATGAACACAGCTGGTGCGTTGGTTAATCCGAACGGCATTACCTGAAATTCATAATGACCATAGCGTGTTTTGAACCCTGTCTTCGGGATATCCTCCTCCCGAACCTTAAGCTGATGGTAACCCGATCTCAAGTCGATCTTGGAGTAATAACTGGAACCTTGCAATTGATCAAACAAATCGTCGATCCTGGGAAGTGGATAACGATTCTTCACCGTTAATTTGTTTAGCTCTCGATAATCAATGCACATTCTGAAAGATCCATCTTTCTTCTTTACAAACAAAACTGGTGCTCCCCAAGGCGATGAACTCGGCCTAATGGATCCTTTATCCAAGAGCTCTTGTAATTGGTTCAACAACTCTTGCATTTCTGAAGGTGCAAGTCGATAAGGTTCTCGCGCAATCGGTGCAGCTCCCGGTACTAATTCAATCTGAAATTCGACTTGGCGAGTAGGTGGCAGTCCTGGCAAGTCTTCTGGAAAATCTCTAACTGTTGGCACATCCTCAAGTCGCTTCTCTTCCGACTTTTTTTCTATGATATGAGCCAAGAATGCATAACAACCCTTCTTTATGTATTTCTCTATTTTAATGCACGAGATGATGCTGAGTCTAGTCCCACTGCGTTCTCCGCGAACGACCAATGTTTCGCCATCATAAGGAAGATGAACAAATTTTTCATCACAGATGATTCTGGCATGATGTTGAGATAACCAATCCATACCGATGACAATATCGAAACTTCCAAGTTCTACTGGCATGAGGTCTATATTGAATGGGTGATTGAGAAAATTAAGAGTGCAACCACGAATGATCGTGTCGGTGCCAACTAAACTACCGTTAGCTAGTTCAATGTGATAGGGAGTATCTAATGCGGTTGGTTCAATGTTGAGTAATGGTGCAAATGTAGTAGAAACAAAACTTCTATCGGCTCCTGAATCAAATAGTATGGATGCATAATGATTATTAATGAGGAACGTACCCGTAACGACACTCGGGTCGTCCCTGACATCTTCTCCTCCAAGGACATAAGCTCTTCCCTTAGCTGTTCCTCCTTGGTTATTGTTTCCCTGATTCTTTCCTTTCGGACATTCCTTCTTGAAGTGTCCAACTTCTCCACATCCAAAGCATGTTACTGGGGGCTTCTGATTATCAACCACAATCGGAGCTTTGCAATCCCTGGTTGAATGACCAACTTTCTTACAGTTTCCACACGGATTCGGACAATTTCCAGGATTATGATGGGTTTGGCATTTGTTGCACTTGGGTAAAGTACCACTGTAACCTCTTTTCTCAGTTTGGCCTACAACATAAGCCTTTGCAGTTTCCTGTCTCTTGGGTGGTAGTTGAGTAACATTGTTGCTCTGGCTGTTGTCCCGATTTCTTTTGTTGTTATTGTTATTGGAATTGTTTCGGTTGTTGTTATAGTTGTTGTTTGAGTTACGGTTGTTGTAGTTACGGTTACTGTTGGTGTTGTTGTTGTCTGAAGCAGTTCCTTTCTTCACTATCTGAGCCATGAGTTTCTGAGACATTCTGATTGCTTCATCCAATGTTTTGGGTCAAAAGAAATCACATCACCACGGATGTTGTGAGGTAATCCTCCAATGAAATTCTCCAATAGCTTCTCAGTATCCGGAACCATTGTCGGACATAATGCTGCCAATTCCTGGAATCTCCTTATATAAGCCTCAATAACATTACCTGCTGTCACTAGCTCATAAAACTCTGTTTCCATCTTTTTCACTTCTGTTCGTGGGAAAAACTTCTTTGTCAGCAATTTCTTGAATTCATCCCATGTAAGCTTGTGAGCATTCTCCATTCCCATGGGCTTTGCATACGAATTCTAACATGACATAGCTTCCCCAACGAGTGTACTAGTAGCAAACTTAACCTTGCTGTCTTCCGGATAGTTGCATAGAAGGAATACTGATTCTGTCTTTTCAAACCATCGGATCATGGCAGTGGCTCCTTCAGTGCCTTTGAATTTTTCTGGATCACCACTCTTGAAATCTTTGTACGTACATTTACGGCCATTTGTTCCATTAGTATCTGTTCCTGCGGCTACCGCGGTTTTTGCCCGGGAAGTGGCTTCAGCAGCAGCTGCAGCTACGGCAGCTCTTTCAGTTACCAATGCTGCCTCAATACTGTCGGCAACAAGTCTCTTGATCTGGGCGGGTGTCATAGCAGGAGTAGCTCTTTTGGGTGGCATGATTCTTCACAATCACAAAAGAATACAACAATGAGAACTCACAATGGAATTGATCATCATACACAATATACACAACCACAACATGTATATACATCCACAATACGTATAAATACAACCACAACATGTATAAATACAATGAAACTACAATGAAACATCATAAGTATAATCACAGTGCACATGAATATAATACATGAAAATTTCAGTTACGCAGACCGATATCATCAAATAGCACAACGAAAATCCTGCATAGAAGAGTCACACTTGATATATTTGTTTGTACTACAAGCAAAAGACAACAAGTACTAACTACGTCCCACACCCCGGGACTAGGATAATAATGTACAAGCTATATGATAACAGTCTAACACTAGGCACCTCCTCCGGGTGCTCCATCTAACCTGCGGAAAATCCTCTGAATATCCCTAGACATCGCAACAACGATCTCCTCGAGGTGCTGAACTCGAGTCTGAAGGTCAGTCTCTCTAGTCTCTGATGCAGACAACCTAGCCTAAACTGAAGATAACTCATGGACCAGGCCGTGATGCTCATCCTGGAACCTCTGTGCTCTGTCAACTAACTCCGGCACCTCCTGCCTAAGCTGAGTGATATGCTCTGAACTCTCCAACTGACGAGCCTCTAAACCCTGGTGTGAAACATCAATGGCAACCCTGCCCTGGATCAATCCCTCGACCTCCTCCTCAATGGCCTCAATACGGCTCACTAGAGTCTCGTCTAGATGATACAATGCCCTCTCGGTCTCTGCCTGAAGCTGATCTAGTCGTGAGTCAAATGTAGCAGCAGTAGTCAATCTGTCAGCAGCAACCCTTGAGCTCTCACCAACCTCGAATCTGCTGGGTGGTGCTGTCTCTGTGGCATCTGAAGTATCTGGAGATGAGATATCAAGAAGAGCCCGCTTCTTGAGCGGTAGGTCTGACATAGGGGTAGGATCTCTGATGTGAGCTGGTGCTGATGGCATCTGTGGTGCTGATAGGGATGGCAATGGTGGAGATAATGATGATAAGGATGGTAAAGGTGATAATGGTGGTGTACTGAATGTCACACTCCTCCTCGCTGTCAAGTGGCGACGGAGTGGCTGAGATAAACTAAGTGATGATGGTGGTGGTAAAGATACAAATGCAACTGGTGATCTGACTGTGAGGCGATGAACCCGCTTAGCAACAGTACGCTTCATGCATGACCCACCTGGATAAGTACGGTAAACTCGACCATATGGTATCTGCTGCCCCGGCTGAATGACCGGAACAACTCTGGGACCACGACGGATCACAGGTGAAACTGGTGGTGTAGGCACGACTTCCCCCTCCTCAAAGGGTTATGTCTCGGCCTCTGACATAACTGGTGAAGGCTGTGGAGTAGGCTCCACTGATGATAAAATGATAGTGGGTAGTGATAGTGATGAAACAGACTCTAATATGATAGAGGGTAGTGAAGAAGTATCGTCCGCTGACTCAGAGTCAGACGAGATAACAATAGGGTGTGAATCCGAAGACATCACTGAAACAACAGATGTGAAATAAAAGTAAATAAACATCTACACAATGTGGGTTATGATGAAATGAAATATGTATGAAATCGCAATCACTACATGTGATATAATGAATATGCACTTATGCCACAATGATGAGATGCTATGATGGTGCAGCTATAGTCTAGGGTATAATGAATAACCTAGTTCGCTATAACCTTTGCTCTGGTACCAATCTGTCACACCCCCAAATTTCGTGACTTGCAGCGGAATAAGTCATTCAGGGGCACGACTGGTCATAGCACCAAAGTTGTAGTTATATTGAACGACCTAAAGTGTCATTTAAAAAATACATCGTTTGATTATTTAAAAACATTCAGAGTTATAAAGCTAGGTCCCAAAAGGTGAAACAAGTTTTCAGAAAACAAGTTCATACAATTCAAACGATGGATAAGTGCATAAAATATAAAGTGTGACGCATCGACTCCGCGACTCCATGATGTCCATATGAAAGCCAACATGCGATACCTTAATTACCTGAAAATACATTGCTAAAAATGGTCAACAAAAATGTTGGTGAGATCATAGGTTTATGTAAATGAAATGATTGTACGGAAACCACAAGTATAAAGTGTATGACAAATCCATGCCACATAAAAATGATACATTAGCTCTAAGCTCATGACCCCGAAGCTAGACTGAATGAAATGCCCCAACCGAGTGTTTGCCAATCACTCAAATATGACAGAAATGAAATGCGTTCGTTTGACCAGTTGGTGCTACCAACCTGAACGGAGGAGTCACCCTCAATAGATCTATCCACTCACTCTCGCTTACTAACAATTAACGGTTCATGATAATATAAGGGGACTTTAATCTGGGCAATGATGTAACTTAAGCAATGTAATGAGTTTGTATACTTTGGTCCGCATATAAAAATGGTGCAATGTATTCTCCCCTGAGAGTTTAGAAATCAATAAACAATTTAAAACGGGGCTAGGAAAACTCACCTGATATGATATAGCGACAATGATCACAATGGATATGATGAGATGAGGCTCGGTTCCTAACCGCGACCTATCATGAATGATATGATCTAAGGTAAGCAAATGAAATGATGTTACTCATGCAAACACGTATGTTATCGATACCACTCGATAGTTTTGAAAACAATGTTTATCGTCGAAAAATACATTTTGACGTCTTGTTAAGTTATAAACCACATTTCGCGTAAATATGTTAAAACTACACTCCATGATCCTTGTTTGGTGTTCTATTGGCAAATATAATGTTTTCGTCGCAAAACAATACTTTTCATACTTGTGAAAATATATCCAAAACGGCCTCGCAAAACTAGTCGCGAATTAGTGCACGTTAAGTGTTGTGAATGAATTTGACGTCCTTGAAAATAAAACGTTGTTACAAGTTTTCCGTGTCGTGTTATTGGACTTTTGATCATACGCGTCTTGAATAGATAGAAAACCGGCTATCAATGTAATGGCTTGTAAAAATGTTAACGTATATACTTAAAAATATACTTTCTATTAGAGTTGACAAAATAGAATAGAGTTCGTCGGCTTCGAACGTGTATATCTCGGTCGTTATAAGCTCGTTTTCTACGTTCTTTATATCCACGGGTTCGTCATAACATGAACTAACATAATCTCAATGGGTCGGGTCGTCTAGATCACGTCTAACGCCTCGTTTGGTCCTTTAAAGTTCGGCTAACAGCACGCTTATTTTCAGAAAATTAGTTTTCGTCGTCTAACTTCGAACGATCATATCTCCTTCGTTATAAGTCGGATTTTAGTGATTCTTGTGGCCACGGTTTCGTTTTTGAAAGAACTTTCTGAATATGAGGGCCAAAATATGCCAAAAATTACTGAGTTTTCCAGTTTACACGATTTTGGACAGTAGGTATATATATGTTTTAAAAACTCATTTCTATGGTTCTAATCTTGATCACACCACCTCAAATCAACTCCACAAGTTCGCAAATCCTACCATACACCTTCTTAGGGTGTCATGGAGTCCTAAACATCACCAATCTTGGTGGATCTCATGTGGTTATTAGTGAAACTTATAGATCTAGTGTTTGTGATAGTTTATAAACAAATGGTATCAAAACATAAGTAACTTGCAAAAGTAACTAGTATAACCTTAAAAATACATGATCATATGAAGTAAATAAAAGAATGAAAAGATCAAAATGATGTTCTTGAAGTTTACTTACAATCTTGGAGTGATTTGATGAGAAAGGTGCAATAACTTGAGGTTTTGATCACAAATCCATAACTAGGAAGGTAAATGGAGTATGTTTATGATTTGTTCTTGAAAAGTTGATGAATTTTTGGAGTGTTCTTGGTGTTGGCCGATTCTAGGAGAGGATGGGATGAGAGGTTTGATCTTTTGTGTTAGCTAAAATGATGTGTTATATTGTATGTGTTTGTGCTAGTGGATTTCTAAATAAATCAAGGAAATTCAATTAATGCATTTTGGATGGATTAGCTAAATGGGATGGTAGGGGGGGCACACATGGGTTAAATGGGAAGGGTTTGATGTAATTGTGCCAAGTGTCCCATTAGTGTAAGTGTTTAGTTGTTTTGTGTATACATTGGGTGTTATCGGGTACCGAGTTAACTAGAAATAACTCATGATGAGGTGAAATGAGATACGACGAAGTTGTAAAAATTGTAAAATCATGTTCCTTGCAAGAATCGGGTGTTAGAATGATAATCGGATTGAAATTTCGTAAATCGACGGAGTTATAAGCGTCAAATGAAAAATGTAACGATTGGTTTAAAAACACCGGGTAAAGTAATAATATAATCTCTATATCATTATAATTAGCTTGAAAATGTATTAGGATAATTGTCTGGAGTATTTGATTTATTGTTGATAGAAATGACTGAGTGGTAACGTTAATTAAACAATTATGCATACGTTAATGAAATTCACACAGACACATGCATGAACTGATATGGTACTGATATTACTGATGATATGCAGACTACTCTAGTCTGTATGATGTGTCCTTACTGATGATGCATGAATACGCAGCTAAACCTAACTAGTTACGCGCATTTGAATCCTCGTAAACCTAGTTTACGACATAATGAATGATGCCCATGAATAGTGATTTCCCTCCGGGAATGAATAGTGTCATGTGAATAGTAAAAATTTTGACGACTTCTCAAAGTCTCAAACTGGCTTCAAAAACGATGAATAGTAAAATGATGAATAGTGATTGGTGAATAGTGATTTATGAATAGTAAATTGTCGGGGTTTGGAAAATGACCTGAAATTACGAGTTGTGACATTTCATGCCCATCTGTGATTAATGTTTGGATAATGGGATGTTATGAACAATTATTATTTTAATGAAATAAAATACTTGTTATGTTTGATTATCATTTTCTTAATAATATATCTTGTATTTGCATGTTTAATCCTTGAATATATTGATTATTCTAAATTGTCCGTTGTCACTTAATGATATGGGAATATCATTAAATTAAGACAAATCTGAGTATTGGTAGAATATACTTGAAAGTATATTGATGCGTTGACATGCCAATTTCACATGATATTCAATGAATTGAACATAGGACTTATCTCGACTTCATGAGTTTACTTTATGGATCCTATCATCAAGTAAATCATGTATATATAGTTATCCTCAGACTTGAGATACCAGATAACTGTCATGGATGTAGTGCATTTCTGTGTAACAATTTACCGCTATACGTAACTGGTAGCTATAAGTATTGTTTTCAGGAGTGTTGCAAAGTTCATGGGTTATGCTCGTAGTCAAGAGAGAATTTATTCCTTCAAATTTGTTTTGAAGTTTAATACTGCTAGGCCCCTCTTAGGGTTGACAAGATGTTTGCGTGGCCACGCCCAAGATCTATCTGGAATACGTTCAGACGATTTGGTAATCTTGCTCAATCAGAAACAACGAGAAACAGAATGGTTAATAAAGAGTGACTAAGATCCATATCTTTATTAACGTAGTATTAGAAACAAAAGGATAAGTATGATAATGAATCATCGAATGGTTTTTCTAGGAGACCACCACCCGAGTTGTACTAGGGGCATTGGCGTGTTGCTAGATGCTAACCAATGCAATTACACTATTAATAGATGTCCAAGTGGGAGCTGTTAAGTTTTGTGGACAAATATTAATGTGTGTATGTCTAGAATTGAACTCGGGACCACGGGATTGCACACATTACATATGAGGAATTAATGTATAGTAATTAATATATAAACCGTTATGTATTTAATTATTAAAACACAAAAATAACGACTAACGGACGTTAAGTAATTAACGAGAATTGACTAACGACCGTTAGGGAATAAGAGAAGGACTATAGATGAAATTAAAGGAACAAGAAGCTTCCGGAATCCTTGGGGATCCCTTAGGCCGGTTGTGAATGGGCTAGGGTTAGCCAACCCATTGCCAACTTGTTCTCCAAGATATTCACTCTATAAATACAAGGCTAGGGTTATTCATTCTTTACTCTTGCACTCTTGCTCTAACCCTAAAACTCTTTTCTCTTCTTCTTTGGTTTTGGTCGATCAAACTAAACCCTAAAAGGGTTGATCCATCTTTGTTTTATAAACAAAATTGTTTTGGTTTATTTTGTGTTTTCAAGATCTAGCAATCTCATTAATTCGATTATAGTACGTATGTACAAGATTGTGGTATTAACTCACTATAGTTAATATTCTTGGATTGAGATACAAAATGGTAAGGGGTATCTTGTTAATCCACTTTTGATATTAAAGAAGAAGATTGAAGTTTGATTCTTGTTCTTGATAGAATCAAAAGGTACGTTCTCTTTATGTTTCGGTTAATTCTTATGTGTTAAAATTAGATCCTACGCTTCCGCATATGTAATATGATTACTTGATTAATATATATGAACTAGTCATGATTATTAAATTCTAACATAGCTATCTTTCGAAATACAAGTTAAATTTAATATGACTAACGACATTTTAAGACATAGAAGGCAAAGTACATATTACATCACCCGGAATAAGCGGCAAACATGTTTGTTGTCAATATCTGGTTAGTTGTCTAAATCTGGTCCAACTTAAAGCTATTTAGAAGGCACGTTGCGAGTCCGATCTACCAAATTGTATAATGTGTTAGATTCAAGCTTTTGTTAGTTATCTCACTTCTAGTTGCAATCTTTTAATACAAAACAAGGATTTACATCAAGATGGTAGGTAAGCGGGCAACAAGCTGCGCCGCCACCCCTTTCTGGATAGCAAACCCTATTCTACTAAAAACATATTCGTGACCATTCGGAGCCGATACATTGCTGCGAACAACCTTACGAACCCGATCCAAGAAACACACAGCTTCAGGGGCTAAGGAACCAAAAGTGTCAAATGCAAAAGGGACAAACACGTGTTGATTCTCGGAGCAGGCTTTATCATGTTTGTCCACTTTCTTCATCTCAGCCTTCATAACAGCTTGCCCAGCCGTAAACCCATTACCCGAAGATCCACAAGGGGGACACACCAGTGAGGTCCACACAAGCATGTTTCCCCTTGCCCATCCAAAAACCAAAACATCAGCGGGCCACAGGGAGGACCTCCCCTCAGTAGGGTCTGTAAGGAAATTTACTGGAGCTTCTTTTTTCGCCGAAATCCCCACCCTCCGAAGGACATCAAACAACACATCCCGCACCAAGTCGTGATGGTACTTAAACCCGAGGAGCTCTTTGCAGTACACCGCATGTTCCCCAAACTTGTCCAAGACGACCTTATGACACACAAGGCAAGGCTCGTCCACCGGGAACAACGGGATCATTAGACGATATTTAAGAACCGCCCTGTATTCTATTGGAGACATTTGCTGCCCTAGCCCCTCAATGCAATCTGAATCTCAAATTTCTCACGTTTTGAAAGGTGTTTCTCAGTTATGCATAGTTGACATATGCAAATCCTTTTAGAATGGACTATGATCCTCCTATGTTGAGATCAACATGAGTACATGACTAGTCATGTTGATTCACGTAAGAATTATTTGTTCTAAAATTTCAAATAGAAAGTGAGTCATCTTATGCATTCGCGTTTTCTTATGTGACACCATGTCTAGTCATATTATCGATTTCTACATGAACGGATCTTAATCTTTTCCAAAATATACGAACCCAAATATTTGTTTTTTTAAGGCAGGCCCTAAATAATATTTGTTTCCATTACCGAATAAATATTCTTAATATTTGCACCTATTGACTCTACTTTTTTGTGTACACCATAGTACTATACCTATATCCAAATCTTTTGCTATTTTAATGTAAACAAGCAATAAAAGAAATCGAGAACATGTTTAGAACTTATGACCCAAAAGAAGTTATCATTCTTTGATAAAGCTTCAAATCTAATCACCATTGAAATTGGAAAATAGTCATTTTGTAAGTCAGAAGTTACTTTAGAAATAAAATGAAAATTCAGAAAGTTTACAGTATCATGAAAGCTTTAACAAAATTGTTAATTTTTTATTCAAGAATGAGCAATTAAGATTGCTTTCTGCCTATCCACAATATATGCAAAAACAAGCCGCTCCGTTATCTTGCAATGGAGACCAAGCACCAACAAAATATATGCTTCTGTTACAACACAGATGTAGCATAGTTACAAACATGAACTACTCAATATTTAAATGGTAGTAAAAAGCTAATGGCAAAGTTGCAAACATGCCCACTTTGGTTACAAACATTTGCTTGTTGGATATGTTGGGAATAATATTACAACAACATTAAATAATAAAATAGCGTAATTGAGGCCTGCGAATGCAGTGTCCTTAAACAGAAATTCGTCCTATCTAGTACGACAGTTTAGAGGATACAACAATCAATTCAAGTATTAAAACTTGAATCTAACGAATCTGATATGTTTTCATGATGGAAATGGATGAGGTTTTTGTGTTTTTTGATGATCCAAATGCGACAAATTCGTCCTCTATATATAGGTACATGGTGACCCTTCAAAACAGTCACAATACCCCTTCAAATGGCCTTGGAGACACTTCTTTTCGTAACAGTCACAATGGTTCACAAAAAACTGCTCTTAGCGACACTTTAGCGATGACCTAGTAACAGAATAACCGTCGCTAACTGAAAATGATTCAAACAGTCGCGTTGGTTCGCTTAGTGATGCCTTTTCAACAGATATAACCGCCACCATTTCGAATAGACACGTCTTTATGATGGTGATGGTTCATTAGAGACGGTTTTGTGACAGAAAAACTGTCACTAATTTCCATTTCGTAGCAAACACTAAAAACAACAAAACCATTAATAAGTAATGTTCCAACAATACCCCATATTTTCTATTCAAACACCAATAATACCCCACTTTTGAATAGAAAATAAGACAATTACTTATTATTCTATTTCCGTCAAATGTAGTATGACATGCATCAGATTAGGTGTCTTTTAGACTTGAACCTATTCTAGTGAGTACATATCGGATCTACTTTGTGGATAGTGAACATAAGTCTTGAACTAGCCACGCTTTGTAGTAAATCGAGACAATAAGTATCACACATATCATATTTATGAAATAACAGATTCTTACCGTTGTGTTCATTTCGGTCGTGAACATATCCTTATTCATGAGAATTTTAGATAACTTAGCCATCTGGTTCCCAAAGATGCGACCACACATAAATCTCGTATAGGTAATGACAATCAAGAATATTCCGTAGTATTCCACTGTAAAAACCATTAGCATTATTAAGAATTAAAATTCATCCCTATATCATCAACGGAAAAACACACAAAATTCATCTTAGGAATGGGCATACCTGTGTGTTAGTACTTTTGAGTTTTCCTCAACTAGTTTTCCTATTGAACCTAGACCATGGGATCTCCAATTTTGCTAGGTTAGGTTTCCGTCGAGTAGTCACTCATTGTGTTGGCTTTAAGCCCATACCCCTCGATGTAAATATGACTTGTTTTCTACAAAGGCCTTTTGTCAAAGGATCAGCTATATTTTCCTTTGACTTTACGTAGTCGATGGAAATGATTCCATTTCTCAACAAGTCCTTTATCGTATTGCGGCGACGTCTTATATGTCTTTACTTACCGTTATAGATATGATTCTTTGCTCTAGTGAGAGCAGCCATACTATTACAATGTATACACACAGCAGTCACAGGTTTTGGCCACAAGGGAATACCCTCTAGAAAGCTTCTAAGCCATTCTGCTTCTTCAGCAGCTTTGTCTAAGGCTAGAAATTCTGCTTCCATAGTTGATCTGGTATTCACAGTTTGCTTAGACGATTTCCATGATACAGCAGCCCCTCCAAGTGTAAATACATAGCCACTTGTGGACTTTCCTTCATTATGGTTAGAAATCCAATTGGCATCACAAAATCCTTCTAATACAGGAGGATTTTTAGTGTAATGTAACCCATAAGCCATTGTATGCTTAAGATATCTAAGCACTCTTACTAGTGCATCCCAATGATCTCTCCCAGGGTTGTGTGAATATCGACTAAGTCGACTTACACTATATACCAAATCTGGTCGTGTACAATTCATTATATACATCAAGCTTCCTAGTACTTGTGTATATTGTAACTGAGATACATTTTGTCCTTTTTTCTTCTTTAGTTGAACCTTAGGATCAAAGGGAGTAACAACTAGTCTATCATCATAGTGGCCAAATTTCTTAAGGGTCTTTTCAATATAATGAGATTGGGTAAGGATATATCCATTAGAATTCTTTTGAATTCTTATACCAAGAATGACATCAGCTTCTCCCATGTCTTTCATATCAAATGAAGAATGAAGCATTTTCTTGGTTTGGTTAAATACATCCATATTTGTTCCCAAAATCAACATGTCATCCACATATAAACATATAATGACAAATGCGTTTTTGTATTGTTTAACATAAATACATTTATCACACTCATTTATTTGATAGCCGTTTGATAATAGAGTGTTATCAAACTTCTCATGCCATTGCTTTGGAGCTTGTTTAAGGCCGTAAAGAGATTTAACCAATTTACACACCTTATGCTCTTGACCTTTGACAACAAACCCCTCGGGTTGTTGCATATAGATTTCTTCATCTGATTCACCATTTAAGAACGCAGTTTTCACATCCATTTGATGTATAATCAGGTTGTGAATTGCTGCTATAGCCATTAACGTTCTTATAGAGGTTATCCTTGTAACTGGTGAATAAGTGTCAAAGAAATCTTGACCTTCTTTTTGACGGTATCCTTTGGATACTAAACGAGCCTTATACTTTTCTATGGTACCATCTGGTCTTAGTTTCTTTTTGAAGATCCACTTATGGCCTATTGGTTTATGTCCCGAAGGTAGATCAACCAATTTCCATGTATTGTTATGCACAATTGAGTCTATTTCGCTTTGAATAGCCTCTTTCCAATAAGGTGCTTCTGATGATTCCATAGCAGCCTTATATGTTTGTGGTTCTTCATTAACAATATAGGTCTGTGGAAAACTAGAAGGGGGGGGGGGTTGAATAGTTTTACGTCTTTTTAATTTATTATAAAAACTTTGTTTACTTTTAAAGACTTAGATTCGAATTTATGTGAACTCAACTCTTGAACAATATGAACAAATATAAGTAGATCTAAATTAAAAATGCAAGTAAAGTAATGAAATGAAATGAAAGATAGAGATGGAAAGATCTAACCGCGAGACAAAGGATTTATAGTGGTTCGGCTACAAGGACACCTTCCTTGCCCTACTCCACTCCTCGAGCACCTAACTCGAGAGTTTTCTTCACTATATCAACAAGCCCCCTTATTGCGGAGAAAACCTTACACAACTTTCGCTTACACCAATTTTACGACACAATGCTAAATGTCGAGTTCTAATCATAGCTAGAACCAATCTCACAACTTCAATTACAACTTCTTCACGACTTCTTCACGACTTCTTCACGACTTCTTCACTACGGCTTCACAACTACTTCACGACCTAGCACTACTTATGTACTCTTCTACTTCTTCACACCTTCACTACTTACACACCTCAACTTCTTCACAACTTCACAACTTACACACTAAACTAGCCTAACCAATTATGTTCACACCTATCTAACAAATATACACAACTTATACAAGTGAATGAATGATTTACAAAGTTTACTAAACTAACAACTTAGGTAACAAGATGATACTAAGTTGTAATACTTCTAGTCTTGATTGATAGAAGTATTCTTCTTTTGCACTTGGATGGTAGAAGCTTTGATCACTTAAAAACCAATGCTTAAGAATATATGATCAAAGTATTTAGAAAGGATTTAGAAAGATATAAGAAGAGATTTAGAACAGAAGGTTTGGGGTGCAAAAGGTGAGGAAAAAGTCCAGGATTAGTCCAGTATTTATAGGCAAAAATTGACAGCTGGAGGAGCGGGGCGGTCCCCTTAAATAGGGGGCCGCCTTGATAATTAAGGGGGCCGCCCCCCATAACCGTTGCCCAGCTTTGTCTTTTTCTGGGGAAGGTTTTTCTGGAATATTTTTGCCATTTTTGGTTGAAAATTTGAATTCATAAATTTATAATGGATTAAACATTTTTATTTAATACCAAAAATGATTTTCTAAAAGATATAAAATGTTTGTGTCATTTTATAAAAAATCAAGTGATTAAGAAAATGTTCCTTTGATCATATAATGCATTAAGCATTTGTTTATTCATACTTTAAGTGATTAAGTTGTAGAAGTGAATATTTATAACGAAATACTTGTTTATTTAATAAGTTTATGTTTAATGAGTTTACATTTTGTGATTATCAAAACATAGAGATATCAAAAGATGTTAATAACGTTTTTAGGCATTATTTATATCAACAATCTCCCCCTTTTTGATGATTACAAAATCTAAACTCATTAAATTAAAAATTAATTTTTAGACAAGTATTTAGTGAGTTTATATCTACTTCTCCCCCTTTTTGTAGAATCAAAAAGGTTATGCCGACAAGTTTTAGAAACAAAATTTGTCGGGACGAGAACTCCCCCTTGATGTGTGCTCCCCCTCGTTTGAGGGCACCAAGGAGACGAGCTATGGAAATCTTGGCTGCAAAAACAAGTTAAGAACACAAGACATATATATGCATAGCAAAAAAAATATTTAGAACGAACAACTAATCTTATTCATTCATTCAAGATGATCATGTATAACACATGAATCATCATTACACCACACAATATGCTTAAAACATAAAGGTTACAACATAAGTAAAAGACACTAATGGTCCTAATATTGCCAAAGAGAGCGATTGGACTTGCTTGCGACACAAAAGGGTAAGGGATTTTATTTTGGGGCGGAAAGCATGTGAATAGGACTTAGTTATTTGATGGTGAAGGAAATGGAGTGGATTGAGTGGATCTAAAGATGTTATATCGGGTTAGGGGAGGAATAGGATGAGGACGGGTGAGTAGATATTCGATCCAAGAAATATCTACACTCAAGTGGAGAATTTGTTTTTGAAGGAAGATGCAACAAGGGCAATAGTGGGTGTGGTTTGTAACTTAATCCAAGTTGAGAGAGTGGGGTAAGCAATTTGAGTAGGGTGAGGATGGAGGTTGTCCCTTGTTGCGTTGTGCAAGGTGCATAGCAAGGAGATCACTAAGGTCGTGGATTTGGTTGATCTCTTCATGAAACTTTTGCATTTCCGTGAGAATGTGGATTTGGTCATTTGTTGGGAATGGATGAAATTTGGGTGTGTGGTTAGAGGTAAAGTTTGATGTTTGATGATGAAGCGAAAAGTGTACCGCTTTTAAGGGGTCATTTAAGCCCTAAATCGTATTTATTTGATCAAATATTGCCCTAAATCGTTCCTTTTGTCATTTTAGGTACTTTGGAGAAGAAATCTGGAAAAGGAAGCATTTTGGACGTTTTTGGAGCATAAAAGTGAAGAAAACGACAAAGTCTCAAAAACCGGCTGAAAAGTACCTTGGACGGCGTCAGGATTTGTTCTTGACGGCGTCATGGCTTGGCAAAAGTGGTGGATATGAAAATTACTCATGATAAGCCAGAGAAATTTGCATGGGAATTCTGACGGCGTCACCCTTTGGAATGATCAAGGTCGTCACGGTATAAGTTAAAGCGGGACGGCGTCACGCCTAATTCCGACGGCGTCAAGCCTTGATAAGCCAGAACAGATTTTGGAGAGCTAAAGAGGGACGGCGTCAAGAAGGCCATCCGGGAACCCTAAAAGCGGCGAGGTGACGGCGTCACACTCCATAACGTGACGCCGTCAGATCTGAAAGTCTATATATAGTTTTGCAATTTTTTGTCATTATGGTGGAACTTATTGTGGAACTTTGTGTGTGAAAACCCTAAGACGATTTTAGCAGCTTTTTCAAGGCTTTTTGCCTTGAGATCTTCCATGTTACATTGAAGATAAGTTATCAATTAATTATTCAATATGTCTATGTGTTGTTTGATTCTATCTTGTTCTTGTCTTTTGTTTAACATGCTAGGCTAGGTTTTCTTTGTGTTTGCTTAGATCTAATGAAACCTAGCTATTGATTATTGGTTATTAGTGTGTTATTAGTTGTATTGGATGATTGTTTATCTATGTTAGGCTTAAGAAAACTGGCTAACTTCCTATTCGGTAACTTGCTTGAACGTCTTAAGAAACATGAACCAATGCGTACTAAAGGTTTTTATGGTTGTATTTAATGCACAAGCGAATTCTAGTGATCCCATGTTAGGAGCTTCCTAGCCGGCTCGACATAAGAGTGAAGTAGGAGCTTGTAGAGTTGGGGAAGTACGTACGCCACCCCACGATTGGTATTAAGGAATACACCCGTCATCCACGCAATTAATACACACTAATCAACCGGTAAAAGATAGTTAGGGAGTAAGGAAATCTAAGTAAACACATTTTTCTCCACATAAATTTCACCACCTTTTAATTTTCTGTTATTTTATTTTATTTGCATTCGTAGTTATTTGGGTTAGTTGATTAGCAACTAATTCCGCCCACTCTTTCAAACCCGAGATTTTACTTGCTTTCATAAAATTATAAAAACATAAAAAGAATCTTCTCCCACCCCTAGACCTATTAGAGTAGTTTTTCATACCTAACGAACACTATTCCCTGTGGAGAACGATCAATCCCCCGTACTTACCATTACACTATACTACATCGGTCAGGTACACTGCCTGGTGGGGTTGTAAGCCTCTTGAGATCCCTCGAGAGGTAAAACCTGTTGTAAGGTTGCAAAACCACGCATCAAGTTTTTGGCGCCGTTGCCGGGGAATAGTTATTGCTTAGGTTGAATTTTTATTTTATAGGTCTACTCACTAGATTCCTTTCTAGTGAGATTTTTATTTTATTTTTCTAGGTTTTCTTTAGTCTATCTTTTTTCTTCGTTTCTTTGTTCGTAACCATTACCATCCGACATCATGGAAGGTGGTAATATCCTCGATCCCAACAACCCACCACCTCCTAGAGCCCGTACTTTAGGAGAGTACTCCCGTCCTAGCCACCATGGCTATCGAAACACCATTGAGCTCACTCAAGGAGCCAATGTCACTCCCTTGCGATCCGACACCATCCGGTTGGTGCAAAGCGGATGCGCATTCCATGGACTTCGTTCTGAAGATCCTAATCAACATCTCAAGGACTTTCTCAAAATCGTTGATTCTATAGACCTTGATGTTGCCACTCGAGAGACGACCCGACTGCATCTCTTTCAATTCTCTTTGCGGGACCAAGCTAGTCAATGGCTAGAGCGTCAACCCGCAGGATCCATCACCTCTTGGGATGATCTCACCACTCGTTTCCTTGCTCAGTTTTTCCCACCGGGAAGAACTACCAAGCTAAGGAATGATATCTTGATGTTCCAACAACGTCAAGGCGAAACCCTCTACGAGGCATGGACTCGATTCAAGGACTTACTCCAAAAAGTCCCACACCATGGCATAGAACTTTGGCTCCAAGTCCAAATCTTTTATGACCATATCAACCTCTCCACAAGGCAAATCATTGACCAATCGGCCGGTGGTAAGCTACGTGATCTAAGTGCGGAACAATCATGGGCTCTCCTAGAAGATCTTGCTCTTTATGACAACGAAAGTTGGAGTGACCCCCGTGATTTGAATAAAACGGTCAAGGCAATATCTTTGCCTTCGAACAATTCAAGCACCTCCGACCGTAGGATCATAGAACTTGAAGACCAAGTCAAGTTTCTCATGAAATCCTACGAGGCTCCTAAACCTTCAAGCCAAGTGAATAAAATCACTTCTTCGTGTAAATTATGTAGTGGTCCCCACAACACTCATGATTGCATGGAACTCCCCAAACAGGCTTTCAAAGAATTCGCATCCTAGCGAATCGATAAGGCGGGAGATAAGTGGCTCACTACTAATTATGGACACAAGAATTCCGAAGATAGGTATGAGGCATGGAAGAGTAAGCCAAATTTTAGTTGGGACCAAACTCGAAGCGTATCATTCAATGACTCTACCCCACTCACCTGGTCTGAACATTATCCTCAGCAACATACGCATAAACAACAAAATCGCGAGGAATCACTGCAAAAATTCATTCTCTCTCAAGAAACACAGCTCTCCAAACTTGAGAATCAATTCAGACAACAGCAAGTTGATATGAACAACAAGGTTGATAACCTGTTAAAGATTATCAATGATCGCCTTGCTGGCAGGTCAACTTGTGAGTTGTCACAAGTTAATGAGATCAAATCTGTCACGGTGACTCACCAAACACCCCCTCCTGTAAAAATCAAGCACCCTAGTAAACTCTTCAAACACATATCACAAAACGGAAAAGAAACTGGAGATACTCATACCCCTTCGAAACCTCTCCACTTCGTGAACACCATTACAACAATACCTGTTCCTAAACCCAATCTGGACCAACAATCAACCGAGAATGTGGACAATGAAATGGAGGGTGAAGTTCCCGAAAAGAACCCCGAGGCGCCCAACGACTATCTAGACTCACCAAAGAACTCGAGTACAAGAGAGGTGAGTGATGAGGAGGGCTCGGAAGAGAAATCCGAAATGCCTCATGGGCTCCCAGTACCGCTAGACCGCCCCCTGGTGGAGGAACTTGAGAGGGGCATAGCAAAGTTGCCTATGGGATTTGGAGAGAGAATAGAGGATGGCGCTCCCAGGGTCTTTAAGATATCTTGCACCACTAGGAAAAAGTTCATTAAAGATGCCTACATAAACCCCAACTCTTCTATGAATGCAATATCCCTTTCTCTATATAACGAAGCCTTCACCGAACAGGTCAAATATGAAGGGTCTAATATCATCGGGGTAATAAGAAGGGTACCAATTGTGATAAAAAAGTTCCTCTTTCATATCGAGTTAACTGTTATTAATAACATGAACTCTATCATCAGCCCATCCTTAACTGGCCTTGTTCTAGGCAAACCATTCATAAAAGCAACGGGAGTGATACTCGATGAGGATGATAGGAGTGCATTATTTACCGATGGTGTCAGGAAAGTGATTTTTCGGGATGGCTGTGAAGAAGTGTATGAGTATCAACCATCAGCATGTGGCAACACATGGGGGCTATGCGGTAGAAGGCCTGGCCGAATTAAGCGATGTGATCCGAATAATCTCAAAATACCTTGCATGATTGGTCACAAGCATTTTTATAATGTTTACATCGACACATGTTTACCCAAAAATGTGATGTCCTTGTTTCATTATAACAACATTTGCAGATGGGGAATGATTCATAAAGGGAAGGACGACATTGGCATAGATGATGATGTACAGGTGTTTGTAGGAAACATGAAATTCACTATGAGCTTCGCAATCGTCGATAATATCGAAAAGTACATCGATCCCAGGTTATCACAAGTTGTTTTTGGGGCACCTTTTTGCAATACCACAAGCTTGGTTATGGACGAGCTCAATGGGATCATGACTTTCACCGATGGGATTAGGGAAATCTCATACCAAACGCCTTACAAGATGAGAGAATTCAAGGAGATTGATTATGGAGGGCTCGATGAGCTAAGTTCCCAACTCGTGTTATGTGACGATGATGTGAGACGGGGATGTAAGGACACTTTTGACCTGTCAAGTGGATTCTTTAAGCATGATAAGGAGCTTAGTTCTAAATACCGAAACAATCCTTTTGATCTCGAGGACCCGAAATACCTTTACTATGAAAGTGATTCTGATAGAGAATCAAAGGAAAATGGCCTAGGAACCATGACCGATGATGGAGTCACATAATGTACATGACTTTGAGTCTAGTTACAAGACTCGTTAATAAAGAAAAGCGCTTCTTGGGAGGCAACCCAAGTTTTATTTGCTTTGTGTGTTTATTTGTTTGTTTGATTTTATTTGTTTCCGAATGTGTGTTTAAGTTTTATTATTATTGATTCATGTTAAAAAACTAATTTGTGAAAATGCTTTATCTTGTTTTTAACTTCGTCTTAACTACATATAAAGGTATTTTGCAAAAGTTAAGTGTAAGGGAAATCTAAATCGGTTTATTAGAACACAAATGAACATGAATCGTAATAATATTAAATGAACATACATATTAGTATTTGTTTGAGTCAAATGCTTGTATCGAGTCATAATGATGTTTTGCAGGATTTCCAGGAAGTAAGGTATAGGTTTTTCCAAAAATTTTCCGGAAACGTAACATGAGAATTCTGTCAGATCATTTCTGACGGCGTCAGGATTTACAACCTGACGGCGTCAGGTTTAATTTTCTGAAAATTTTTGAAAGTTTTGTTTTCATAAAAAGTTTTTATTAAATCTATAACTTATAATCTTCAGGAATCTGCAAAATTATCATTCCACAAGCATTATATCCTTATATAAAGAGTTTATCCCGCCGATGTTATGCAGGTTTTCGTGTTTGTTTTCTCAGGTTTAACAGGTTATTTTGGACAAGGAAATGTTTGTTGGATCAAGCTTTTGGTGATGCATTAGTCTTGGAGCTTTTACATTCTCTTGGAAGAAGATTTAACCATGTTACTTCATTATCCACCGAGCGAATCAGGGGAGTATTTGATTTCATTCCTTTACTTTTTTTACTTTTACATTTGTTATTTGAACATTGGGGACAATGTTCATCTTAAGTGTAAGGGGGGGGGGGTAAAAGTACGATTAGAGAATGCTATTACGCTTGATTTTTGTTTGTTTAATAGTAAATGTGTAATAAAACTGAGATAAATACCTGTTAGGGTAATTTTAGTGCCAAATTTAAAATTTTTTACAACATTTAGGAGTAAAACTTTAGTTCTAATGAGCTTCTCACTGATAGGAGTTATATGACTAGCACAAAACCGTACCATTAAAAAAATTTTCACCCCCAAATATGTGAGGTTCGCCCCTAGAATTGGTAGGAAAAGCATTTATGCTATGATGTGTGTACCGGTAGCACTTAGATTCTAGAACTTGCGTTAGGACCATTCCGAGGCCACAAGTGAGACTACATTCGTGTAGTTAGATTTACTACATGATAAGAGGCATTAGGATTAACCCATTGTTTTACACCTGTGTTTTTGTTATAATTACGTTGGCTACATTGGTCAAGTAATTCTCCCCACACCCTTTGTGTTGTACTCATTTTTAGTACACGATACCCCTAGTACACCCCTCAGAGCCTATCTTTTCGTTTCGACCTTTAAGCATTTTACTTAAAGGAAGAATTTGTTACGCCCCACTAAAATGTACACCCAAATCGCCTTAGCCTACCTTGTATGCACTCATTTTTAGTGCATTATTGTGACAACATTTGTTTAAACCCAAGTTAATTATCTAGTTGATTACATGGTTGCTAAGTCGAGTCATATCCTTGTACATATTGTTTTGGGACGATTGGGACTCATGGGTAAAGTACTAGTGTAATGGAGTAATGGGGAAGAACATCATTTATTACCCCCATATGTGCTAAATATTTTAAAAAGTACTCCAAGTGTTTCGATTATCTTAATTCGAGTCATTAGAATAGTTATTTGTAAAGTTATGTAAAAGTTCAAGTGTAAGGGGAATGCAATGCCCCTATGATGTATTATTTTGGATGGTAGGGCAAGAGTATATGAAAAAAAAAAAAAAAAAAAAAAAAAAAAAAAAAAAAAAATCAAGAAAAATACAAAAAAATGAGAAAAAGAAAAATAGAAAAAAAACATACGGACTACCATCCCGTTTCATTTTATGTTTATTTTATGTTTTTGTTATTTTCTTTCATTAGCTTAAATCGAGTCGAGTCTTGGCTTAGCAACATTGTATAGTACATGTAATTAATCAAAATCTTTAACTCGCCACCAGTAAAATATCCCTTATCCAACAAAACCGTGTTTATCATATCCCTACACCTAACGTTATAACCCATGTAAAAGCCCTCTTTGATAGTTTATCTTAGGTGCTTACGCCTAGTGGAGGAGGTTTTCGATCCTTTCCCAAACCTATGGTAATCTATTTGCTATGACAGGTAGTGAGAGATATTATCCGTTTTCATTTATGAGATTTATTTTGATGACACTTGAGAGATGTGAGTATCTAAACACTACTTGTGAGGTGCTAGTTTGTAATCTCCGTGCTTATTATGATTAAAGTGGAACGACTATTTGTGGCAATTACTTTTATATTAGCATTAAATGACCCCTAACTTGTATTTTGATTAGAATAAAAGCGCATTTGCTTGAGGACAAGCAAATCTCAAGTGTAAGGGTATTTGATGAAGCGAAAAGTGTACCGCTTTTAAGGGGTCATTTAAGCCCTAAATCATATTTATTTGATCAAATATTGCCCTAAATCGTTCCTTTTGTCATTTTAGGTACTTTGGAGAAGAAATCTGGAAAAGGAAGCATTTTGGACGTTTTTGGAGCATAAAAGTGAAGAAAACGACAAAGTCTCAAAAACCGGCTGAAAAGTACCTTGGACGGCGTCAGGATTTGTTCTTGACGGCGTCATGGCTTGGCAAAAGTGGTGGATATGAAAATTACTCATGATAAGCCAGAGAAATTTGCATGGGAATTCTGACGGCGTCACCCTTTGGAATGATCAAGGTCGTCACGGTATAAGTTAAAGCGGGACGGCGTCACGCCTAATTCCGACGGCGTCAAGCCTTGATAAGCCAGAACGGATTTTGGAGAGCTAAAGAGGGACGGCGTCAAGAAGGCCATCCGGGAACCCTAAAAGCGGCGAGGTGACGGCGTCACACTCCATAACGTGACGCCGTCAGATCTGAAAGTCTATATATAGTTTTGCAATTTTTTGTCATTATGGTGGAACTTATTGTGGAACTTTGTGTGTGAAAACCCTAAGACGATTTTAGCAGCTTTTTCAAGGCTTTTTGCCTTGAGATCTTCCATGTTACATTGAAGATAAGTTATCAATTAATCATTCAATATGTCTATGTGTTGTTTGATTCTATCTTGTTCTTGTCTTTTGTTTAACATGCTAGGCTAGGTTTTCTTTGTGTTTGCTTAGATCTAATGAAACCTAGCTATTGATTATTGGTTATTAGTGTGTTATTAGTTGTATTGGATGATTGTTTATCTATGTTAGGCTTAAGAAAACTGGCTAACTTCCTATTCGGTAACTTGCTTGAACGTCTTAAGAAACATGAACCAATGCGTACTAAAGGTTTTTATGGTTGTATTTAATGCACAAGCGAATTCTAGTGATCCCATGTTAGGAGCTTCCTAGCCGGCTCGACATAGGAGTGAAGTAGGAGCTTGTAGAGTTGGGGAAGTACGTACGCCACCCCACGATTGGTATTAAGGAATACACCCGTCATCCACGCAATTAATACACACTAATCAACCGGTAAAAGATAGTTAGGGAGTAAGGAAATCTAAGTAAACACATTTTTCTCCACATAAATTTCACCACCTTTTAATTTTCTGTTATTTTATTTTATTTGCATTCGTAGTTATTTGGGTTAGTTGATTAGCAACTAATTCCGCCCACTCTTTCAAACCCGAGATTTTACTTGCTTTCATAAAATTATAAAAACATAAAAAGAATCTTCTCCCACCCCTAGACCTATTAGAGTAGTTTTTCATACCTAACGAACACTATTCCCTGTGGAGAACGATCAATCCCCCGTACTTACCATTACACTATACTACATCGGTCAGGTACACTGCCTGGTGGGGTTGTAAGCCTCTTGAGATCCCTCGAGAGGTAAAACCTGTTGTAAGGTTGCAAAACCACGCATCATTTGACCAAAGTGATGAGGATTTTCAAAGGTTTCATTGAAGTTGGTTTGAGGTTTAGAAGTGTAGTTTGGAGTGAATGCGGATGTTTGGCCAACATGATATGGTTTGTGAAATGGTTCAATGGAATGAGCTTGAGATCTTGGAGAGTAGTTGGGAATAAATGAGGATGGAGGTGTTGGTTGTCTAGTCATACCATTTGTTGAGATGGACTTGTTGTAAGGGTGAGTTTTTCTTTTTCACCCGGGTTTTATGGTCATCCTTGCTAGCCTTGAGGTTTTTGGTTTTGGGTTGATGGGAGAAGACATAATGAGATGAGTGAGGATGGTGAGAAATGGGGTTATTTATAGTGGAGGATTGATTGTGATTTAAGGATGGATAAAATTGTTGGGGTGATTAGGACAGAATATGTTTGTGAATTTAGGGAAGAGTAGGATTAAATGGGCTAGAAGGCAGAAAAAAAGATTCTGTGAACTCTACCTGTAGATGGTTGGCCCCCTTAATTAGGGCCGGTCCCCTTAATAATTAAGGGGGCCGCTGATGCGTGGTTTTGTAACCTTACAACAGGTTTTACCTCTCGAGGGATCTCAAGAGGCTTACAACCCCACCAGGCAGTGTACCTAACCGATGTAGTATAGTGTAGTGGTAAGTACGGGGGATTGATCGTTCTCCACAGGGAATAGTGTTCGTTAGGTGTGAAAGACTACTCTAATTAGGTCTAAGGGTTGAGGAAGATTCTTTTTATGTTTTTATATTTTTTTTATGAAAGCAAGTAAAATCTCGGTTTTGAAAGAGTGGGCGGAATTAGTTGCTAATCAACTAACCCAAATGACTACAAATGCAAATAAAATAAATTAACAAAAATGAAAATGTGGTGAGAAACTTATGTGTAGAGAAATGTGTTTACTTAGATTTCCTTACTCCCTAACTATCTTTTACCGGTTAATTAGTGTGTATTAGTCGCGTGGATGACGGGTGTATTCCTTAATACCATTCGTGGGGTGGCGTACTTACTTCCCCAACTCTACAAGCTCCTACTTCACTCCTATGTCGAGCCGGCTAGGAAGCTCCTAACATGGGATCACTAGAATTCGCTTGTGCATTAAATACAACCATAAAAGCCTTTAGTACGCATTTGGTTCATGTTTCTTAAGACGTTCAAGCAAGTTACCGAATAGGAAGTTAGCCAGTTTTCTTAAGCCTAACATAGATAAACAATCATCCAATACAACTAATAACACACTAATAACCAATAATCAATAGCTAGGTTTCATTAGATCTAAGCAAACACAAGATAAATTTAGCCTAACATGTTAATCAAAAGACAAGAATAAGATAAAATCAAACAACACATAGACATATTGAATGATTAATTGATAACTTATCTTCAATGTAACATGGAAGATCTCAAGGCAAAAAGCCTTGAAAAAGAAGCTAAATTCGTCTTAGGGTTTTCTCCCAAAATTCCACACACTAAGCTCTCCCTTAATGACAAAAAATTAGAAAACTATATATAGATTTTTACATCTGACGGCGTCACCTTATGGAGTGTGACGCCGTCACCTCGCCGCTTCTAGGGTTCCCGGATGACCTTCTTGACGCCGTCCCTCTTTAGCTCTCTAAAATCCATTCTGGCTTATCAAGGCTTGACGCCGTCGAACCTTGAACGTGACGCCGTCCCCTTTTGATTTAAGCCGTGACGCCCTTGATCAAGTTAAAGCGTGACGCCGTCAGAATTCACATGCTATTTTCACTGGCTTATCATGAGTAAATTTCACGTCCAACTTTTCTTGCCAAGGCATGACGCCGTCTGGGGTTAAATGTGACGCCGTCAAAGGTAACTTTTAGCCGATTTTTGAGACTTTGCCGTTTTCTTCACTTTTATGCTCCAAAAACGTCCAAAATGCCTCCTTTTCCAGATTTCTCCTCAAAAGTACCTAAAATGACAAAAGGAACGATTTAGGGCAATATTTAATCAAATAAATACGATTTAAGGCTTAAATGACCCCTTAAAAGCGGTACACTTTTCGCTTCATCAAATACCCTTACACTTGAGATTTGCTTGTCCTCAAGCAAATGCGCTTTTATTCTAATCAAAATACAAGTTAGGGGTCATTTAATGCAAACATAAAAGTAATTACAACAAATATTCGTTCCACTTTAATCATAATAAGCACGGAGATTACATACTAGCACCTCACAAGTAGTGTTTAGATACTCACATCTCTCAAGTGTCATCAAAATAAATCTCATAAATGAAAACGGATAATATCTCTCACTACCTGTCATAGCAAATAGATTACCATAGGCTTGGGAAAGGATCGAAAACCTCCTCCACTAGGCGTAAGCACCAAAGATAAACTATCAAAGAGGGCTTTTAAATGGGTTATAACGTTAGGTGTAGGGAAAAGGAAAACACGGTTTTGTTGGATAAAGGATATTTTACTGGTGGCGAGTTAAAGATCTTGATCAATTACATGTACTATACAATGTTGCTAAGCCAAGACTAGACTCGATCTTAAGCTAGAAACGAAATAACAAAATAACAAAAACATAAAAAAAACATAAAATGCAACGGGATGGTAGTCCGTATGTTTTTTCCACTTTTCTTTTTCTCATTTTTTTTTTTTTGTATTTTTCTTGATTTTTTTCGATTTTTTTTTTTTTTTTTTTTTTTTTTTTTTTTTTTTTGCATACACTTTTGCCCTACCATCCAAAATAATACATCATAGGGGCGTTGCATTCCCCTTACACTTGAACTTTTACATAACTTTACAAATAACTATTCTAATGACTCGAATTAAGATAATCAAAACACTTGGAGTACTTTTAAAATATTTAGCACATATGGGGGTAATAAATGATGTTCATCCCCATTACTCCATTACACTAGTACTTTACCCATGAGTCCCAATCGTCCCAAAACAATATGTACAAGGATATGACTCGACTTAGCAACCATGTAATCAACTAGATAATTAACTTGGGTTTAAACAAATGTTGTAACAATAATGCACAAAAAATGAGTGCATACAAGGTAGGCTAAGGCGATTTGGGTGTACATTTAAGTGGGGTGTAACAAATTCTTCCTTTAAGTAAAATGCTTAAAGGTCGAAACGAAAAGATAGGCTCTGAGGGGTGTACTAGGGGTATCGTGTACTAAAAATGAGTACAACGCAAAGGGTGTGGGAGAATTACTTGACCAATGTAGCCGAAGTAATTATAACAAAAACACAGGTGTAAAACAATGGGTTAATCCTAATGCCTCTTATCATGTAGTAAATCTAACTACACGAATGTAGTCTCACTTGTGGCCTTGGAATGGTCCTAACGCAAGTTCTAGAATCTAAGTGCTACCGGTACACACATCATAGCATAAATGCTTTTCCTACCAATTCTAGGGGCGAACCTCACATATTTGGGGTGGAAAATTTTTTTAGTGGTACGGTTTTTGTGCTAGTCATATAACTCCTATCCATGAGACGCTTATTAAGATCAAAGTTTCACTCCTATATGTTGTAAAAAAATTTAAATTTGGCCCTAAAATTACCCTAACAGGCATTTCTCTCAGTTTTATTACACATCTACTATTAAACAAACAAAAATCAAGCGCAATTGTATTCTCTAAAAATCGTATTTTTACCCCCCCCTTTCACTTAAGATGAACATTGTCCCCAATGTTCAAATAACAAGATGTAAAAGAAAAAAGTAAAAGAATGAAATCAAATACTCCCCTGATTCGCTCGGTGGATAATGAAATTACACGGTTAAATCTTCCTCCAAGGAGAATGTTGAAGCTCCATGACTAATGCATCGCCATAAGCTTGATTCAAAACATTTCCTTGTCCAAAATAACCTGTTAGACCTGAGAAAACAAACACGAAAACCTGCATAACATCGGCGGGATAAATCTATATATAAGGATATAATGCTTGTGGAATGATAATTTTGCAGATTCCTGGAGATTATAAGTTGGAGATTTAATAAAAACTTTTTATGAAAACAAAACTTTCAAAAATTTCTGGAAATTAAATCTGACGCCGTCAGGTTATAAACCTTGACGCCGTCAGAAATGACCTGACAAAAATTTTCATTTTAAGTTTCCGGAAAATTTCTGGAAAAACCTTTACCTTACTTCCTGGAAATCCTGCAAAACATCATTATGACTCGATACAAGCATTTGACTCAAACAAATACGAATATGTATGCTAATTTATTATTATTACGATTCATGTTCATTTGTGTTCTAATAAACCGATTTAAATTTCCCTTACACTTATCTTTTGCAAAATACCTTTATATGTAGTTAAGACGAAGTTAAAAACAAAATAAAGCATTTTCACAATTTACTTTTGAACATGAATCAATACTAATAAAAATTAAACACACATACGGAAACAAATAAAATCAAACAAACAAATAAATAAACACACAAAGCAAATAAAACAAATAAAGCTTGGGTTGCCTCCCAAGAAGCGCTTTTCTTTATTAACGAGTCTTGTAGCTAGACTCAAAGTCACGTATATTACGTGACTCCATCATCGGTCACGGTTCCTAGGCCATTCTCCTTCCCGGTTTTATATTCCGGTCCTAATTTCAAACAATCCTTGTAGAAACCGAATATCCTTTCCATAACATAGTCTACTCCTTTACTTCTATCCTCATCATTCCTATAGTAGACCGCTTGCTTGAGCTCCTTCTCAACATTTGACAAGTGTTGGAATTGTTCTATCTTATATGGCATTTGGTAGCTTACTTCATCGGTCTCATCCTTAAATCTAACTATCCCTAAGGAAGGTTCATAAGTCATTCTAGAGACCTCAACAAATGGTTTTCCAAAAACCACTTGAGTCAAGGATGCATCGACTATTGGGCGGATATCTTCTACAATTACAAAGTCGGTGACATAGGTGAAGTTTCCTACATAAACCGGTAATCCCTTAACTCTTCCCGTGAAGTTACTCATCCAACCCTTGTCAGGGAACATCCTATACCCAAGTTGATTTTTCATTATCAAGTTGTAGTGGGCTCTAGTCATGATGTTTATGGGCGATCTAAGGTCGATGTAGGCTTTCCACACATGCAAATGTCCGATGTTGCATGGTATGTTGAGATTAGAAGGGTCGCCTATTTCAATGATTGGTTTACCTAGGAAGTATGGTGTCTCGGGGTCATCGAATAAGTTTGTATGATATGCGCGCTCTTCCTTAGTGGGTAGCCTATTGAAGTAGTCCTCATCATCATCTACTTCTTCAATCTCACTTGTCCTAACTTCCTTATCAACCTCGACTTTCTTATCCTCATCCTTAGGTTCACTATTATCCTCATTCCTATCAATTGGTTTAATAGTGACAATGTTGACAAAGTGGACGTGTTTGGATGAAGAGGGGTCTTTTACTTGGGGTCCGCTATTTGTGTTCCTAGCGTCCTTATGGGGAGGTGATAACACTTGGTTATGGAGAGCTTTCAACAAGTTGTCAATTTTATTGGTCATCTCCGTTTGTTGTTGATTGAATTCGGTCTCGAATCTAGCTATCCGAGCTTCTTGAGATGCCATAAATTGGGACATTAATCCTTCAAAGTTATTGGTACTACCATTGCCGGAAGGATTGTTGTTGAAAGTACGGTTCGAGTTGGAACCGCTTGATTGGAAACGATTAGGTGGGTTGGAAGAATTGGTTTGTTGTGTGTTTTGGTTTTGTTTCCACCTAAGGTTCGGGTGATTTCTCCATGAGGGGTTGTATGAATCACCATAATGGTTTGGCTCGGGTTTGAAAGTGTACCACTTGTCTCCCGCTCCGTCGGTACGCGAGGATGCGTAGTCCACAAAAGCTTGTTCGGGGAGTTCCATGCAATCACGAGTGTCGTGGGGACCACTACATAATTCACATGAAGAAGTGATTTTGTTCACTTGGCTTGAAGGGTTAGGAGCCTCGTAGGATTTCATGAGAAACTTGACTTGGTCTTCAAGTTCTATGATCCTACGGTCGGAAGTGCTTGAATTGTTCGAAGGCAAAGATATTGCCTTGACCGTTTTATTCAAATCACGGGGATCACTCCAACTTTCGTTGTCATAAAGAGCAAGATCCTCTAGGAGAGCCCATGATTGTTCCGCACTTAGATCACGTAGCTTGCCACCGGCCGATTGGTCAATGGTTTGCCTCGTGGAGAGATTGATATGGTCATAGAAGATTAGGACTTGGAGCCAAAGTTCTATGCCATGGTGAGGGACTTTTTGGAGTAAGTCCTTGAATCGAGTCCATGCCTCGTAGAGAGTTTCGCCTTGACATTGTTGGAACATCAAGATATCATTCCTTAGCTTGGTAGTTCTTCCCGGTGGGAAAAACTGAGCAAGGAAACGATTAGTGAGATCATCCCAAGAGGTAATGGATCCTGCGGGTTGACGTTCTATCCATTGACTAGCTTGGTCCCGCAGAGAGAATTGGAAGAGACGCAATCGGGTCGTCTCTCGAGTGGCAACATCAAGGTCTATAGAATCAACGATTTTGAGAAAGTCCTTGAGATGTTGATTAGGATCTTCGGAACGAAGTCCATGGAATGCGCATCCGCTTTGCACCAACCGGATGGTGTCGGATCGCAAGGGTGTGATATTGGCTCCTTGAGTGAGCTCAATGGTGTTTCGATAGCCATGGTGGCTAGGACGGGAATACTCTCCTAAAGTACGGGCTCTAGGAGGTGGTGGTTGTTGTGGTGGTGGGTTGTGGGGGTTAAGGATATTACCATCTTCCATGATGTCGGATGGTAATGGTTACGAACAAAGACACGAAGAAAATAGATAGACTAAAGAAAATCTAGAAAAAGAAAATAAAAATCTCACTAGAAAGGAATCTAGTGAGTAGACCTAATAGAAATAAAAATTCAACCTAAACAATAACTATTCCCCGGCAGCGGCGCCAAAAACTTGATGCGTGGTTTTGTAACCTTACAACAGGTTTTACCTCTTGAGGGATCTCAAGAGGCTTACAACCCCACCAGGCAGTGTACCTGACCGATGTAGTATAGTGTAGTGGTAAGTACGGGGGATTGATCGTTCTCCACAGGGAATAGTGTTCGTTAGGTGTGAAAGACTACTCTAATTAGGTCTAAGGGTTGAGGAAGATTCTTTTTATGTTTTTATATTTTTTTATGAAAGCAAGTAAAATCTCGGTTTTGAAAGAGTGGGCTGAATTAGTTGCTAATCAACTAACCCAAATGACTACAAATGCAAATAAAATAAATTAACAAAAATGAAAATGTGTTGAGAAACTTATGTGTAGAGAAATGTGTTTACTTAGATTTCCTTACTCCCTAACTATCTTTACCGGTTAATTAGTGTGTATTAGTCGCGTGGATGACGGGTGTATTCCTTAATACCATTCGTGGGGTGGCGTACTTACTTCCCCAACTCTACAAGCTCCTACTTCACTCCTATGTCGAGCCGGCTAGGAAGCTCCTAACATGGGATCACTAGAATTCGCTTGTGCATTAAATACAACCATAAAAACCTTTAGTACGCATTTGGTTCATGTTTCTTAAGACGTTCAAGCAAGTTACCGAATAGGAAGTTAGCCAGTTTTCTTAAGCCTAACATAGATAAACAATCATCCAATACAACTAATAACACACTAATAACCAATAATCAATAGCTAGGTTTCATTAGATCTAAGCAAACACAAGATAAATTTAGCCTAACATGTTAATCAAAAGACAAGAATAAGATAAAATCAAACAACACATAGACATATTGAATGATTAATTGATAACTTATCTTCAATGTAACATGGAAGATCTCAAGGCAAAAAGCCTTGAAAAAGAAGCTAAATTCGTCTTAGGGTTTTCTCCCAAAATTCCACACACTAAGCTCTCCCTTAATGACAAAAAATTAGAAAACTATATATAGATTTTTACATCTGACGGCGTCACCTTATGGAGTGTGACGCCGTCACCTCGCCGCTTCTAGGGTTCCCGGATGACCTTCTTGATGCCGTCCCTCTTTAGCTCTCTAAAATCCATTCTGGCTTATCAAGGCTTGACGCCGTCGAACCTTGAACGTGACGCCGTCCCCTTTTGATTTAAGCCGTGACGCCCTTGATCAAGTTAAAGCGTGACGCCGTCAGAATTCACATGCTATTTTCACTGGCTTATCATGAGTAAATTTCACGTCCAACTTTTCTTGCCAAGGCATGACGCCGTCTGGGGTTAAATGTGACGCCGTCAAAGGTAACTTTTAGCCGATTTTTGAGACTTTGCCGTTTTCTTCACTTTTATGCTCCAAAAACGTCCAAAATGCCTCCTTTTCCAGATTTCTCCTCAAAAGTACCTAAAATGACAAAAGGAACGATTTAGGGCAATATTTAATCAAATAAATACGATTTAAGGCTTAAATGACCCCTTAAAAGCGGTACACTTTTCGCTTCATCAGCCGCCCGTCTGATGGTATTCAGAGTTCCAGAAATGAGTTTTTCTGCAGGAATAGGTAAGGAGGGCTAAGTTTTGAGTTTTTGGTTTTAGGCAAGTCCCACTCTTTGAGGCAAGAAAGTATGTAATATATTGATAATTATGCATGCAAAACATATTAATTAAACAAGTAAGCAAACAACAAATTATATCTAGCAATCAAGAATGTTAAAACTAGAAATCATGTAAGGCAAGGATAAAAGAACAAAGGCACTAGAAACTAACAAGGAATTGGTGATGGAACAAATGTGGAGATGGGATTAGCAATTTTGTTCTAGTGTGTGCCTATATGCAACAAATGTAGAGATGTGATTGTTTCGACTCCTAAATGTAAAAATTTCCTAAGAAACAATCCAAAGTCTCCTTTATTTGATTTTGCTCAATTTATGAATATCAAATATATATATTAGATTATATATATTGACAATTCATGTGAGATTTTATGCATGAAAGAAAAATGTTTTTAGCATTATTCAACAATGCAAGGAAAATGGTTTTCATGTGTTTTCCTAGATGTGAGAATGATTTGAAGAAAGTAGATTGGGTTTTGTATATAAATATGTTCATGCAAAAGAAAAGTGTTTCCCAATCTTTAAGTTTGTGCAAAACAGATTCCTAGACACAGATGAGAGGAAGGCAGAAATGAAGAAAAGAGAAAGAAAAAAAAATTTGTCAGACAGATGGCCGGTCCCCTTAATGAGAGGCCGGTCCCCTTAATAATTAAGGGGGCCGCCTTTATAACATTAAGGGGGCCGCCCATCTGATGTACCAAAAATGCAGAAAATTCAGTCAATTTGTTCCATCATTCCTAAGCCTAAACGTAAGTGGTTGAAGAGTTCGCGCTTAAGGGGTTTAGTGAATATGTCTGCTATGTTATCTTCCGATGCAACCTTTTCTATAGATATGTTTCCTTTTTGAACATTATCGCGAAGGAAGTGGTGACGTATTTCTATATGTTTAATCCTAGAGTGTTGAACGGGATTTTTACTTAAATCTATAGCACCTTTGTTACCGCACATAATAGGGACATTATCTAACCTAATGCCATAATCTACGAGATCTTGTTTCATCCATAGTGCTTGTTGACATGCCTTTCCAGCGCTTACGTATTCGGCCTCTGTAGTAGAAATAGCAAGAGCGGTTTGCTTCTTTGAAAACCAAGATGTTAGGCAACATCCCATGAACGTGCAAATACCGCTAGTGCTCTTTCTATCCACGTAGTCTCCCGCATGATCCGAATCCGCATAGATGATGGTTTCTATGCCGGATCCCTTAGGATACCATAATCCTAAGTGTATAGTGCCTTTAATGTATCGAAAGATACGCTTAACCGCTTCTAGGTGAGAGGTTTTGGGATCCTCTTGAAAGCGAGCACAAAGGCAGACACTAAACATGATATCCGGTCTACTTTCCGTTAGGTATAGTAAACTACCTATCATCCCTCTATACTTAGTGTTTTCTACGGACTCACCTTCTTCATCTCTTGTGAGTTTTACTTTCGTAGACATCGGTGTTTTCATAGGCTTAGAGTCTTCTAATCCAAATTTCTTAAGCATCTCCTTAATGTACTTAGATTGATTAAAAAATATTTCATCTTCTAATTGTTTTATCTGTAATCCTAGAAAGAAATTTAGTTCACCCATCATACTCATCTCAAACTCATCATGCATGATTTTGGCAAATTCATCACACATATCCTGACAAGTCGATCCAAATATAATGTCGTCGACATATATTTGGACAATGATGAGATTTGGGCTTTTCTTTTTCGTGAAAAGTGTGTTATCTACCATTCCTATGGAATAATCATGTTTAATAAGAAAAGCTTTTAATCGATCATACCAAGCCTTTTGAGCTTGTTTGAGTCCATATAAAGCTTTCTTGAGTTTATAAACATAATCAGGTTTTGCGAAGTCAATGAATCCTGGAGGTTGTGCCACGTATACCTCCTCATTGATAAAACCGTTAAGGAATGCACTTTTCACATCCATTTGAAATAACTTAAAGTCTAGGGCGCATACATAGGCAAGGAGTATTCTTATAGATTCTAATCTAGCTTCGGGGGCATAAGTTTCGTCATAATCAATTCCTTCTTGTTGATTATAACCTTGGGCAACTAACCTAGCTTTGTTCCTAGTAACAATTCCATTTTCATCCAACTTATTTCTATATACCCATTTAGTTCCTATGATGGTCATGTTCATGGGATTTGGGACTAGTTCCCAAACGTCATTTGTCTTAAATTGATTCAGTTCTTCTTGCATAGCACTAACCCAACTTTCATCTTTTAAAGCTTCATTTATATTTTTAGGTTCTATTGTTGAGAGGAAACAAAAGAAGTTATTTTTATCTTGAGCTTGTGATCTAAGAGTTCTTTGATTTAGGTTTCCTATTATATTATCTAATGGGTGTGATTTAGATTCCTTAACATTTACTATTTCGTTTTCTCCTAGAGTTGTATTTTCATTATCATCACCTAAGGGTTTTGTTTTACTAACCTCAATAGCTTCATCTTCAACTAGGTCATCATCTTCTAGAGGCAATGTTTTAGGTGGTGGTGGAGTTTCATCAAATGTTACATTCAATGATTCTTCTACTTTCATAGTGTGTTTATTAAGTATTATATAAGCTTTACTATTTTGCGAATACCCTAGAAAAATTCCTTCGTATGACTTAGGGTCAAATTTAGTAAGGTAATCCTTTGTATTGAGAACAAAACATTTGCTCCCGAATACCCTAAAGTAATTTAGATTAGGTTTTCTACCTCTTAATAACTCATATGGGGTTTTTCCTAAAATTCGCCTAATTGAGACTCTATTTATTATATATGTTGATGTATCTACGGCTTGACACCAAAATTTTTGTGGGATAGATTGTTCATTTAGCATTGTTCTACTCATTTCTTGTAAGGAACGATTCTTTCTTTCTACTACCCCATTTGATTGTGGAGTGCGAGGAGCGGAGAAATTGTGAGATATTTCATTTAAATCACAATATTTTCCGAACAGCACTTCGTTATCAAATTCCCGACCATGGTCCGTCCTAATAGATACTATAGAACATCCTAATTTGTTTTGAATCATTTTACTAAATATTTCAAACTTATTAAAGGCTTCGGTTTTATCACTTAAAAATCTAGTCCACGTGTATCGTGAATAGTCGTCTACAATTACTAAGGTATAACGGTTACCTCCGTAACTCCGCACAGCGGATGGACCAAAAAGGTCCATGTGTAATAATTCTATGCATCTAGTAGTGGAGACTATATTCTTAGCTTTGTGACTAGCATGTGCTTGTTTTCCAATTTTACAAGCATCGCAAAAATGTTGATCTTATCTTAGGTTTGGCAAATTTCTAACTAATTCCTTAGAGGCTAGGGATTGTATTTGTTGCATATTTGCATGACCTAATCTCCTATGCCACAGTGTAGAGTTTTCATCTAAGGTTGCTAGACATATTTTATCTTCCAGTTTATTTCCTAGTTTCATGACATATACGCCACCTTTCCTAATTCCTCTACCTATGACCTTTCCGTCCTTAACTATTTCGCTATCTTTATCGGTAAAGGTAACCCTACACTTATTATCGCATATTTGTCCTATACTAAGCAAGTTGTATGTTAAATTAGCTACATGCTCAACATTTTCAATAGTTAGGGAGTCTTGAGAAATCGTACATTTGCCAATGATTTTTCCACGCAAGTCACTACCGAAAATAACATTACCTCCGTTGTATGCCTTGTAGGAGGAAAATAGCTTGCGATTCCCCGTCATGTGCTTCGAGCATCCACTATCCTTAATCCATTCGTCGGGCTCCAAATTTATTCCTAGACATATTTCATTGGTTGCTTGAGCTACAAGACATTTTTCGTCGTTTGCTTTGTCCGCTTCTTCTTTGTCGCTATCACTCCATGCTCCACTAACAAAGGCGCTTTGGTAATCATAACCGGGTGGATTTGGACATTCGCCAACGAGATAGTTTGGGCTTCCACATCTAAAGCACTTTCTTTTCCCGTAGTTATCATTCCTATTTCTTTGAAGCGATCTTCTTTCATCTCGTGGTTGTCTTGTGAATCTTCCTCGTCTCTTGAAAAATTTCTTGAACTCTCTTACGGCCATTGCATATTCTTCGTCTTCACTATAGTCACTTGAATCGTCATCATCACTAAGTTCCTTATTGGCTTTTAGCGCAAGAGATTTGATTTGATCTTTCTTGCTCTTGACCATTTCCGAGTCTCTCTTTATAATTTCTTCATGGACCTTCAAGTTGCCGATAAGTTCATCAAGCGATAACGTCATCAAGTTCTTCGATTCTTCAATAGCCGTGACCTTCGCGCGCCATTTTGGATGTAATGCCCTAAGAAATTTCCTTACACAATTTTTGCTAGAAAAAGTCTCATCAAGTGCTTTTAAACTTGTGATAATAGTGTTAAATTTAGCAAATGCATTATCAATAGATTCCTCTTCAGGAATTGTAAATTGTTCATATTGTTGAACAAGAAGATCTATTTTGTTGTCTTTGACTTGACTATTACCGTGGTGAGTGATTAATAAAGAATCCCAAATTTCTTTTGCGGTTTGACACATAAAAATTCGTTCATATTCTTTGCGTGGTAATGCATTATAAATTACCATTTTAGCCTCATTATTTTTTGCTAGTTTCCTTTTCAAATCATCATTTTGTTTTTCAAAAGGTACAATTTCATCTATTTTAGTTAAAGGATTATTTTGAATAGGGGGAAAATCACCATAGGTAATAACATGCCAAAGATCAAGATCTTTTGATTTCACATAAGTTTCGAATCTATTTTTCCAATAAAGAAAACCATCACTCTCGAATAGTGGTGGTCTTTGCATAGATTGCCCTTCTAAATATTTTTTCGGATTCCATAGATCGTTTCAAGTTTGTAAAATACAATTTATTTTAAAAATCTTGTTTGACGTGGCTCTTGATACCAATTGTGGAAAACTAGAAGGGGGGTTGAATAGTTTTACGTCTTTTTAATTTATTATAAAAACTTTGTTTACTTTTAAAGACTTAGATTCGAATTTATGTGAACTCAACTCTTGAACAATATGAACAAATATAAGTAGATCTAAATTAACAATGCAAGTAAAGTAATGAAATGAAATGAAAGATAGAGATGGAAAGATCTAACCGCGAGACAAAGGATTTATAGTGGTTCGGCTACAAGGACACCTTCCTTGCCCTACTCCACTCCTCGAGCACCTAACTCGAGAGTTTTCTTCACTATATCTACAAGCTCCCTTATGGCGGAGAAAACCTTACACAACTTTCGCTTACACCAATTTTACGACACAAAGATAAATGTCTAGTTCTAATCGTAGCTAGAACCAATCTCACAACTTCAATCACAACTTCTTCACGACTTCTTCACTACGGCTTCACAACTACTTCACGACCTAGCACTACTTATGTACTCTTCTACTTCTTCACACCTTCATTACTTACACACCTCAACTTCTTCACAACTTCACAACTTACACACTAAACTAGCTGTTAGTGCAAATATTACGATATTTAAACTAAACGGTTTCTTCGGTTTTAATAATGACAAACATGTAACTTGTAATACATAACGTAAAATGTGAAAGTTACTTGTAAACACAAATCATCAATGCACACTTACACCAACACCTCCCGACGTCTCAAGTATGCTTCAACAAAGTCGTAGATTTCCATCCCGACATAAATCACTCAAGGTATGGACAAACAAATCTACTACTTGACAAATGATCAAAGGATTATATTTTTCTAAACTTCACATTTTTATTGTGACAAAACATTTTTTCAAAAATATATTTTTGAATTAAAAATAAATGTTTTATTTTGAAAAATAAGTTTATAAATCCCAACAGCTATTTTTCCCCCCAAAATCAGCTCCAACCTTCCCCAAATAAGTTTTCACCAGAAAAGACAAAATTTGGAGCGTCCTTGTCTGGGACGGCTCCACGGTTCCACTAAATTTAGTGGAGCCGTCCGTACAAAATTTTCTGTAGCGTTCAGATTTTTCTTGCCTATAAATAGTGGACCATTTCACACTTCCAACTTTATTTTTCCAGTCCTTTTTCTCTGGTCTAATCCCTCCTCACTTAGATAACTTTCTTTGATCATTTGGAGAGTCTTAGTTTGTTTAGGAGTGATCCAATCATCCATTCAAGTGATCCTCTTCATTCCTCTTGATTAGCAAGAGAAGAACACAAAGTATCCAAGTAGATACAAAGTGTTGTCATCCCTCTTGATTAGCAAGAGAAGAACACAAAGTATCCAAGTAGATACAAAGTGTTGACCTCCCTCTTAATTAGCAAGAGAAGAACACAAAGTATCCAAGTAGATACAAAGTGTTATTATTCCTCTTCATTTGCAAGAGAAGAACTCAAAGTATCCAAGAAGATACAAGAGTTGTAGTGGTTAGGTCTTGTAACATTTCTTACACTCTTGATTGTATCATAGCATACATCAAGATTAATTTTCTTTTGTGAGAGAGTGAGTCAAGATCATTGTGATCTTAAGAGATAGTGAAGATCTCTAGAAGCCATTGGGCTTGTTGATTGATCATGTGGATCAAAGGTAGATCGGGTAGATCGAGTCAAGTGGGAGTAGATCATTGTGATCGTGTCGAGATCTTGGAGATCTCTTGAAGCCATTGGGCTTGTGTGTATTGATCAAGTGGATCAAGGGTAGATCGGGTAGATCGTGGTAGATTGGTGCTAGCTAAGATTAGCACTCGACATCTAGCTTAGTGTCGGAAATAGGATAAGCGACGTGTAAGGTGTAGATCGGGTAGATCGTGGTAGATTAGTGCTAGCTAAGATTAGCACTCGACATCTAGCTTAGCGTCGGAAATAGGATAAGCGACGTGTAAGGTGTAGATCGGGTAGATCGTGATAGATTGGTGCTAGCTAAGATTAGCACTCGACATCTAGCTTAGTGTCGGAAAACAAGTTAAGCGACGTGTACAGTTTTCTCCGCCTGAAGGGAGTTTGTTGATTAGTGAAGTAACTCTCGAGTTGGGTACTCGGGGAGTGGAGTAGGGCGAAGAGGAGCTTTGTGACCGAACCACTATAAATTACCGTGTCCGGTTTGCGCCTTCTTACTTATCTCTTTACTTTCATTTCATTCTTTATCGCTTTATACTTATATTTGCATGAAGTTTATGCTTGTGTGACTAGTTGCTTATGTTATGTTGATTAAGTATGTGTCATGGCTTGATTGTGCTTGTGTTGTAGTTTACTACATTCATCTCTAGATGTTAAATGACCATAGTTAACACTTTTCATATTACGTCACACTTGATCGGGTGTTTGATACAAAAGTTTTAAGTTTTTAAATGGAAACGTATTCACCCCCCCCCCCCTCTACGGTTTCCACACTAGTCTAACCAATTATGTTCACACCTATCTAACAAATATACACAACTTATACAAGTGAATGAATGATTCACAATGTTTACTAAACTAACAACTTAGGTAACAAGATGATACTAAGTTGTAATACTTCTAGTCTTGATTGATAGAAGTATTCTTCTTTTGCACTTGGATGGTAGAAGCTTGGATCACTTAGAAAACAATGCTTAAGAATATATGATCAAAGTATTTAGAAATGATTTAGAAAGATATAAGAAGAGATTTAGAACAGAAGGTTTGGGGTGCAAAAGGTGAGGAAAAAGTCCAGGATTAGTCCAGTATTTATAGGCAAAAATTGACAGCTGGAGGAGCGGGGCGGTCCCCTTAAATAGGGGGCCGGTCCCCTTAATAATTAAGGGGGCCACCTTGATAATTAAGGGGGCCGCTCCCCATAACCGTTGCCCAGCTTTATCTTTTTGTGGGGAAGGTTTTTCTGAAACATTTTTGCCATTTTTGGTTGAAAATTTGAATTCATAAATTTATAATGGATTAAACATTTTTATTTAATACCAAAAATGATTTTCTAAAAGATATAAAATGTTTTTGTCATTTTATAAAAAATCAAGTGATTAAGAAAACGTTCATTTGATCATATAATGCATTAAGCATTTGTTTATTCATACCTTAAGTGATTAAGTTGTAGAAGTGAATATTTATAACTAAATACTTGTTTATTTAATAAGTTTATGTTTAATGAGTTTACATTTTGTGATTATCAAAACATAGAGATATCAAAAGATGTTAATAACGTTTTTAGGCATTATTTATATCAACAAGGTCATATAATCTGGTCCAAAGTCTTTAGAGACTTTTGCACGCTTACTTCTTCTAGGTTCATCATTCTCTTGTTGAACCTCATAATTGTTGTCTCTTTGACCTTGAGACAATTGATCATCAAATACTCTTTTCCTTGGATTTGAGATTTGTTTCTCTTTATCCTTATAAGGAAAGATATTTTCTAAGAAATCTGCTTCAACAGATTCTATAATTGTGTTGTTGCTTATATCCTCTACATTGGTTTTGTAAACTAGGAACCTATAAGCAGCATTATTCTTTGCTGGACCGAGATAAACACAATCAACTATTTTTAGTCTAAGTTTGGTTCTCTTTGGTAAAGGTATTTGAACCTTTTCCAAACAACCCCACACTTTCATCCTTTTATAAGAAGGTTGCTTTCCTTTCCATAATTGATATGGAGATTCGTCACTCTTCTTATGAGGAATTTTATTCAACATTGTATTTGCAGCAAGACATGCTTCACCCCATAGATTATGAGGAGCCCCTGAAGTAATTAACATTGAATTAATCATGTTCTTCAATGTTCTATTCTTACGTTCAGCTACACCATTTTGTTGTGGGGTGTATGGGGCTGTTGTTTGGTGTACAATACCATAAGTAGAACAAAATTTAGCAAAGTCATTGGATTCATATTCTCCTCCTCTATCAGACCTTAGAATTTTGATCTTTTTGTCTAGTTGATTTTCAACTTCTGCCTTATATGTCTTAAACATATTCAAGGCTTCATCTTTGGTATTTATTAAGTACACATAACAAAATTTGCTGCAATCATCAATGAAAGTAATATAATAATTCTTTCCTTCTCTTGATGGTGTTGCTTTGAAATCACATAAATCTGTATGGATTAAACCAAGTATTTCATTTGATTTTTCTACAGATTTGTGTGAGTGACTTGTGTATTTAGATTCAACACATATCTCACACTTGGATATTTTATCCATTGTGCATTTAGGCAACATGCCTAAGTTTATCATTCTTTGCAAGGAACGGAAATTAACATGGCCTAATCTAGAATGCCATAAGAAAGAATGATCAATCATGTACACAGAAGCGGTGCTAGTGCCCGCGTTATTATTATTAATAACATTGTTATCAGTTACAACACTTAGTTTAAAGAGTCCCTGATCAAGGTAACCCTTTCCTACATACACACCACCCTTGGTGATTACAAATTTATCTGATTCAAATACAAGTTTAAATCCTTTATTACTAAGAGTAGGGCCAGAAATCAGATTCTTGGTGATGTTAGGCACATGCAATACGTTTGAGAGCACAAGATCTTTTCCAGAAGTCAAATTCAATATGACTTTGCCTTTTCCTTTAATCTTTGAAGAAGTTCCATTCCCCATGAACATTGGTTCAGTTTCATTCACCTTTTGGTAAGATACAAACATCCTTCTTGAATTACATATGTGCTTTGTTGCACAAGTATCAAACCACCAATCAACATCATTTGTGGTCAAGAAGGCTTCGATTACTCCAGCAAATTCTGTTGGAGATTCCACATGGTTTGCTTGGTTGGAATTTCCTCCAGAATTTCCCCCTCCACGTTCTTTCTTGTGGCGACAAACCTTGGCTTTATGACCAGGTTTCCCACAGACCCAATAATGATAAACTTTCTTGAAGTTGTTATTCTTTTGTTGGGTGTAATCCTTCTTTTTATCCTTGGAAGAATTCTATCCAGATTCACCACCCTTCTTGCCTTTGTTTTTATGGTAGTTCTTTGATTTGAAAGAGCTTTCTCCAACCATGTTTGCATTTGGTTCTATCGAAATTGCATCAGCGTTTTCCTGCATCCTATTATCTTCCTCAACACGAATTTTGAGAACAAGTTGCTCAAAACTCATATCGTCAGTCAAAAGTTTAAGATATAACTTAAAATTTTTCCAGGATTGAGGCAATTTTTCAATAATAGAACCAACAAGAAAGTTAGAGTTTATACCCATTCCTTCTACTTCCAGTTCATGGACTATGATTTGGAGTTCTTCCACTTGCTTCACAACAGGCTTTGCATCATTCATATTGAAGTTCAAGAATTTTCCAACAACAAACTTCTTGGAACATGCAACTTCAGTCCTGTATTTCTTTTCCAACGATATCCATATATCCCTTGCATTTGAAAAAGTAGAATAAATATCATACAAGGAATCATCCAAAGCATTCAGAAGATAATTTCTGCAATTATATTCATTATGATTCCATTGTGAGGCGGCCCTTTCATATTCTGCCACTTGTGCCTCAGTAGGAACATTTTGTCCTTCCACATACGGATCTGTTGGTTCAGGATCCGTGAGAACATTTGACACATGGAACGTTGTCAAATAAAACAACATCTTTTGTTGCCAACGACGAAAATCAGTTCCTTTGAACTTTTCAGGTTTTTCAACATGCGGTTTCTGCATCGCTTGATCCATCTTTGAAATTTCTGTTTAAGATTGTTGGGAATAATATTACAACAATATCAAGTAATACAACAGCGTAATTGAGGCCTGTGAATGCAGTGTCCTTAAATATAAATTCGTCCTATCTAGTACAATTGTTTAGAGGATACAACAATCAATTCAAGTATTAAAACTTGAATCTAACGAATCTGATATGTTTTCATGATGGAAATGGATGAGGTTTTTGTGTTTTTTGATGATCCAAAAGTGACAAATTCGTCCTCTATATATAGGTACATGGTGACCCTTCAAAACAATCACAATACCCTTTCAAATGGCCTTAGAGACACTTCTTTTCGTAACAGTCACAATGGTTCACAAAAAACTACTCTTAGCGACGCTTTAGCGACGACCTAGTAACAGAATAACCGTCGCTAACTGAAACTGATTCAAACAGTCGCGTTGGTTCGCTTAGTGATGCCTTTTCAACAGATATAACTGCCACCATTTCGAATAGACACGTCTTTATGATGGTGATGGTTCATTAGAGACGGTTTTGTGACGGTTTTGTGACAGAAAAACTGTCACTAATCTCCATTTCGTAGCAAAAACTAAAAACAACAAAACCATTAATAAGTAATGTTCCAATAGGATAATTCAATGTTAGCAAGAGGTAGTAAAAAGGTAATGTCTAGTTTTTCAGGGGAGTTTCCATTTGGGTTGTTTTTAAAGTCAATGGCCATCAATCTCTTCTCAACTCAACAACAATCTTTGAATATAAGTCTTTCATATTTGATTAAATGTCTTTTGATCAGAAGTATCGGTTTCAATAGTGGAGTGGATTTTAGATGAGTAGACCTTGTTATTTGATTCGAAATTGCAATACCAATGTTAGTTCTTGTTGTCATTGTGAAGTTGTTTTTCAATTGAGTAGATCATGTATGTAACTCGCAAGTGTACTAGGGAAACCTTGTCGTGAGAGAATATATCAACCCCCACAACCAAAATATTAGAAAAATGAGCGCCTCCTTGATTCACGTCTGCAACTTTACCATAGAAATAGCTATATCCATGACACAAAATATGAGGAATTTATAATGCCACAGCCATGACGCGAAGACCCACAACAATATAGCAAGAACGTTGTTGAATTGTGAGATAGAATACTTGGACAATTTCCGAGAGGCATATTATCAAATTAAAGGCTTACTAAGGCAAGATTTGAATCCTAACTAGTATGGTCTTCTACCGGTGAACTAAATAGCCGAATCCAAATCATGTACCCTGTGATTGTAATAAAATCGTGAACTTTGGCAACGTGGTAAGACCTTTTAACATAGATTGATGTAATTCTAAAACTTCATTTTGGAAAGAAAAAGAAACAACTGCATATCTAAGTGGGATAAGTTGCACTTATCCTACCCAAGGGGAACACAATATTTCCAGCATTTGCTTAAGTTGCATTTCTAATTTCTAATATGATGTACTGCACAGGTGCTGCCTAAAAAATAAGAAAAGGACAATAATATAAAATAACGACTTGAAGTCTCCACATAAACATGTCCCTCTAACTTAAACAAGAAATAAAATCATATAGTACATGGTTGGCCAATGTTATGTAGACCATGGGGTGTATTCAAGGCTGTTACCATATGCAAAAAATGTAACAGCTCCTTTTAGGATGCATAAAGCTATAGATGCCCCACTACCAGTGATTTCATGGACTATAAAGCTCATCAGCGAGTAACACACGCCGGAACTGATTTCCTACTAACTTGTAACAGTTTTTATTAGGTTAATCCCAATCTGCTGTGAAAACAGTTAAAGTTAGTTTTAGAAAGTTAGTTACAAAACAGTTATAGGTAGTTATAATCGAAGGGACATGACTATTGGATCAAACGAACCAACACAACCATTCACTTGTACCCATTCGATATGTATATATATTTGAACATGTACTCGATTTACAGTGGATGACAGATTTATATTTCAAGTAAAGTTTAAATTACTTCTTTGTGTTTTGGTATATTTTGACCACGTTATAGATCATAGATCCGTAAAACAGGACAACAATTGGCATCAGAGCTTGGTTTGGTACTTTTAACCAAATCATCATATACCAAGGTTTTGTTACATCCCGTTTTGAATCAGATCATAGTTGTGTCTCGGTGAACTTTTTTTGCAAAACCATTCGAACACACAAAATCAAAAGGTATTACCTTCAGTGTGTTGTTCATCAAAAGAATCCATTTTCGTCACCAAGGTATCAATCACAATAGTGAATAATACCGGCATCAAAAAGGTTCCATTTTATTTTTGTTTGCAAAAAAAAAACAGTCAAAGATCACACCGAAACAGAACCAAACCCATACTCATCAGGATTGGGCTCGGTTACACAACCGGTATCTAATCGATTCAAAACAAAGGAAAAACCAAATACCAAATTTCAGATAACACAAAAGTCATCAAGGGGCAGAAATCAATTGATTCAAAAAACAAGGAACAAACACACCTGCTTCTTTCGAAGAATCAAATTGGGCACCCGTAATTGAATCACCACTTGATTCAATTGATACGTGACATATTTTCGCACCAAAGGGATCACGGGTGTTCGAGTAAAGAACACACCAACTGTGGAGAAGAAGAAGGTTAACCATAGCCATATACACGGCGGTCAACCCATCAAAGATCCAAAAGCAGTTTTTAGTCTCAAAAGAGACGTTTGTATTATCTCAGAAGAGATAAACAAAAGAGAGAGGCGCAACAAAAGTGCCAGGGCAACACAAGGACCAACATAAAGGGCTACAGGTTCCTTAATAACCCCCAGGTTCCTAAAATTGCAAAACCACCCTTCAATTTTTTTTTGATATAGTATATTAGTTTTGATATATTATATAGTTTTTTTCTAGATAAGTTACTTCCTTTATTTATTAAGTTAGTATCTTTTTCAAGGTTTAGAAATATAATAACCTAGTGATTACACTGCTTATTATATATTAGGAATAATTTTAAGGAGTAATTAACCTTAGGTTATTCATTTGAGAATATAAAATCTCCGAGGATAGTTTTGGATTAAAACTAGTCCTATAAAGTTTTGATAGTCTATAAGGCACAAAACAATAAGAGCGCGCTAGATATAGAAATTTTGACACACCTTGTGTTAGAAATTTTGGAGATTTTAGTCAATATCCTAGAGATATGACGAAAGATGGTGGAGATGATAGAAAGAAGGAAGTTAGTACAACTAGTACTACACCTCAATTCCAATGCCCGATATTAAAACCCGCGAATTACTCATTATGGGCAATTCGAATGCAAATCATTCTAGAAGCGAATGGTTTATGGGAAACAATAGAGTCGACAGAAACAACTCAACCCGATAAGAAAAAGGATAAAACTGCTATTGCATACCTTTACCAAGCCTTACCCGAAGATCAATTGCTTCAAATAACAAAGCACAAAACCGCGAAAGCCATATGGAATGCTTTAAAGTCTAGACATATTGGTGAAGAGAGAGTTCAACAAGCAAGATTACAAACACTCAAATCTGACTTTGAGTTGTTGCACATGAAGGAAGATGAGACAATCAACACCTTTACCGGAAAACTAACAACTCTTGTAAACAAAGCAGCTAGTCTAGGACACACAATAGAAGATCAAACCTTAGTAAGGAAACTACTAAATGTTGTACCTGATAGGTATCTGCAAATAGTTGCATCTATAGAAAAATATTCCGACCTAAGTACAATGACTATGGAAGAAGCAATAGGGAGACTTAAAACTTATGAAGAAAGAATTAAGTTTAAGAAAGGAAAACAAGTGGAAAATCAAGAGAAATTGATGTTCACACGAAATGAAGGTAGAGGAAAGCACTTTAAAGGACGTGGAAGTGGAAAATATAAATTTTCACAAGACAAAAACCACGAAAAATTTAAGGGAGAAAAAAGAGATGGAGAAACATCTCAAAACAACTTCAAGAAATCAAGCTATAATCCTAGCAAAGTAAAATGTTACAAATGTAACAAGATGGGGCATTATGCATCTAAGTGTCATTCAAGGACAAACTCTAGTATGCAATCTAATCTTGTCGAGGAGGACTTAGAACCAACTTTATTAATGGCAATATTAGAAGACCCAGATGAAAGGAATCATCAAAATGTCTCGCTACACGAAGAAGATGTAGGGTATAAAGAGACAAATATTGATAGTCTATGGTATTTAGACAACGGAGCTAGTAACCATATGACTGGAGTGAAAGAACACTTCAAGGAGCTAGATGAGAAAGTTAGTGGAAAAGTGAGATTCGGAGATGGATCACACATAGAGATCAAATGAAAAGGTTCAATCTTAATAGAATGTGATGATGAGAAACAAAGAATTATTTCACACATATATTACATTCCAAGCTTGAAAAGCAATTTATTGAGCCTTGGACAATTCACCGAAATTGGTTGTAAAGTAGTAATGGAAGACAATGAATTACGACTTTATAACATGGACGACAAAATCTTCATGAAAGTTACAAGACAAAGAAACCGTCTATATAAAGCAAGTCTATAAGGATAGGCACACCTGTTTGCTTATTAGCAAACATAAAAGATGACACTTGGTTATGGCACGCAAGACTAGGACATCTCAACTTTGAATCACTAAAATCTATAGCTCAAAGGGAGTTAGTTCAAGGAATACCTGCCATTAAACATACAACACAAATCTGTGATGTTTGTTTAGTTGGTAAACATAGTAGAGCGCCATTTCCCAAGAAAGCAAAAACTAGATCAACATCACCTTTAGATTTAGTATATGAAGATTTATGTGGACCAATCACACCACCGACACCTTCTGGAAAGAAATACATATTCTTGTTAGTAGATGATTACTCAAGATATATGCGGGTGTATTTCCTAGATACGAAAAATCAAGCATTTGATACTTTCAAGGAATACAAGAACATGATAGAAAAGGAGTTGAGGACAACATTAAAGATATTAAGAACTGATCGTGGTGGAGAATTCACATCAAATGAATTCACACAATATTGCAAAGAAAATGGCATAGCACGACAACTTACCGCTCCTTATTCACCACAACAAAATGGAGTAGTTGAACGAAGAAATAGGACAATTATGTCTACAACAAGATGTATGATGAAAGCAACTAACATGCCACAAAACTTTTGGGCTGAAGCTGTTAGACATGCTATATACATCTTAAATAGTGTTCCTACAAAAGCACTAGAAGACATTACTCCATATGAAGCAATTAAACGAAGAAAGCCAAACTTAGAAAATCTAAGAGTTTTCGGCTGCATAGCATATGCAAAGGTACCATCACAACGCTTAACAAAGCTAGATGATAGAAGCAATAAAATGGTATACTTAGGACACGAACGAGGATCAAAAGCTTATCGACTATTTGATCCAACAACACAAAAGATTTGTGTTAGTAGAGATGTGGAGTTTAAGGAGGATGAAGCATGGGATTGGAAAGATTACATGAGTGAACACACTAACGATGAACCTGAATGGACTGACTTCAAAATACACTACTAGAAAAAAGGCCTTTAATGACGCCGAAATTATGACACACGCATTTTATTGACAAGCAAAAGCGTGTGTCATAAAAAAACTGTCATAACTTGTACAATTTGAAGGACTTATGACACGCAATTATTAGAGTCATAAAAAAATGTACTGGAACACGGGATACACTTTCTTTCCGTGTCATCCCTAAGTGTCGTCTTATTATTTTTGTTTCCCGCCCCATAAAAAAACCTAAGTCCTTCAAAATCCCAAAAAAAAACCCAATTATAAGTTTACTAGGGTTCTTCTCTCCCAATCCAGCCGCCCACCTTCACCACATTTTTCCGGCCATATTTCTCCGGCATCTCCACCATCTCCGGCGACCTCATCACAGCCATCATTAAACACCATCAACCTCTCACCATCACAACCCCTCGCCTCTTCTCTCTTTCTTGAAGATGCCGACCACCACCACCATTTCTCTTTCTCCGGTATCTCCACCATCTCCGGCTTCAGATCGAGTCACCACGCCATCATACTTGTATTTTCAGCTTATTTTGCTGTTTCTTCCATCAGGTATTCCCCTATTTGTTTTTGGAGCTTCAATTACACTGTTTAGGTTTGATTCATTGTAATACTCGATGAACATGTTTGCATCTTATCTGTGATTTATAAGTTTGATTCATTGTAATACTCGATGAACATGTTTGCATCTGTTTTTGATAGGATTAATTTTGTTTGTATTTGTATAATTTTAGTATTAATGATACTTATTCGCTTGGTGCGAAAATAGATAACTGGGATGAGGAGAGAAAAATTTGGTTGAGTCAAAACCAGGATTTTCCGAGTGTTGTTAACGGAAAGGCGCGAATTTTGTTAGTTACGGGTTCGCCGCCTGGTCCTTGTGATAATGCTATAGGTGATCATTATTTGTTGAAATCTATTAAGAATAAGATTGATTATTGTAGGATACATGGGATTGAGATTGTGTATAATATGGCTCATTTGGATAAGGAGTTGTTGGGATATTGGGCGAAGTTGCCTTTGATTAGGAGGTTGATGTTGTCGCATCCAGAAGTGGAGTGGATTTGGTGGATGGATAGTGATGCGTTGTTTACTGATATGGTGTTTGAGTTGCCGTTGGCTAAGTATAAGGATCATAATATGGTTATTCATGGTTATCCGGATTTGTTGTTTAATGAGAAGTAGCTGCAAACATATTTATTTCCATAGATTGACATCTGTTATCACATACATTGGTAAATATTAAAGTTAAGGGGTTAGACTTTAGTTTAAGTAAGTGGAGCTGCTAATGATTACTTTTGAGAAATACATAGTGCAAATTTCGTTATGTTGTAACAAAGCTACCCATATACCTCCTACTAAAGAAAACTTTTGTTTGTTACCAGCTGTTTGGCCTTGGAGTAGCCAATATTTTTGGGTACTTTTTTTCAGCATACCCTGCAACAGGTGAGATCCCTTGATGTCGATCTCAATGTATTTATATATAAATTATGTGTGTGCTCAATGCTGGTATCACTTATTACTACATGTGTTCTCAAAATTTTTGAACAAAGAATCTAATGTGTTTGGATGCTTAAATTTGTGGTCATTGCAGTTGCTCACCATGCTTCTGGGGACAATACTTGCTTATGTAAGTCTTGCATTGGATCCGCATCAAGTACGTCCATGTTCACTCGAAGTTATAGGGCAGTGAATACCACGAAGGTATGTGAAATCTATTAAGATTGCACCTCGTCAGGCTTGTTTGCCGTTTCATTGTTCTGTAGACTGATATAAAGTAACGTACGTGCTCTTAATTAAAACTTATCGGCTGCTTTGTGTTCATAGGGGCAAAATGGACTTGCTGCTAAAGCAGACCAGACTTCAGTTAGTGGCATGGTGTTCAGTAGAGGAATTTCCTATATGGCAATTTTAATTAGTTAAAGTCTACTGCTATTCTTGCATAAAATGCTGATTTGCCATTTTATTTTTTATAGATGGATGCAACCACTCCGAAGTACTCCAAGGCTAGATATGATGAAATTGTTAAGGAAGTTTCATCTTACTTGAAGAAGGTTGGCTGCTGCTCCTTGATGCCAAATAGCAAACACATTCTATGTAGCTATATATATATGTTCTACACATTTACCTGTATATCACCCATATATGTTTCTACAATTTTAGAATTTGAAAATAACTTGTAGTTGTATGAAACGCATTGTTTTGATATATATGAAATGCGCTTTTTTGCTATTTGTGTATTTATTTGTATTATGAGATTATCTGTTATTTAATGTGGGGATATTATTAATTTTATAAAAATGATTTTTTTTTTAAAAATTTGAATCATGACACGCAAAAAAAGGGTCATAAAATAGTGTCATAAAAGTTTGTCGTAAAAGGGTGTCATAAAAGCGTGTCATAAATTCATGACGCGCGAAATGCGTGTCATATTGCTTTATGACGGGTCGATCAATGACACCAAAAAGCGCGTCATCTGACCCCTTTTATGACACGCAATGCGCGTCATTAAAGGCCTTTTTTCTAGTAGTGATAGAAAATCTTGAAGCCACAAATGAACATCATGATCAAGAAATCCAACCAAATGACGAAGACAATGATTTCCCTAACAATGATGATGATGAATATACAACATCAACAACAAGCTCACCCTCACATTCACAAACACTTCACACACCATCAACAATTTCATCACGAGTAAATCCTCAAGTTACACCAATTAACTCAGTACAATCAACCTATCAAAGTGATAGTGGTTCAATATCCACCACAAATTCACCTTCACACTTTGATCATACACCAGTGAGAGGTTTTAAAACATTAAATGATCTATATGAGAATACCGAGGAATTATTACTTGCTGAAGATGAACCCAAGAATTACAAGGAAGCATCAAACGATCAAAAATGGATTGAAGCAATGAAGGTCGAGCTAAATTCCATCAATAGGAACAACACATGGGAACTAACCACTCTACCCAAAGGACATAAAGAAATTGGCTTAAAATGGGTATTCAAGACCAAGAAAGATGCTAATGGAAACATAGTCAAGCATAAAGCAAGACTAGTAGCAAAAGGCTACATACAAGAGCATGGCATAGATTTTGAAGAAGTATTCGCACCTGTAGCAAGAATGGAAACTATCAGATTATTACTCGCCATAGCTGCTAACAACAAATGGGAAGTACATCATTTTGATGTAAAATCTGCATTTCTACATGGAGACTTGAAAGAAGAAGTGTACGTTACACAACCCTAAGGATTTATAAAGAGAGAGAATACTGGAAAAGTCTATAGACTTATAAAAGCTCTATATGGACTAAGACAAGCACCACGTGCATGGAACATAAAACTAGATAACACTTTGAAGTCATTAGATTTCAAGAAATGTGCACTAGAACAAGCAATCTACACGAAGGCATCAAAAGACTCAATAATACTCGTGGGAGTTTATGTAGATGATCTAATCATCACTGGCAATCGAAAGAAAGAGATCGACAAGTTTAAAGCTCAAATGGAAGAAAAATTCGAAATGAGTGACTTAGGATTGTTAGCTTACTATCTTGGAATAGAAGTCACATAAACTGGAGGTGACATATCAATAAAACAATCAGCCTATGCAAGCAAAATCTTGAAGGAAGCTGGAATGCTAGACTGCAATGAAACACAAATTCCAATGGATCCAGGAACAAGACTAACAAAGGACACTGAAGGAACATTGGTCGACCCAACTGAATATCGAAGTTTAATAGGATGTTTAAGATATCTGCTTCACACAAGACCAGACTTAAGTTATCCTATTGGATTACTTAGTCGTTTCATGCAAGAACCAAGGGAGCAACATATGAAGGCTATAAGTCAAGTACTATGCTATGTAAAAGGAACAAAGAACTATGGTATCACCTACAAACATAATGGAGGAAATAAGATACAAGGATTCAGCGACAGTAGTTATGGAGTTAACACTCAAGAAGGAAAAGGAACTACTGGAATAATATTCTATTATGGTGAATCACCAATTAGCTGGAGCACACAGAAGCAAGCAACTGTAGCATTATCATCATGCGAATCTGAATTTATTGCAGCAACTGCAGCAGCAACACAAGCATTATGGTTAAAAAGACTACTAAGTAGGCTTACACACTCGAAGGAAGAAAAGGTAACTATTATGGTTGATAACAAATCAGCTATAGAACTAATGAAGAACCCCGTATTCCACGGAAGAAGTAAACACATTGATACGAAGTACCACTTCATAAGAGAATGTGTTGAAAGAGAAGACTTACAAGTCGAATTCATAAGTGGAGATTATCAAAAGGCTGACATACTCACAAAAGCACTACCGAAGATCAAGTTTCTAACAATGAGGCAACTTATTGGAATTAAATATCTAGGACAAAGCGATTGTGATTAAGGGGGTGAATATTGGGTTAATCCCAATCTGCTGTGAAAACAGTTAAAGTTAGTTTTAGAAAGTTAGTTACAAAACAGTTATAGGTAGTTATAATCGAAGGGACATGACTGTTGGATCAAACGAACCAACACAACCATTCACTTGTACCCATTCGATATGTATATATATTTGAACATGTACTCGATTTACAGTGGATGACAGATTTATATTTCAAGTAAAGTTTAAATTACTTCTTTGTGTTTTGGTATATTTTGACCACGTTATAGATCATAGATCCGTAAAACAGGCCAACAGTTTTAACTTGATCAAGGGCAACTTTGATTGCAACGTAATGATCATGTTAATTGGTTATCCAACCACTATTACTATAATGGAGGAACATTATGATGAGATTAATTGAAAAAATAATTATCATAATTCCATTGACTTTTTCATCTCTCTAAAAGAGATTCAAACTCTGCAAGAAAAATACACGAAAACCTAAACACTTAGAAGAAAAAGGGTTATTTCACTACAAGAAAAAGTGGTTTTAGTGACGAACAATTTTTTGACGACTCATATTCTCGTCACTAATTGGACCATTTAGTGACAAAATAAATACTCGTCATCAATTCTTGTCACAAGCTAAAATTTTATGACAGAACTCATAGGTCATCATTAACTTGTCACAAAATTTTCTTATTAATCACGAGAACAATGAGGACATCTAGGTCATCACTAAAATTTACTTATTAGTGAGGAAAATGTTTGTCATTGAGTTGATAAATTGTCTTTGCCAAACATGTTTGTCATAAGATTAAAACGGAAAATATTATCAAACACAAATACTAATATATTCGTCTTTTTAACAAGTATTAACTTGTATATTGATCAAATACAAATAATAATAATAATTCATTTTCCCTAATTTACCCATATCTATTCAATCAACTCTTCTTTTCCCTCAACGAGAATCGCACGGGCTTCGATTACCATGAAGTAGCATTAGTCTGGCAACAGTTAATTAGGTGTGTTAACATTATTCGCGATGCACGAATTTAGTTATTCCAATGACAAATCAAATGTTTAATATATATGTATATTATTGCACCAAATGTTATACAAATAAATTATCAATACGTTTGCGGATTAGTAAAAGGATCAAAAGAGTACAACTCAAAGAGTTTATTTGAACCATCTTAAGAGTTTAATAGAATTCAGCATCATAATGAATAATCTACATCTAGAATTAAGAAAATGTTTTGTATAAGCCTAAAGTAAGTATTACACACACAAAAAGTTATAATTAATCTTTATCGCTTTTTTTACTCGTGTTAACACCGGTTCTTTAACAATTTTAAAAACTTAATTTCTATCCAATCAAGTATGTTGTCTACACGTGTATTAGATACTCATATTGAAATGAATATGTATTAAAACCATTAGCGTTATTAACATTTTTTTCACTCAAGTGCTACGGTTCATGATTCATTATACGGGGTATTAAATTGGTTGCGTAACACTTTTTGGATAGAAAGAAAGAAACCATGTTGTAACTCAATGATGAAACGTACACTCCGCTAAACATATTCAATAGGTTGCATGTCGTTTCACGTTGTCGATAAGTGCACTGTATTTTTTTTCAATGTCAAAGTTACAGTATTATAATTAAAGTAACAAATGAAAAGTTGTGATTTATAAGGAAAAAAAAAAGTTAGGAGTTCACTTGGTCTGACCCGACCCATTACATCTCAATTACAGCAACTCAATTTGGGCCAAAATCTCTCGCAGCCCGTTTTTAGTCCTCTACCTGATGATATATTCTATCAATTCTTTGTCTAATTAGTTTACTTGATGATATATTGTATCGATTCTAGGCCTCATTGTAGCAGCGAGTAGCAAGGTGAATCAGCTTCTCAACAGAAACGAATAAGCATTTAGCATCCATGTTGTTCATGGTTCTGGTATTTCATTCTGTAGACATAGAGCCATCTACAAAGATGAGTTTATATATGTTGCATTGTAATTTAAAGTTTTATATTTACATGCTGAGACATGCAATGTTAAGCCCAATTAGAATTTCAAACATTATAATACAACATACAAACTTAGTCAACGCCATTTACGGAGGCAGACTTTGCCATCTTTTAACAGTTGATGCCTCTGAACACGAAGCTAGCACATCTAGCGTTTCTTTCAATGCGGGATCACTCAATTGTTCCTGAAATCAAGAGTCGAGTATATGGGAATCAATTAAAACTACATTACAGCGGGAAAAAAATGAAAGGAGCATTTCCTTGTAAATGTATATGTTAATAAAGCAAGAAAAATGGACCTCAGGTCAATTCAGGTGCAATGAACATTTACAATAGCAACTTGAGTGCGGAGAAGGGGAAAGGGCGCTCGAAGCAAAAAGAATGAAAATTGTTCATCCTAAGGAATTATCAGTTTGGTAAGGGTTATGTGTATTTAGTTGCACGGGCTTTGTTCACCCTAAAGCACATGTAGGTTGTGTTTGGCACAGAGCTTTTTGGAGCATTTAGGAGCGGTGAGCAGCGAGCATTGAGTGTTGTGATTTTTAATGTTTGTTTGGCAAGTAGCAATTAGCTTTACCTATTTTTTCGGAATGCTCATTTTCCAATGCTCTATAAAGTAGCATTTAGGGCATGTTTGGCACGAAGCTTTTTAGAGCTTTTTTGGGTAATGAGCGGTGAAAATGAGCTTTTTTATTTTTCATGTTCGTTTGGTAAATTTTTAGAAAAGCTTTTTTAGAAAAACAATTTTTTAGAAGAGCTTTTTTTCCAATGCTTCATTTTGAAGCTTTGGAAATTTACAAGAGCTTTTTAATACTAAATGACTAAAATACCCCTACCCCATCTTAATAAAAACCCTAACATATATCTATCACGTCCTTTTACGTCATTTTACATATATATAAATACAGCTACAACTATGTTACCAAACGTTTTTATTTAAAAGACAGCTACTGCTCACGGCTATTGCTCACAGCTACTGCTCACAGCCACTGCTCACCGCTACAGCTCACTGCTACTGCTACTTTTACCAAACACAGCCTTAGTAGCTTTGAGCATTTAGGAGCTGTTTTATATTTTATAATTACAACTACAGCTACGTTACCAAACGTTTTTATAAAAAAATACAGCTACTACTCACAGCCACTGCTCAGCTCACAGCTACTGCTCACCGCTACAGCTTACTACTACAGCTAACTGCTATTGCTATTTTTACCAAACACACCCGTACTTTATTTTCGATAATATCGTATATCATGTTTATATTACATATTGTTTCAAGACCTGAGCGATTCACAGTTTTTGTTATTCGAGTGAAAATATTCTAAGCTAAAACGTCGTATTTTTAGATTACGTATTTAATATCAAGTATGGTATAGGTTGGGTTACAGACAGGTTAAAATTACTGAATATACGAAGTTTCTTTAAGTAATGTTTTGTAAATAAAATTGTTTAAAAAAAAGGTATCAAATACATCTACATGAGTAACTTCCATCGTCCTAACACAAATCATGTTATTTCAAATGCAAAGCTGAGGTTGAAATCCTTGTTACTACTATTTATTAACAATATCATTTATAAGATGGTTCCAAAAATTAAAATTTCTAATTCTATGCATTAAAGAGAATTTCATTTAGACCAAAGTGTAACACCAAATAACGTTGAAGGAAAAGGAAGAAGTAAAGGACCCAAAATGAAAACCAAAAGAAACAGTCGTTCATAATCAGCTCATCAAAAATAAACCCCTCAAATTTAGGGGTTTCATTTTCCCTAATTTTCTCAACTTCAATTTCAACTCGATCTGTGCTCTAACAGCTTATTAATTTCATCAATAAGCTATTTTTAATCACAAATTAAGCTATTTTTTAACCGATAATTTAGTTGATGAAATTGAAATTGAAGGTGTAATTGTTCAATTGAAGTCATTTGTGTTCGGATCTGATCCGTAATGGTATGTGCCCATTATTTTGAACTAATTTAGTTGAATGTTGACTATGATATGTTCTTAATTTGTATAATTCAGCTGTTTAATATTATTTTTTTGTCGGTAGGTGGTTTAATGTGAAGATGAAACGTGGTTTTTTTTTTTTCCTTCAAAAGTATTATTATTACATTTATAAATATTTATAGTTGTGATAAGATGATGGTTTGATTGGTTAAATGTTAAGACTCGAAATGGAAATGAGACTTTGTAACAGATTCTTTGTTTTATAATGGGTCGCGTGTTAGATATGTATGTTGCGAGAATGTATATAGTATAGAAAGATTTTTAATGACACATGAAATTAAGTTCTTTTTTGGTGCAAATTGCGAAGCTCTTTGTTTTAGCGGTTGCCTGAAGCGTTTAATAAAATATGGGACCTATATTAGTTCTGTGTATACGTATGACGGGATGGTATAGCAGTGGAATGTGTAGAATTTTTGGTTGTATGGAGATACATCCAGTTAGTAATATGTTCACTTACATATTTAGTCATTTTGTTTCTTGGATGATTTGTGTTCGATATTCTTAATGCGCCCAGGATTTGGTTTGTATTGCCATTCCAAGTTTGTACTGCTGTTGGTGTTCACTTTGTACTTCTCGCGACAGCAACTTAGTACTGCTCGAGAACTCCGATGGTACTGCTTTCATTACTGGTTAGTACTGTTGTGGGATTATTTGTACTGCCACAAAACAACTTTGTACTGTTTCGAATATTTGTACTGCTATATGAGATGGAATGAGTTCAGTTGTCGACAAAAGTAGATGGAAGAAAGTTTAAATGTGGTGATTGATAAGTTTTTAAAAATATTTTGAGTGTGTTTGTCGGCGACAGTCAGTCGATTAAATAGAATTTCTCCCTTCTGTTTGTCTCATTTTCTAGGTCATAATGGGGCGATTGGGTTATTTGCAGGGTCAAACTGAGTAATGGGCTATGGGTCATGGTTATATCCCTATTATTCTTCTTATATTTAAGGTCAAAGCAGACGATTGGGTTACTTGCAGGTCAGATTGAGTTATGGCATGTGGGTCATGTTTTTAGTAGTTGATATGTGAGTCTGCGCACTTATCTGAATACCATACGCTAATGTGGAAGATTTCAATTAAATATATGTGTTACTGGCCTGAAGTCATTTACTTTGTAGTCTATTAGGCGTTTCATATAATCTAAAGCAGAAAATACGGGCATTTAAAAATGGTCTTTTAAAGTTTGTTGTTGCTATTTTCAATATGTAGGTTCTATCTTGGATTCAAATGAGCTAAAGCGTCATCCATTTGTTAGCCAGAACATGGACATATACTTAAAGCATATTTCCATTAGTAATTTGCATACGAATTTGTGGCACTTTTAATCAAGCAAGGTACTTGTAGTGCAAGAGTTATGGAAGTAGTCAATATGATGTGCGAGAGTTCTTTATATGCAACTCCTGTTTCTATCATTAGTAATTTGCGTACGATTTTGTGGCACGGTTATTGTTTCTATGGCTGAATCACTAAACATTAGCATACACTTTTTTTTGCATGCTTTCTCTGAACCATTCATTCATATTAAGTCCATGAGGGTTTTACATGTTATTTTGATTTCTAAATGTTGAACAGATACTTTTCGTTGGCAAAGAGTTAGCGGGCTGCTGGTATTTAGATGGAGCATTCACAACATGTAAATACCTAAACGGTTGCATGAAAAGTAAGGTAAGTTTGAAGGGATCCATATCTAACTGAGAATGACACAGCCTTTCTAAAAAAATTGAGAATGACATAACTAAGCTGTTATGGACAGATACTATTCATAGGAATTTCATGACATATAGCCTAATTATATGTGATGCAAGCGCGAGGACTATAGGAAAAATAGTAAGTAGATTTACTGAAATAAGAAGCCGAGCACAAAACATTAGTTAGGGCATGGTGCTCATATTTTAGTTCACAAAATTTTAACACAAAACATTGGCTAGATCATGACCCTCATACCTAAGTTCACAAAATTCTAACCAACACCATCGGTCTAACCCTTTGTTTCCTCTTCAGTACTTATTTTGAGTGGAGTTTCTTACTCTTTATCTTCTTTAGGATGTTTATCCTCTTTTTCAACATGCACATCCTCTCGCCCTGAATCTTGCTCAATGTACCTTAAATTATGTGTAAAAAAGATATATATATATATTATCATGTGCAAGAGTTATTATTCAGTGCGAAATCTTATATTGTATCCTATGGCCTCACATCATCCTTTTTTTTTTTTGGCTCAGATGCCTTTGATGGAGTACATATTTATGGGCGCCTCACCAGTCTTTTCATTAGGGACCTGTGAATCTCGCTACTGCCCTCCATTGTGAGTGTGTCATCATCAGAAACTTCGGTCACCTCATGGAGCTCTGAGACTGTAGAAGCGCAGCATGGGCTAGGAGAATGTTGCTGCATGTGAGGCTTTAAAATTCCCCGTAATTATAGTATGCATGAGATTTTATTTCCAACACATGTTTAGTATCAAGCAGGTTCGTCAAAGCATGAGACAACATCGGCGTGTCATCAGCAACCTATACATGGAAACATGATGATGCAGGTAAACAATTCGTTAATTGTAAGTATTCAAAGTAAAATTTGTTTTGGTAATCTGTAGAACATATTATCACTGTGGTTTAGGGTAGTTCACAGGCTCATCACCACGTTTGTACCCTCATCTCCTTCCTTCAATTGGTCCAGGCTATAGGCGCGTGGCTGACCTTTTTGTTGTTTTGACATACTGTTAAGCAGCAGTATTGCTTGGAAAGTGTGGCTTGCAAATATGATGCAAATGTCTTGCTGGAAAGTGTGGATGGGTAATATGACCCGGATTGCTTATTTATACAATCCAGAAGCTGGATGACCTCCTTGGACATTTAATGGTGAGAAGATGAAAGAGAGGTGGGATGGGAAGCTGAGAAGATGCTGCATTCGTTTTTTTGTATTTAGTAAAGTTCTTGCCTCATCAATGAAATGTAAAAGCAAATTAATGCTTCATAACAATAAGTGAGGCTTTACACATTTCAGCTTTATGTATCCTTAAAACCTCTTAAAAGGCTTCAAAATAAGCTCCACATGTACTAAATTTCTTAGATTAAACTACATATTTGAGTTACTTAGCTTGTGACATTAATGCTCACATTCAATAGGGGAACAACTTGCAACTCATTCTTTAAGTATATTAAATTGGAGGTGTAATTGTTCAATTGAAGTCATTTATGTTCGGATCTGATCCGTAATGGTATGTGCCCATTATTTTGAACTAATTTAGTTGAATGTTGTCTATGATATGTTCTTAATTTGTATAATTTAGCTGTTTAATTTTTATTTTTTATTTTTTTGTCGGTAGGTGGTTTAATGTGAAGATGAAACGTGTTTTTTTTTTTCAAAAGTATTATTATTACATTTATAAATATTTATAGTTGTGATAAAATGATGGTTTGATTGGTTAAATGTTAAGACTCGAAATGGAAATGAGACTTTGTAACAGATTCTTTTTTTTAAATGGGTCGCGTGTTATGTATGTTGCGAGAATGTATATAGTATAGAAAGATTTTTAATGACACATGAAATTAAGTTCTTTTTTGGTGCAAATTGCGAAGCTCTTTGTTTTAGCGGTTGCCTGAAGCGTTTAATAAAATATGGGACCTATATTAGTTCTGTGTATACGTATGACGGGATGGTATAGCAGTGGAATGTGTAGAATTTTTGGTTGTATGGAGATACATCCAGTTAGTAATATGTTCACTTACATATTTAGTCATTTTGTTTCTTGGATGATTTGTGTTCGATATTCTTAATGCGCCCTGGCTTTGGTTTGCACTGATATTCCAAGTTTGTACTGCTGTTGGTGTGCACCTTGTACTGCTCGCGACAACAACTTAGTACTGCTCGAGAACTCCGATGGTACTGCTTTCATTACTGGTTAGTACTGTTGTGGGATTATTTGTACTGCCACACAACAACTTTGTACTGTTCCGAATATTTGTGCTGCTATATGAGATGCAATGAGTTCAGTTGTCGACAAAAGTAGATGGAAGAAAGTTTGCATGTGGTGATTGATAAGTTTTTAAAAATATTTTGAGTGTGTTTGTAGGCGTCAGTCAGTCGATTAAATAGAATTTCTCCCTTCTGTTCGTCTCATTTTCTAGGTCATAATGGGGCGATTGGGTTATTTGCAGGGTCAAACTAAGTAATGGGCTATGGGTCATGGTTATGTCCCTATTATTCTTCTTATATTTAAGGTCAAAGCGGACGATTGGGTTACTTGCAGGTCAGATTGAGTTATGGCATGTGGGTCATGTTTTTGAGTAGTTGATATATGAGTCTGCCCACTTATCTGAATACCATACGCTAATGTGGAAGATGTCAATTAAATATATGTGCTACTGGCCTGAAGTCATTTACTTTGCAGTCTATTAGGCGTTTCATATAATCTAAAGCAGAAAATACGGGCATTTAAAAATGGTCTTTTAAAGTTTGTTGTTGCTATTTTCAATATGTAGGTTCTATCTTGGATTCAAATGAGCTAAAGCGTCATCCATTTGTTAGCCAGAACATGGACATATACTTAAAGCATATTTCCATTTGTAATTTGCATACGAATCTGTGGCACTGTTAATCAAGCAAGTTACTTGTAGTGCAAGAGTTATGGAAGTAGTCAATATGATGTGAGAGAGTTCTTTATATGCAACTCCTGTTTCTATCATTAGTAATTTGCGTACGATTTTGTGGCACGGTTATTGTTTCTATGGCTGAATCACTAAACATTAGCATACACTTTTTTTTGCATGCTTTCTCTGAACCATTCATTCATATTAAGTCCATGAGGGTTTTACATGTTACTTTGATTTCTAAATGTAGGACAGATACTTTTCGTTGGCAAAGAGTTAGCGGGCTGCTGGTATTTAGATGGAGCATTCACAACATGTAAATACCTAAACGGTTGCATGAAAAGTAAGGTAAGTGTGAAGGGATCCATATCTAACTGAGAATGACACAGCCTTTCTAAAAAAACTGAGAATGACATAACTAAGCTGTTATGGACAGATACTATTCACAGGAATTTCATGACATATAGCCTAATTATATGTGATACAAGCGCGAGGACTATAGGAAAAATAGTAATTAGATTTACTGAAATAAGAAGCCGAGCACAAAACATTAGTTAGGGCATGGTGCTCATATTTTAGTTCACAAAATTTCAACACAAAACATTGGCTAGATCATGACCCTCATACCTAAGTTCACAAAATTCTAACCAACACCATCGGTCTAACCCTTTATTTCCTCTTCAATACTTATTTTGAGTGGAGTTTCTTACTCTTTATCTTCTTTAGGATGTTTATCCACTTTTTCAACATGCACATCCTCTCGCCCTGAATCTTGCTCAATGTACCTTAAATTATGTGTAAAAAAGATATATATATATATATTATCATGTGCAAGAGTTATTATTCAGTGCGAAATCTTATATTGTATCCTATGGCCTCACCTCATCCTTTTTTTTTTGGCTCAGATGCCTTTGATGGAGTACATATTTGTGGGCGCCTCACCAGTCTTTTCATTAGGGACCTGTGAATCTCGCTACTGCCCTCCAGTGTGAGTGTGTCATCATCAGAAACTTCGGTCACCTCATGGAGCTCTGAGACTGTAGAAGCGCAGCATGGGCTAGGAGAATGTTGCTGCATGTGAGGCTTTAAAATTCCCCGTAATTATAGTATGCATGAGATTTTATTTCCAACACATGTTTAGTATCAAGCAGGTTCGTCAAAGCATGAGACAACATCGGCGTGTCATCAGCAACCTATACATGGAAACATGATGATGCAGGTAAACAATACGGTAATTGTAAGTTTTCAAAGTAAAATTTGTTTTGGTAATCTGTAGAACATATTATCACTGTGGTTTAGGGTAGTTCACAGGCTCATCACCACGTTTGTACCCTCATCTCCTTCCTTCAATTGATCCAGGCTAAGTTTTCAAAGTAAAATTTGTTTTGGTAATCTGTAGAACATATTATCACTGTGGTTTAGGGTAGTTCACAGGCTCATCACCACGTTTGTACCCTCATCTCCTTCCTTCAATTGATCCAAGCAGCAGTATTGCTTGGAAAGTGTGGCTTGCAAATATGATGCAAATGTCTTGCTGGAAAGTGTGGATGGGTAATATGACCCGGATTGCTTATTTATACAATCCCAGAAGCTGGATGACCTCCTTGGACATTTAATGGTGAGAAGATGAAAGAGAGGTGGGATGGGAAGCTGAGAAGATGCAGCATTCGTTTTTTTTGTATTTAGTAAAGTTCTTGCCTCATCAATGAAATGTAAAAGCAAATTAATGCTTCATAACAATAAGTGAGGCTTTACACATTTCAGCTTTATGTATCCTTAAAAGCTCTTAAAAGGCTTCAAAATAAGCTCCACATGTACTAAATTTCTTAGCTTAAACTACATATTTGATTTACTTAGCTTGTGACATTAATGCTCACATTCAATAGGGGAACAACTTGCAACTCATTCTTTAAGTATATTAAGATTAAGATACATAACTTAATTCTTTTCAAGTACTCTTCTTTTTGTTATCCTCTCCAACCTCATCTTTTAAACACTTGCACCATCACCATCATCGTCGAGCACTGTCACCGTCATCGTGGACAACCACCGCCGTTGCACACCACCTCTATCGACATTGTTAGCAATTTAAGGTATGAAGAATTGATCGGCTGATTCACTTATTTAACTCCATCACGATTAATTTAATCTATATAATGCATTATCTTTATGTAATTTGTATTAGTTTAGGGATTTTATTCGTTTCGCTTTTGTGTATATTATGATGAATATTTTTATTAGATAGATAATATCGTTAGGTTTTGGTATAATGTCATCCTACTAGAATGATAGAGTGTGAGAATTTTGCTGAATTGGTTCATTAACCACTATTAAATTAGATGCATGAAAGGTGTTTGATGAAATGCCTAAGAGAGAATATTAGCATTCGATGATTGCTAGCTAAAGTTAATATGGATCTTTACCATGACTATTGATTTGACAATGGCATATGATGGGCAGCATTGTTTAGACAGTTTGGTAATAGGATTTTACGTTTTATTTTTTGCCATAAAACATATGTGAGTGAGCTTGAAAATGGATTCCTAATTTCAAGACGCAGAGTGAATATTGTAGCATGATATAAACAAGTGTAAAATAAGGTCCAATCTAAGTATGCCTTGAACAAAATGTAGGCTACTTCCTAGTTTGTATCTTCTCCGATAAACCCCTTGACAATGTGGAGCTTCTTTAGAAAAGTTTGATTGCATTTCACATCATTGTAGATTTTAGGAATTTACATAATATAGTTGATACTTGTGATACTGTAGAGCTTGAGCTTCTTGATGTTATCACCTTTCTAGCATAAAAGAAGGACCTAAAATTGGAAGTCAATAAACAGTCTCAATAGTCCCTAACCTATGTCAAGACCTTAGCCAATATGTGAATGATGTATGTTATCTTGTTTACATAATCTAGTTGATACTGCAATTCGCTTGAAGTGTATTTCCCAAATCTACTTGTAAGAAGTCAAACTAGCGGCACTCATTTGTGTATAGTTGGAGATGCATTTGGTTGGCACTAGCCTTTATTCGGTGAAGCGAAATTGGTAGGCAGATTAAGATATAAACTATTTACTACTCGTACCATATTATCTTAGTTTTTTCTTTTTCTGCAAGTGCTAAATTATGGGGCAGTCATCTGTATCGATCTATGGTGTACCAGTTCTCGTGTTAAAAGCATAAGTGATAAGCGTTGCAACAATTGTATCTGGAGTGTTCTAAAAAGATTAGTCCTGGCTGCTAGAAAGATTAGTCCTGGCTGCTGTCACATGTGCTACATTTGGCAAGAAAGGAACTTTAGGATATTTGTATCTGGTAATCAGCATTATAATAGTATAGCAGTATCTCGAATGGTGTTATAGGCAGTGTAGTGAATAAGAGTTCAGCTTGTTTTTTATTTCTATTATTTGAGGTCAAAATTAGGAGTCATGGGAATAAAGAATGATTTGAGGAGTGTTGTATATATCAGTTATCATAGTCCAGAAATATACAGTACTCTAAAGCTATATGACTGGTAGTGCAAGTATGACCATTTTAATCATATAGCTCTTTAGGTTTCGAGATGATTTCATGTTTGCATCTCTACTTCTGACTGACATTGGCATATTTGGGGGTATGTTATGTGTAACAGAAACTGAAGAGATATGCAGTTGCTGATAATGTTTCTGGTAAGTGTCAGCTTAGTGAGGTTCGAACAAATTCTGGAATGTTTATCCACAAGAACAAGGTACTCCAGTTACTCGTCTGTACAGTAAATTATATTTTTGTCGAATGTTAGCTAGTACAACATACTAGGGACGTGTTTGGGATTGCTTATTGTAACTGCATATAAGCTTATGTATAACTTGTGTGAATTAAAAAATGATAGAGAATCATATAGACGGATACTCTCACTGTCTTATTTGAGAGTATAACTTATGTGTAACAGGCTAAATCTGAACTGAAGAGATCTGAAGTTGCTGATGTTTCTGGTAAAAGTCAGCTTAGTGAGGTTCGAACAAATTCTGGAATGTTTATCCACAAGAACAAGGTACTCCCATTACTCGTCTATACATCTAGTGCTATTCGATTCTTGATGATGATGATAATTTAAGGGGGTGTTTGGTTTATCTTATTGTTTTGTACTTATTAAGTTTTTTGAGAACTTAATAGATTTGTATAAAGTTATAGCGTTTAATTGGGTGATTGGGTTAGCTCACTTTTAAGACTTATCACTGAATTTGGAAAAAAGCAGCTATGAGCATATCATCAAGTGATAATACTTAAGCGGTTGTTTGGTTAGTAATATTATTTGTATGAAGTTAAAGTATTTAGGGGGGTTCTGGATTAGCTTATTTTTTGGGTTTATAGGCTTATTTGAATTTGGAAAAGCTTGTAAGCTCAATTTTCCGGCTTATGAGCTTATCGGCTGGAAAAAGTGAGCTTATGAGCTTTTCCAAACTCAAATAAGCCCATAAGTTTAGAAAATAAGCTATTTGAGACAATCCCCTAAGTTGTGTTTGGGTTACCTTATTTATAAGATTTGTTATTGAAATTGGAAAAAAAGCAGTAAATGTGTTTTTAGCAGATCATGAGGTTATTAATTAATACTAATACCTAAGGGATTAAGGGCTTATTTATGTGTAATTCAATCAGGACTGTTCCAGTCTGTGCAATTTTATTCTAGACAAGTTAATTCAGAAACTAGAGCTTATTTTGGGGCTTAGTGCCTTGTTTGGTGAGAATTTTGGTTAGGACTGTTGAAATCTACATAAGTCATTCTAAATAAACTAATTCAAACACCCTGGTGCAATTCAATTCAACAGATTAAAATAGTTTCTCAAATATGTTCAAAGGGCGTTCTGCTCCAAAGAAGGAAATTCTGGCTAATGAGAGATTACGTAAACAAGTGGAGCACGAGAGGAAACGGGCAGAGGCTAGTGAGGAGAAGGTTGAGCAACTCACAGAAATGTGTACAACTTTGGTAAAAGAGAATGCAGATATTAAAAGGAAAATGGGATATGTACTTGACCAACTAGCTCATCTCACTGGTGTGCAACTTCCTCAAGAATTTGTAAGTCTTCACTCTTTCCAACTGTCTTAGATTTTTGTTCAGTTGTATTAGTTAATTAGCATTGTGGATTAGGGGCTGCAAATTTGTTTAGTTAAAAGACATAGGTTTAGGGGTATTAGAGGTTATATTGTGGTTTAGGAGCTACAAATATGTTTAGTTAAAAGACAGAGGTTTAGGTGGATATTAGTCGACCCTAATAAAGAAAATGGTCAACTGGGTTGAACAAGTTAAAAGTTGCCTAGAGCATATTCAGCTAATTCTGTATACTCAGGTTCAGGTTGTAATAGTTAGCCGATTTAGGTTATAGAAAAAGGCTTCTAATTTCTTGCTAGAGATTCTCCCGCTTGTAATTTTTTTATAGGATGCAACAGTGTCGACTGAATATCCCTTATAAGAATCCGTCAATTTTGCATTGTGCCTACCTTCACTTGGTGAATATGATCTTTCCTTATCTGATCATACATCTTTAGCTAAGGGACGTGGATTAAACGATAAAAGTAGTCTAGTGTGTTTCTTTTAGGATGTTGAGTGGAGAACATATGCGGGTCGCTTATTTCAGTAGCAAATAATCAGACAACGATAAGCAAACCTAAATACTCTGTCTAATACTTGAGGAGTGTAAACTTGATAGATGATGCTTACTCAGTTGCTCACTATTAGACTAGGGTGTGTTTACTGATGTTTCTATGAGCAATTGACTATTTTAAGGTCACACACTCACACTAGTGGCAACTTTTTATGTGTTTTAGACAAGTGCATGAGAGCTCTGTTTCATGTTTTAGATAAAGTTAAGTTTTGAAACAGCTGGTTGTTAAACCAACATTCTAATCAAAGAATCCTTGTGGTTCATTGAAGCCATAAGGTATGCTTTTCTTTTCTTTGACTTTATACAGAGAACCTGATCAAATTTATTTATTATTATTATTATTTATTATTTTTTATTTTTATTTTTTTTTTTTGCAGTGATGATTTCAGTTTACGGACACTATGATTTCAAGACTGTAGGATTGACTTGAACATTAACCTAGAAATACTTTCAAGACCTGGAGTTGAGCATAACCTGCTGCAACACTCCATAATGTCGTTTGATAAATACAATTATGTTTGTGTGTAAAATCTCCATTTGTATCTATGGTCAAATAGTTATTAGCTTTGACTTTATTATTCATAACGTGACGACTAGATTATGATGATTGTAGTGACTCCTCTTTGGTCACCAAATTGTATATTTGTGACGACCTTTTATGGTCAATCGGGCCAAAATTAGTGACGACTTACAGCCATTAGTGACAAATTTTGTGACGAAAGATGTCGTCAAAAATTTTAGTGACAACTCTGATTTTGTCACATATTAATGACGACCTTTTGCATTTTCGTCTCTAAAAAAATAGTGATGGACCTATTGCGACGACAAATGACGACCTCAGTTTTTGTCGCCGAGTAGGATTCGTGACGACTTTTTGCTGTTAGTGACGAAATCTCACTTGTCACTAAAACCAGTTTTTTTTGTAGTGTTTGATTTGTACCTAAATCAAGAAGATAACACTTGGTCTAATTCCAAAGAGATATTTGTGTAACCAGTTCGAATACTTTTTTTTGAAAAGTGATTACACGATTCTAAGTGATATCTGGCTTTTCGCCCGACTAGGAAGAAAACAAAACAACCAACAAAGTTAACCATGATGATATAAATAATTGTAAGAACAACAATAAGTGAAAATATTAAACGAATTCTAGTTTTGGCCATGGGTTAGAAATAAGGAGAATAAATTAAAGTTTGCCATGATATACTTTTATGTTTGTGCAAGTATAAACATAACACAAAATATAGGAAGATATAACAAAGCTCGTAAATAAATACTCTACAATTCAGTTTTCCATTTTTAAGAGTGTACTCAGTTAAACAATAACAGTACAATAATATACATGAAATCCATAACTTCGTCACCGAAGATCGTAACCGAAAACCATATTTTACGGCTTAAGTTAAAAACTGATCCATTTCTCTAACAGAATAACGATAATTGACTGTGAATTCAGTGTACCTTTCATGAGTAGAAAACTCATGAAGTTTGTCTTTGCCAGAGAAAACAAAAAGAGCAACATCACACGGCTCAGACAGCTCATACGCTTTCTTCATCAATCCATTACGCCTTTTCGAAAACGACACTTGACGACTAGTCTTATCTTCGATCTGCTTCAGTTCCACCTTACGGCCTCGCCCCATGTCCAAGTTTTTCTTCTGTCGAGAATAAGATAACCTGACGGTGTTAGGGTTTGTTATACTTGTGGTGAAAATGAGTCAGTAGTAGCATATTGACCACGTTAACGTAGTTAGTATGTGTTGACGGAGTGCCACGTGTCTTGAGTTTACCGCTTAGCATTCTTTTTTTTTTGAGGTTGGTTAGTTATTAAGTTTGGTTTATAATTTTTTTTTTAGCTAATTGGCTACAATTTTATGTTATAAATGTGGGTCTTTGATTTTTTTTATAGGTTTTAATTTTTTTTTATGAGTCATTGATTCATTGCCAGTGTATTTTTTGTGAAGAATTATAGCCAATTGGCTACGAAAATTGTACCAAAGATATCCCTTTTTACAATTGATTTTTACTATGTGAGCCGGTGAGTAAAATATTTATTTTGGGAATCGAGGTACTTTATACTTGGCTGACAGCTGGCCAACAAATGGGACAGGTTATCCAAGCCCCCCCTATTTTTTTGATTTTTTTTATTTTTTTTTATATTTTTTTTATTTTTATAATTTTATTTATATCAAAAAACTATATACCTGAAAGTACGGAACAGAAAATATAAAGTTTAATATGTCAAACGCTAAAAACTGTCAGAAATACGAAACAGAAACTGACAGAAAACTGTGTAATACTGGAAAGTCAAAGGGAATCTCCCCAATGATTTGACATCATAGGGGGGCTTGTATAGTATAACCCCCAACAAATATCTTTTTCTTCAACGTGCATCATTTTACATATTTAACCCTACTGCTCTACATCTTACAAGGGATGTCTTATACATATCCTCCTTATGTTATCACATTAGGGAGGGTTTGATCAAACTGTACAACTCGCGATGCACATCGTACAACTCGCGATACACACCTTACAAGCCAGCAATGTATCCAATGATTGGATACCCTCTCTATGAGAGGGTGTGGATAAACTCACCCAAAGTACAATAGAATGACTCATTGGACTACAATAAGGTTTTAATAAAATGCCAATTTCACCCTTAAGTAAATGGTAAGTTGGTGACGGGGTTACTCGTGGAATAATAATTTGTCACGTTTTTTTTTGTTTTTTTTTTTTTTTTTTTTTTGAGTAAATAGTCCCTTTCCTTTCCATCATCGTTTTCTGAGAAACTATTGGTGTTGTTATCGTTCTAGCTTCAAAATATAATAACTAAAATGACTCAAAGTAAAATAACAAAGTTTCAGTAAAGGCAATGGATTTTGGTAGTCCCATTGAAAGCAAAGTCATTTTGGTCATTTCACTACAAGTAGGGAAGATATCCGCACTAGATATTTCCCACAAAGACAGTACTTTCAAAACGATAAAAATTGTGCATGCCATTTGGACATGGGTTGTGTTATACAAACCTTTCTTATATTGTCACATCAGGGGGGTTTGGTCAAACCGTACAACCTGTGATACACACTGTACAAACCGACGATGCGTGCAATGATTGAAAACCCTCCTTATGAGAGGGTCCAAATAACTTGCCTCTTTGGACATACTACAGGTATGGTTTTTGCAATTTATTCCACTTTTTTTTGTATACCTAGTACTAATAATTGGGTAGCTGGTACCATCCTTTAATTTTATATTTTTTGTTTTTTTATTGACGTAAAAAAGATTCATATATAAAAATGTAAAATAACTTTCACAGGGTTGAGAAACAGATACAACACTGTTTGTGAAATCATTTAAAAACAGAAACTACAACCAATTGATAAAAACTCACATGTAAAGTCTAAACAATAAACCCTTCTTGAACACAAATTCAAAAGACAACAACGGTTGTTTAGTACTTGTGAGATTGAGAAAACCAATTGAAACATTTAAAGTAACTTCCTTACTAAAGTCTAACATTTTTCTTTTTTTTCTCTTTTCAGATAAGGTTTTCCCTGTTCAGGTTACTGGCGAATTGCGAGTTTTTTTACTCAGATGTATGCGGCTTCATCGGGTTAATTCGTGAGCGTTTCTGATGCTTCCCTGACCACTCTCAAATGCGCACACACCTAGCGAGGTTTGAACCTTTAACCTCTTTGAGGAAACCAATGACCTTACCACTAAGCTATTTGACGGTGGTTTAAAGTCTAATATGTAAAATGACAAAATATTCTTACTTTTTCAGCTTTAAAGCCTTTAAACATAAGTATAATTGTAAATGAACTACTCCTATTTATTTTCATTACCCTTTTATACAATTAAGGAACAAACGACGCCATTTTGGCGGAAAAGAAAAGAAAACGGCGACGTTTTGGAGGGAAAAAAATTACTTATAAATCATCCCCCAAACTAATACAACGAGTTACGAAAATTGCCCTGTACTTTTAACTATTTACGGTTTTTTTTATATAATAAACCTTATTTATCAGATATTTAACAAATATATAGTGATTTTCTTATTAAAAAACTATACCGTTGAAAAGATATTTAAATTGCGAACAAAATGAGGTGGCTTGCGTACAACTTTAGGAAAAATGTTGAACTTTGATATATCTTTTTTTCAAAAAAAAAAGTATCAAAACAAACCCTTAACCTATCTAATAACTTTAAAAAGCACCCTAAAGTTTGTTTAAATATAAATTTAATAAAAAAAAAAAAATCAAAATATACCCCTAAATTATGTAACAAGTTACAAAAAACTAGCTTAAACATTTACTTTTTACAATTTTTTACATAACAAACTCTATTTATAGCAAACGACGCCGTTTAGGCGGGAAAAAGGGCGACTTATTGCCAAAAAAAACTTATTTACAAAACATCCCCTAAACTATGCAACAAGTTACGATAATTACCCTGTATTTTTAGCTATTTACGATATTTTTATATAACAAACTTTATTAATCAAATATCTAGCGATTTTCTTATAAAAAATATACTGTTAAAAAGGCTTTTAAATTGATTGCAAGTATTTGAATTATATACATTGTAGACTCGTTACAACAATCAATACGGAGTATTAGTTTATGGAAGAGTTTTATATACATTATACTTTTAGAGTGTAAACTATTTAATTAAAAAAAAAATTGTTGGCATGATAATTGAACTTTTGGGTTTTTACAATTACAATATAAATTGCATTATATAATTTAGTTATATAAAAACGCATGGATATCAAATTATATAGACAATGCGATATTGTTTTGGCTTAGAAAGTAAAGTAATTAAATGATTTTAAGTGATTATATTATAAAAAATTTATCAAACAACATAGTGCGGGCATATTTACTTTTAATACATTGAGTTAAGGAGAGTATAACTTACATCAATCAAATATATTCAAAATCCTCATTTGTACCTCTTTTTAAAACATCTCTCGGCTAACCAAAAGTTCCAACTTTTTTCATAAGACTGCTACAAAAACATAAAGACTTCATAAACTATTCATAGATCAATCGATAACTTTTAACATTTATATTTTGGTTTGAGTAGCGTTACAAGTGATTGAATAGACAAAATAACTCCTGCAGCGAAACGCGGATGCATTTACTTTCATTTTCCAACAACTCAAGAACACAAAAACTTCAAATATTTTCTTCTTTTTCTTCTCTTAATATTTCAACTAAAGAACACACAAAAATAAAATTATTCTTTTCTTTACTTTTTTATTCTCCTTTTTATCAGTTTCCTTCTTTAATAAAAAAAACTTAAGAATACAATATAAGTGATACTCTTTGCTAGTCTTTCAAACTAGTAAAGTAATGATAAGTAAGCTTAACACTAATTTCAATCATGCCAATTATTCCCATCGAAATAAAGTTGGACAAACAAATCACTCGTTAAATCGATATTAGCTAGAAACTATAAAGTGAAAAATAAAGTAAAGTATAGTGCAATCCATAAGCCCAAACTCTACTTTTACTGGGTCAAAATGCATAAGCCCAGCAGCCCGGTTTAATCAATTTTTATTCTCTTTTTTGTACGGTATAAAATGCTTCTCTTTAGGGTTTTTTCGTTTCACCAATACGTAGCAGCCGCACCTCACCTTCTTTGGTTTATAACTTCAGGTATTTACATAACATCCTAATTTATTTAAACCCTGATAGAATAAAATATTTGTTATACTGATTTAGAATGATATTGGGGGTGTTTGGCATTGAGTTCTGTAGGTAGCTAGTATTAGGATATGTAATAACTAGAATACGTAAAAAGGTTTTTTTTAGGCTTATGATGGTTATAGTTGTGTTAACTAGTTGTATTGTTTAAGTGTTTTACTAAAGTATAATTTAAGGACTTGTATGTAGACTGTCTCCTAAATAGTTAGATAATCACAATTATTGATTTTATAGCAGCTACTATTTAACTAATTACTAGGGGTGTAAATGAGCCGAGCTGCTCGTGAGCTACTTGAGCTCGTCTCGCTAAAAGCTTGATTCAGCTCGAGCTTCACACATCAAGCTCACGAACCTAAACGAGCTTTTACATATAATATTTATATAAATATATTGTAATTATATCATTTTATTTTTACATTTTGGCCTTTACAAAACTATAAAACAAACTTTAGTTCATAAAAAGCACGAGCTTGGCTCGTTTAGGCGTTTACACTCTTACTAATTACATGACTGTTCATCTAGATAAGTTTTGCTATGCTAAAGAGACTATACACTAATTACTGGCAACCTGAAAATGCAACATTCAGATAATTGGATTGACAACGCAATGCCAAACACCTTTCTGCTTGAATGTTTTTATATTTTGTTTTTGGGTTTTTAGCTGCTGATCATACATTTGAATGTGTAATGACATATTTGTGTTTCACTCATTGGATTTTTAGCGAGTGAAAGATGGAGTCGCAGATCAAGCACGCAGTTGTCGTGAAAGTGATGGGAAGAACTGGATCAAGGGGTCAGGTTACACAAGTGAGAGTGAAGTTTCTTGATGACCAGAACCGTTTTATCATGAGAAACGTAAAGGGACCAGTTAGAGAGGGTGATGTTCTTACTTTGCTCGAGTCTGAGAGGGAAGCCAGGAGGTTGCGTTGATTTCACGATTTCACAAATTCCAGATACACAAAACTTTGGTTCAATTTTAATATGTTTTGTTGTTGCATTTGAGGCCTGTTAAATGTTAAACATGGTGATAGTATAATATGGTTTTTCAGGGCTAAGTTTTATCTCAATTCAGTGGTTTTTTATGTCGTTACATTTTAAATAGATAATTGAATATTCGTTTTGGTTTCTCTATTGGTTTGAACTTTTGTTTTCTGTAAAAGCTTTACAGTTTAATCTGAAGCTTATAAATATGTGAAAATTTGTACTGTTGCTAAACTGAACGCAAGTATGCAGGGTCATATGCTCTGCTTGAGTTTAGTTTGATAATTATTAGTCTAGCTAATGGAGATGCCATTCACAAATATGCTAGTACTCATCTAGTTTTCTTGAGCCATGGCTTTATTTGATAAAATACTTGTCAGTCTCTAATACTTGGAAGAGTTCCAAATGTGTATGTCTTTTGTGCACCCTGTTCCATTGGTGTGCTAATGATGATACGGCTGGGAACAAAATATGTTATATGCTACATACCAGTATATACAAATTAAAAGGAAAGCTCGTCATGGTTCAGATGGATATTTAACAAGGCTACTAGTTTATCAGTTTTAAGGAAAGTGGTTGGGGTCAGAAGAGGAAGGTGAAGAACACTTTTAGTTCACAAAGAGGAATAGTTCACTGCTAGGTGATGCATTATATTACATATAGTGATTGATTACATTATTAACAACGACAAGATAGAGGTTTAATACGTCTAGTAGGGTTATTCTTGGCTGAACACTGGCACTTCTGACACATACATATGTTGATAGGTATTGCCTTATGTTAGCAACCATCACCAGTTGATCTGAACACTGGCACTTCTGACACATACATATGTTGATAGGTATTGCCTTATGTTAGCAACCATCACCAGTTGATCTGAACACCCATCACAGGAGGTTGTGGCTCGGTAGCATCAGAGTCATTGTTGATCCCGTCCATCCCTGCTGCCATAATCTGTAGCCACTCAATAGAAAAATGCATAGAAAACTGTAGTCTGGAAAGTTGGTAAGATTATAAGTGAAAGTGCGCAAAAAGAACTTTTATATTTTAAGTTAGTTTTACCTTGTCCATCATATATTTTCTTTCATTCTTCAGTTGCATTTCCTGTTCAAACAAGCTAGTAAATCAGTAATAGTTTACAAGATATCTTATCTTATCTTAACTACATATAATGGAGGAACCCTTTTTCCTCCATATTGAATGTCAACATCTCTTAAACTTAAATTAAGCAATACAAATAACAAAGCATATTATACAGATCATTCAAACACAAAAACAAAAATTTTAAAAATACAAATAATAAAGCTAAAGGTACAACATATAATTAATGTTAGTTTTAAAATATTCCCTCATTCAAAAATACAAGTTCTAAACCTATGTTTACAATTATTTAATGCACTAATACATCTATAAAACACATATAACTAATGTTAGCCTTAAAATACCCCCTCATTCAAAAATACTATTAATATACCACAAGGTACAAACCAACAAGCTACTGATGTGGTCATCATAACTCAGGCACTTAAATTCGATTGAAAAGAGTCATACATGTGAACGTACGAAAAATTTCAGGTGGTTTATAAGGTATAAAAAATATGTAGTTTTTGAATACCGTAATTCATATTTTGTTAAGGAATGTCATATATAGATTTACTAAACATATATTTTCATGAACTAATTTTTTACTACTCTATGTTTACACGTTACATAATATTGTGACGAATATTACACAACATTCATTGACTAACAATTACCTTTTTCACCGTCAATCGTCACAACTTCGTAATACCACTATCGTTATCGTATAGCCGTTGCATCACGATGCACGTGTACTTCACTATATTTATATGAGACTGTGCGATAAAGTTATTCCCTAAAATTCTCGCCATGCGTAAAGTTATTATCTCGAAAAATATATAATCAAATAAAATTGTTCGCCAAAAATTTTGATTACAGGGTACCCGAAAAATATGAGTACAAATGTATGATTAAAGCCAAACAAGCTAAAAAAAAATAATAATAATAAATAAATAAATAAAAAAAAAAAAAAAAAAAAAAAAAAAAAAAAACCTCAAGATAGATCAAAGACAACCAGAGTAACAAAAATGTTTTAGAAACCGAATATTTAACAGGTTTAGCAAGATAGGTACCGAATAGTATAGGCTACAACAGTTACATTCCTTGTCAGTCACTAGTAATTACAGGGTAAAAGGAACTACGCTGGATTCACAATCCAAGACGTGTAGGCTACCCAGCGACAACCCAGAGAATATCGTGTAATAAAGGCACGTGGGAAGGGTACATAAAACATTGTTGGTGTGACACATTTTAACTTACAGTTACAACTTTCTGCTAACAGAGAAGCGAGTGATGCTAGGCAGTTTATCCCAATAAAAGGGCAAAGACTTTTCAGAAGCACTAAGCAACTCATTTCAGGGAGAAATACTATGAAAGACCAGGTCTAGTAGTTCCAGTCAATATAGACAAATTGACCATATTACTGCAGATACTGATTAATATGTATACGATCCGTTATAAAGAGCATTTGCGGCCTTTAAAAAACAACTTAGTGTACAATAGGAGATTATTTCCACTAATACACTATCACCTAGATTGTAGACATACCTGATCTTGCAGGGCCTTCACAACTCCCATCTTTAGCTCCATCTGCACAAAAAAAAAAATGTACGAGTCATTGCACACACGCGCACGCACATGTTTAACATTTCCTAACTTTGAAAGTTACAAATCATCAACCCTCTGATATGTACAGTATTTGTCAATGTTGATCATTTTATTATGGGAAAATTCCAAAAATGCCCCGGAGGCATCCCCAACGCATCAACTTTTGGACCAATTTTTATTTAAACTTCAGAATAGACCTTGGGCAACTTTCAAATTGGGCAACTGAACAGACGTGCAACACGTGTCCCATCAATGATTGAAATACGGTCTATTTTTGACAAAAATATTGAAATACGGTCTATTTTTGACAAAAAAAGGTACAAAAGTATGTACAAAAAATTGAAATACGGTCTATTTTTGACAAAAAAAAAAAAAAAAAAAAAAAAAAAAAGTGGTAATTAAAGGTTGCCCAGTCGCCCTCGGCATTTAGGAGTAAAAATTGCGGCTGGGGTAAAAGTTGATGCGTTGGGGATGCCTCCGGGGCATTTTTGGAATTTTCCCTTTTATTATATTGGATCTGATGTAATGCATGCAACTAAGTTATTAGAATGCTGAGGAAGACTAACCTTCCTGATTTTGACTTGTTGGAGGAAGCTATTCAACTGCTGCACCAGCTGATCTAGACCGGTTATGTCAAGCTGTTTAATATTGTTCTCTTCGAGGTGCCTGCATAATTGATTACCATCAATTAAAATATACCAATTCGGTGGGGAAGTATGTAATGTGGGATTTGTGGTAGGTGCAGGATGATTACCTTTGGATCATTTCTGTCAGCTCATTTGCAGTAAACATGTCCCTGTATTCTGGAGCAAGCCTCTGCTAGAAGTCCAACAGATAGGAAGATAAGATTATTTGCTTACCATTGTCATATTGAAGTAATAACTGGGTAACTAGATCATCTAAAACTAGATCATCTAAGCAGATAATAAGCAAAATGGATCAGGCATCTCATCTTAATAGTTAACCAGACATCTGACTCCTGTCTTGCTAAATATGGTGAGACACTGTGTCCAACTACATATATGATAGATGTGTGCAAGGTAACTAGTTAATCCTCTTCAAAGTTACACAATTTCCTAGAGATCGGTAATATAATTAAAAATTAAGATCAGTTTGAGCACTGGTATACATGTTAGCCTGTTAGGATTAGAGATACAAAGATTTTATTAGAATGGATACTAACAGGAGAAAGCTACAGATTTAAATTTATAGCAGCATTCACATAAACAGGGATGTATAGAAATTGGTTGCTGAGCTGGATTTACACACCTCCTGTACATTTACGCGGTTTAACGCCTCCATCTTCTTAAAGCTTTGGTAGCGAATGAGAATCTCAGCCATCCTGTTTTAGAATTTTAAAAAAACAAGGGTTAGCAACTTGACATGAACCTGACTGTAAGTAAAAGTCACATGGTACCGTAGAGGTTCCTTGTAAAAGGTAAATATCAAAGACATCAACCAGAACAAGATATACAAGTGTGGCTAGCAAAGAACTAGGCTAATTTGCTGCAAAAATCATAAGGAAAAAGATTTTGTTATTTCATTCCATCTGACATATCATGCAAATGTTCCTTTCAGCCAGAAAAACCAATTGACCGTATATCTTTTGCTAAGTAATGTACGGGATGAAATGTGACTAAAGCATCAAGTAAAGTAGCTTGAGAAGGAGTTGGGGAAAATTCAGTGCACAAAGCAGGAACGACTACTCTATTGGTCACATATTGTATATCTAAACCTTGGATTCAAGCATTAGATTTACTTAAAAATAATGTAATGGAAAATGTACAAGAATTCTATAGTTATGCATGATAGAAGTATCTTAGGATGTAGAATGAGGATACGGATATGAATTGGTTGGCAGAAGATCGATTCGATTTAAAGAGCGAACGTGATTTAGGACATAAAAAGGGACAATATATGATCCATGTGCTCTTTACGTCTTGTGAAACCATAGTGTTGAGAATCTTTTCTAGGTTTTCGTTTGCGTTATTCCTTACAGTGAAGATTTTTTCTCTCTAGCTTTTACCAAAAGTTGTCTTTTCTAGCATACAAACAAGAGGAGACACTTAAAGCACTTGTCAACAATAATATCAACCTGTCACCGACACATTGAGAGAATGTTCAAGTCGTCTTGAGCAACGTCAATGTATGCACCTACCTATGCTCATTTTATATCTCCATGGCCTTTAGCACCAGAATTGAGTTACATGCTACCCTATCGCAACCGGATTTCTAGGTATTAGACTAAAACCATACACTATTACCATTAATGTCCACACGGTAAAGATGTAAACTGACGTAAGCATCAAAAAATGTAATTATACGTTGTTTGATATAAAAACCAACAAGCCTTGAAAGCTAGCATGGAATATTGACTCAAAGTAACCACACACGTGACCTAAAACATTACATTGTATTACTTAACAAATGAGCAACAAAGAATGTACAAACCACCCCGCCCCCCAAACAAATGTCTTTTCCTCAAGTTGTCTAACCTCCAACTGTCTTTGAGCCACTGCAACATCATCGTTATTATCCTGAGCTTCACAATTTACGTGAGCTCCCTGCAGTTCCACCTCAAACCAAACACGCTTGTGAACATGTACTCCATGGATACCTATTTTAAAACCAGGACCAAGTAGTTTAAACCCAACTTGTTTTGAACCTCCATTTTTTTACACCATTCACATCGAGCTTTTTTATGTTAAACCTAGTACTTGTACTGGCCATTCTTCTTCAAACCTTGCTTTAATCTTGTCAAGCTGATTTTACCCTTTAGAAACTCTAAAATAAACTTTTTCAATGCCATTCTTCTTCGAACCTTGCTTTAATCTCAAGTTTATTTTACCCTTTAGGAACTCTAAAATCTCAACTTTTTCAACAAGCCTCACATGTCGTGTGCTAAACCCGCGTTCTTGTAAAGATTGGTCTACTAAACTTTAAAGAAACCTAAAATATTTCCACCTCAAGTCTACAATCTTGACATACCTTGTACTCCAAGTAATCACTTTTCTTGAATCCCAAGACAAAGCTAAACCTTACTTGTCTTCAAAGGATCAACAAGAGTTGAATTCCAAGAAATCGTGGATACCTTCAAACTTCAACGAAAGATCCTAGAATCAACTAAACCTTGAAGCCTTAAGATTTACCCTTCAAACTTGATCACCTCTAGAACCTAATAAACCTTGAAGCTTAAAGATTCAATCTTATACAAACCCTTTTGAAGCTTGAACCTTGTCGTACTAAACCTTTGCAATACCACAACCTTGATAAACCCCTAGACTCTTACAAAAGCTCGACAATCTTAAGCCATCAAACCCTTGATTGAAATCTACTTTAAATAGAACCTATAGATTCTGGAGCAGCAACTTCGCAACCACGTGTATCTCTCTTTGTCATAACCTCCGATTTAAGATCCCTCGAGTGAGATCGAGATCTATGTGTCTGCGACCTACGATTCAAATTTCCCAAAGATCTGTTGGTTAACAAACCTGCAACCTCAATCTCCTACCGTTGCGCAGAAACCGACGAACCAAAAAGTGAAGAGACTACTAGTTGGAATCGTACACCTTTGAGTCGACGTAGCTTCAAGAAACCAATGTCACCTTGGCTCCGATACCAATTGTTAGGATAAAAAACCAACAAACCTTGAAAACTAGAGCGGAATATTGACTCAAAGTAACCACACACGTGACCTCAAACGTTACATTATACTACCTCCGTCCCAAAATAAGTGTTCAGTTTGACTTTTCAGAGTCAAACTGAGTCAAACTGGTTCAACTTTGACCTTAACTATTTTTGTAGGTGTTATATAATATTTGATGTAAAATATATGAATGAATTGAGTTTTAAGTATATTTTTCAATGGTATAATTTTCATCAAGTATTATATAAAAAAAATAAAAATAAAAAAAAAATAAAAAAATAAAACACTTATTTTGGGATGGAGGGAGTATTAATTTACCGAATGAGCAAGAAAGAATGTACAAACTAGCATCCCCCTCACCTCTTTTTATAGAGATGAGGGGGTGCAATCCCAATGGAATTAGAATTCCATAAGAAGGTTACACACCAAGCACTAGTTTCCTAATATAAGTACAATGCTAAACTCTATTTAAACTAAATACAATTAACCGCCTTATTAATGTCTAAGTCACATTTAAACCCTCCTAAGCAAGGCTGTCAAGATCGCGATCCCGCGCAAGATCGTTTCTGTCTTTGCAAGATCGAGATCGTAGGATCGGATCGAGATCCTACGATCCTACCAATTTATCATATTTTATAAGCAAATGATAAACGAGTCAAACTTTTTATATTTCTACTCTTCATGAGATGTTCTCTACCTACTCTTCGTCCTTATTCAATTACAACAACCTATGAAAGTTCAATACTCCACGTGTCAAAAAGATACAGTGCCAAAACTCACCTAAACACAATAGACAAAAAGATAGACTCAAAGTTCAATACTCCACGTGTCACACCATCCAACGGCTACAAATCCACACTAATTTATCACCATTATCTTTTTACTTCATACTCATCACTCAAAACACTGTTATTCACATTTCAACTAACAAAAACAATTTCTTAGAGCTCCAGCAACAATCCTCCACCAGATCGGAGCCATCTCCGGCGAGAATTTAACCGGAAAATCTGTTTCACCGCCATCAACTGGGCTTTTAAATGGCCCAGAAACGCCAGGTGTTTCCAAAAGATTTGAAACGTTTCCCATTTTCCAGAAACGTTTCCGCCGCATTTCTAGGCGTTTTCAGGCGTTTCCCGTTTCCCATTTTCCAGAAACAAGAGCTGGTGAGCACGTAAGATCGTACGATCTTACGTGTAAACTCGCGAGTTTACGAACGAGTTTACGTAAGATCGTACGATCCCACCTAAAGTGCGATCCTATGACGAGTTTACACGATTTTGGCTGGTGTGCACGTAAGATCGTACGATCTTACGTGTAAACTCGCGAGTTTGATAGCTATGTCACATTTAAACCCTCCTAAGTATTGCTACTACATATAACATATGCGTGATACATATTTACAAGAACAATATAGGACATGTAGAGAACACACTCGGCATACACTAATACCTCAGGTCAAGAATTTTAGATAAGATAAGAAGCATGTATGTAACGTTCTACTTGCATCATCTACACCGCCTCCCTCCCAATAACAAAAAGGACTGCCTTCTTGTTTTGGTTTGTATCAAATCAAATTGTCCACTTGCAAGATAATTAACAAACCTAACTTTAAATATGGATAAAATAATCCGATGCAAAAATCTGATAAGAAAACTCACAATTCTCATACAGAGCCTAGGTTGCAATAATGCCTATGACCAAACATTTTATGTTTAAAGATGGAAAAGTCCGAGTGGGTGCCGTAAATAGAATTGGAGAATGGCCAGAATCTCCTATCAAGTGATCAAGATTGGGTTGCATTTAGGACGGACAAATATATCTTTAACCATGCAAAAGGGCGTAGCATAGTGGTTGGTACCTAAAGCGTAAAATAGACGATCCGTCGTACAGAAAAACTAAAAGTACAAATGTAGTCTAATTAGACGACCATTGAAGCTTGAGGGCCAATTTGTTTGATTGTAACGAGAATTTTGTTCCATAGAGAAAAAAGTACAAATGTGGTCTAATTAGATGACAGTTGAAGCTTGAAGGCATTGTCGCCACATCATAGAGAGAATACCCTGCTAGTATTAATATTATGAGCAAAATCTTATTTATGTAACTTTCAAGTGCAAAGTAAAAGTTATATAAGCAAGTGTCAAAAGAGAAAATAACAACTATATTCATAGTATATATTTAGGCATCAAATTAAAGGTAAGCGAAGATGAAGGGGGATAAAATATCTTTAACAAATTAGAAGGTAAAAAAGATGAAGAGATAAAAATAAAAAACGAAATAAGTAGTAAAATTTTAAATTTGATAATAAGGGACGATGAGGCTATTTAGCAAAAGCTACAAGAGTTGACAATCATTGATGTAATATGTTGAATAGTGTTATCTCTTCCGTGTAGTTCTTTTATGGCTTACCATGTCAAATTGGTTACTAATTTGAGAGAGATGGCGACATGGATCACGATTTCTTACATGGGATGACTTGGTAGATACTAGTTTAACGTTGTTACTAGTACAGTTAAGCGATACCCTAACATGAAAGTGAGTGTTTGTGAGGCATGCATTTTCACGTCATGGTGATCAATCTAGATGAATCCAAGGAATAAAGGCATACATTTTGCACAACTCGAGGAACTTCTTGCACGCCAAATAAAGGATTTCCTCTGTCTAGATTAGTAGTCTGGGATTCAATCCTTAAGCGCCTATTTTGTGGATCACGTTATGATATGTGATTATATACTAGGGCACATTTGGTAGAGAGAAAATGAAATGAAGCGGAGAAAAAAAATTACGGAATAGAAATCAGTTTAAATTCTAATGTTTGGTAACGGAGACTTGACCCGAGAAATGAGCAAACAAAAAATTTATTTGATAAATAGAAGTATATTTCATAAATAAAACCCGGTCATGGTCATTATACGAGTAATCCACTTTTATTTCAAGAAAGATGACAATGGCGTCAACAGAATATGTAGGTTCCTAATTGGCTAATTCCATTCTAGAATTTTTACAACTATTTTTTCTTGCATCAAAATATACAGATTTATGTATATCAATGGCACAAGATCTGAAAATTCATATACATCCATATGTAGGTTCGCTAATTGGCTAATTCCATTCTAGAATTTTTACAACTATTTTTTCTTGCATCAAAATATACAGATTTATGTATATCAATGGCACAAGATCTGAAAATTCATATACATCCATACGTAAGGATTAATCATCATTTAAACAATTAATTTCCATTTCAAGTTATCAAACTGATAATAATCCATTGTTATACAACTAACTACTCTAAATGATCAATTTCGAATATGAGTGCAACTGAGTTAGAGGTTTTTTGTGAGTTTTTCAATCATGTGAATGTCACGTGCTTTATTTTTGTAGCTAAAGAGTCAGAGAGTTTGTTTTCCACTCCAAAAGTAAGAGAATGCAGATAAATTAGTGTGTATAAGGAATTCTTAGAGAAAACCAATTTCTCCGCTTTTATGGGTCATCTTAAAGGGTGTTATTTTGCTTTTAGACATAGTTTTTGGATATCAAAAAGTATACGGTATCATGAAAACTTTAAAACCCTAAACACTAAACCCTAAACCAAAGTGTTGATTCTTTTTCAAGAATGAGCAAATTAAGATTGCTTTTTGCCTATCGACATATATGCAAAAACAAGCCGCTCCGTTATCTTGCAATGGAAACCAAGCTCCAACAGAATATATGCTTCTGTTACAACACAGATGTAGCATAGTTACAAACATGAACTACTCAATATTTTAGTGGTAGTAAAAAGGTAATGGCAAAGTCACAAACATGCCCATTTTGGTTACAAACATTTACTTGTTGGATAATTCAGTGTTAGCAAGAGGTAGTAAAAAGCTAATGTCTAGTTTATCAGTCGAGTCTCCATTTGGGTTGTTTAAAGTCACGGGCCAGCAATCTCGCGATCTTCTCAAGTCAACAACAATTTTTGAATATAAGTCTTTCATATTTGATTAAATGTCTTTTGATCATAAGTAGCGTTTCAATAGTGGATTAATTTTAGATGAGAAGACCATGTTGTTGATTCGAAATTGCAATACCAATGTTTGTTTTGTTGTCAATGTGAAGTAGTTTTTTAAATGAGCAGATCATGTATGTAACTCGCAAGTGTACTAGGGAAACTGATAGGCAGCTATTCAAGTGTACACAAGGAAGAAATATCGGGTCAAACCTATGGATATGGGGCAATTTCAGTCTATTTTCAGGTATTGGATGGATCCATTCAGTCAACAAGATAGTGGGGTTATGGAGTGGTGGGGAGCAGTTTCCAACCTATCTTTCAGGAGCAGTTAATTAGTGTTTAGAGTATTAATAGCAGGCCATGTTATTTCCTTGTTTCCTGTCTTTATTTTCATTCCTAAATCGTATTGTAATTCCTAGAGATTCAACCCTTCTCAAATTGGGCCAGTTACTATTTCAATTCAATCAAGTTGCCTGCTTAATTTTTCCTAACTCTATCATTGGTTCCATTGCCGGGAAATCGACGCCAAGATGGTACAAACCCGGAACACCTCTGAATCTGGTGGTTCAACACCTGATGCCGTAGCTTCACAATTGGCAGCAATTGCCGAAAGGCTTGAGTCTGTAGATGCAATGAGGGCAGAACTCGCAGCACTTAAGTCTCAGGTGGAGAAATCCGGTGGAAAAGCCAGAGGTTACGAGGAAGGCGAGACATCAAAAAACAATAACCGCCAGTACAGACCTTACAACAAAATTGATTTCCCAACTTTCAGTGACGGGGATCCCCGGGGGTGGATTCTAAAGGCTGAGAAATATTTTCGCTATTACAACATTCCTGATGAAGAAAAAGTGGATGTGGCTTCATTACATCTAGAAGGGGACGCTTTGGATCTTTTTTCATGGCTTTCCACTGATCAAGAAATTGGGTATTGGGAAGATTTGGTCCATGCGCTCCAGAAAAATTTCGGACCAGCCGAGTTCCAAAACCCTGATGAGCATCTCTGCAATGTTAGACAGACGGGCAGTGTGCAGGAATACCGCCAAGAGTTTGCAAAACGCTCTTCTCGGGTGGCCGATTGGCCAGACCATTGTTTTTTGGGAGTGTTTTTACATGGCCTCAAAGAAGAACTCAAAGCAGATGTGAGGCTACATAAACCCAGATCAGTTTATAAAGCCATGAGTATTGCCTTGGAATATGAATCAAAACTCAACCACACCAAACCTGGAAGAACTTTAACCTGGTCATCCCAATCGAAACCAAACCCATCTGACCCCAAACCTTTCATTCCTAACCCAACTAATCCCAAACCCCCTACCCGAATATCTGATAGTGAGAAGCAGTCCCGTTTCCTTCGTGGGGAGTGTTTTCGTTGTGGAGACAAGTATGGTCCTGGTCATCGGTGCAAAACGGGTACTTTTAAGGTACTCGAGGCGGATGAAAATGTGGAAGACCAATCTGACGTGGAAGCTGCCAAATCAGATGAGGTTCATGAGGAGGTTGCAGAGATCAGCTTGCACGCTATTCTGGGAAAATCCCATCCCACGACGATGAAGATTCATGGTTTGCTCAATACTACCGAAGTGCTCATTTTAGTGGGATGGAGGTTCAACTCATAACTTTATTTATGATGTTTTAGTTAATGAGTTAAAACTAACCACTCAAATGGTAACACCGTTTGGTGTCCAAATTGGAAATGGAGATATAATTCGTTGCAGCCAGGTTTGCAAAGGGCTCAGGTCAGTGATCTAAAAATTACTCAGGATTTTTATCCTTTTTCGGTTGGTGGCGCAGATGTGGTTTTGGGAATACAGTGGCTAGCTACCTTGAACACTGTCCAAGCCAATTGGAAGGAGATGTTCATGGTATTTACCATTGATGGTAAGAAGTACAAGTTGCAGGGTATTTCTTCAGGCCCACAAGAATCGTCTCGCTTCAAACACTTGGCTATTGAACCCGATACCGACCCAAACATACCTGCCCTACTCCAACCTGTTATCAACAAATACTTGGCCGTTTTTGACGAGCCTAAATCCCTACCACCTTAGCGATCACAAACCCACTCCATCCCTTTAATTCCAAATTCATCACCCCCTAACATTCACCCTTATCGATATCCACACTCCCAGAAAACAGAAATTGAGAGCCAAGTTGAGCAATTATTAGCAGCATATTTTATCCAGCCAAGTAATAGTCCTTTTTTTAGCCCGGTTTTACTAGTAAAGAAGAAAGATAATACGTGGAGAATGTGTGTGGACTACCGTGCCCTTAACAAAATCACCATAGCCGACAAATATCCAATCCCAAATATCGATGAACTGCTGGACGAGTTATATGGGGCAACCGTTTTTTCTAAGCTGGATTTAAGATCCGGGTATTATCAGATTCGGGTGCATGACCAAGATGTTGCCAAAACAGCCTTTCGAACTCATTCGGGCCACTATGAGTTTAAAGTTATGCCCTTCGGGCTGACTAACGCGCCTTCTACTTTCCAAGCCATCATGAATGACTTGTTTCGGCCCTATTTGCGACATTTTGTTCTTGTGTTCTTTGATGATATCTTAATTTTCAGTCCAGATATGAAGCAGCATGTGATTCACTTGGAGCAGGCTTTAAGGTTATTACATGACCATCAATTTTTTGTCAAATTTTCTAAGTGTTGCTTTGGGCAGGAGCAAGTTGTGTTTCTAGGGCACGTGATAACATCAATTGGAGTACAAGTGGAACAAGAGAAAATTGAAGCGGTAAAATCCTGGCCCGTTCCGTCTAATGTTAAAGAGGTCCGGGGATTTCTGGGACTAACCGGGTATTATCGGAGGTTCGTTCGAAACTATGGTATCATTGCTCGCCCACTCACAACCTCTTACAAAAAAGGGTGGATTTGTGTGGTCTGAGGAAGCCTTGACAGCCTTTAATGACTTGAAGAAAGCGTTGATTTCTACTCCGGTGCTCCATTTACCTGATTTTTCACAAACTTTTGTAGTGGAATGTGATGCATCTTCAGAAGGGGTAGGAGCTATTTTATCCCAGGGAGGACATCCAATCGCTTATTTTAGTAAAGGTTTTTCCCCTTCTAATCGTTTCAAATCAGCTTATGACCGCGAACTGTTGGCGTTGGTTTTAGCCGTGCAGAAATGGAGCCACTATTTATTGGGACGGCATTTTCTTATTCGCACCGACCACTACACATTGAAGTTTTTGCTGGAGTATAGAATTACTACAATTGAACAACAACGGTTGTTACTTAAACTAATGCCTTATGATTTCTCCATAAGTCATAAGGCGGGTAAAGAAAACAGAGGTGCAGATGCTCTGTCCCGTCATCCCCATTCAGGTGATTTCTTTGTTCTTACTACTCCTTATTGTGTGGAATTGGCAGACATCAAATCAGGCCTCCAATCTGACCCGTACACTCGTGACTTACTGCAACAATTGGGTTCTCTATAGTGGATACGATTTTGTTGTTTAAAGGGCGCATGGTTATACCGGATGTAACGGGTCTTCGACTCAAGCTTTTGCAGGAAGCTCATGGAACACCCATCGGTGGTCATGGGGGGTTCTTAAAGACATTCAAACGGCTTTCTAATCAGTATTTTTGGCCCAAAATGAAGACAGATGTTACGTTGTTTGTTCAACAATGTATCACCTGCCAGCAACAAAAATATCAAACCTTGTCTCCTGCGGGGTTACTTCAACCCCTGCCAATTCCTACTCAAATCTGGGAGGATCTCTCTATGGATTTTATTGTCAGATTACCTCTTTCCAACCGGCTTGATACTATCTTGGTGGTGGTGGATCGATTGAGCAAGTATGCTCATTTTATTGGGTTATCACATCCGTTTACGGCTAAAGGGGTAGCTGTTGTTTTCTGTAAAGAAATCATCCATTTACACGGTTTTCCACGCTCCATCGTTTCTGACCGGGACGTTTTCATCAGTAACTTTTGGCAGGAGTTATTCCGACTAAGTCACACCAAGCTCCAACTAAGTACCAGTTATTATCCCCAATCGGACGGGCAAACGGAGGTGCTTAATCGCTGTTTAGAGGCCTATTTACGCTGTTTCGCACATGAGCAGCCAACTAAATGGAGTTCTTATTTAGCATGGGCAGAATATTCTTACAACACCGGATTCCATACAGCTACAGAAACTACTCCCTTCTTTGCAGTGTATGGTCGTGAACCCCAGCCCTCTTTCCTTATGTGATGGGAGAAACGAAGAATGCGGAACTCGAACAACAGTTGATTGATAGAGATGACATGCTGAAACTACTTCGTGCCAATTTACACAAGGCTCAGGACCGTATGCGAGCTCAAGCTAATTCGAAGCGACGCGAACTGTCTTTTGAAGAAGGTGACTATGTTTTCTTGAAAATACAGCGTATCGTCAACGCAGTCTAGCTAAACGTCGATTTGAGAAACTGTCACCGCGTTTCTTTGGTCCTTACCGTGTTAAACGTCGCGTTGGAGCAGTTGCCTATGAGCTGGATCTTCCCCCGACTGCTCGTATCCATCCAGTATTTCATGTATCCATGCTTAAGCCAGCTCATGGTTCTTTCTCCCCTGATCAGGTTGCTCCGTTACCTATTACAAAGGACTGGGAAATTGATTTGCACCCCAATTATGTGGTCTCTCACCGCTGGGTTTCTGAAGCTGGTCAACAAGTGCTGGAACTTTTAGTTACCTGGTCAAATCGTCCGTTGGAAGAAGCTACCTGGGAATCCTATGATCTGCTAGCTGCACAATTTCCTAAGTTTCGCCTTGAGGACAAGGCGTTTTACCGGGAGGGAAGTATTGATAGGCAGCTGCCTATTCAAGTTTACACAAGGAACAAAAATATTGGGTCAAACCAATGGATATGGGGCAATTTCAGTCTATTTCCGGGTATTGGATGGATCCATTCAGTCAGCAAGATAGTGGGGTTATGGAGTGGTGGGGAGCAGTTTCCAACCTATCTTTCAGGAGCAGTTAATTAGGTTTAGAGTATTAATAGCAGGCCATGTTATTTCGGTATTTCCTTGTTTTCTGTCTTTATTTTCATTCCTAAATCGTATTGTAATTCCTGGAGATTCAGCCCTTCTCGAATTGGGCCAGTTACTATTTCAATTCAATCAAGTTGCCTGCTTAATTTTTTCTAACTCTATCAGAAACCTTGTCGTGAGAGTATATATCGACTCCCTCAAAACCAAATATTAGATAAATGACGTCTGCAACTTTACCATAGAAATAGCCATATCCATGACACAAAAGATCAGTAATTTACACTACCACAGCCACGACGCGAAGACCCACAACAATATAGCAAGAACGTTGTTGAATTGTGAGATAGAATACTTGGACAATTTCGGAGAGGCATATTATCAAATTAAAGGCTTACTAAGGCAAGATTTTGAATCCTAACTAGTATGGTTTTCTACTGGTGAACTAAATAGCCGAATCCGAATCATGTCCCCTGTGATTGTAACTAAACCGTGAACTTTGGCAACGTGGTAACACCTTTTAACATAGATTGACGTAATTCTAAAACTTCATTTTGCAAAGAAAAAGAAACAATTGCATATCTAAGTGGGATAAGTTGCACTTATCCTACCCAAGGGGAACACAATATTTCCAGCATTTGCTAATATGAAATGACTAATATAAAAAGAAACTAATAAGACTTAAATAAGACAAATAACTAATATGAAATGACGAGTAACCAGCATTTGCTTAAGTTGCATTTCTAATATGATGTACTGCACAGGTGCTACCTAATAAATAAGAAGAGGACAATAATATAAAATAACGACTTGAAGTCTCCACATAAACGTTAAAACGTGTCCCTCTAACTTAAACAAGAAAGAAAATCATATAGTACATGGTTGGCCAATGTTGTGTAGACCATGGGGCACACTACATTATTGTATTCAAGGTTGTTACCAAATGCAAAAATGTAACAGCTCCTTCCAGGATGCATAAAGCTATAGATGCACCACCAACGATTTCATGGACTATAGAAAAGTTAAGCACAATAATGCATGTGTAAAGAGGTGAGACATACTGATATAGTTACATGTCAAATAGAATATATATTTGTGGGATAAAGACATTCTTTGCATGATGGCCTACAGCCATGTGTATGTATATATATGCATGACGAAAGAGGTAAAAAACTCTATTCAAAACATCTTCCTAAATGAAGATACAATTTACATTTCTGGTTTATTAAACTGTCTGCAAATTTCAAAGGTGATAAAATACGGATGATTCACAAGAAATAAGTATATGCTAAGTTGTTAGGCAAATTGTAATAAACAAAAAGCAAAACAATAAAAAAACACCATGATTTAACATGTTATAGACGATATCAACCAATGTCCGTGGACATATAGGATCTCTAATAAGCATAATGCGAAAGGGCAATCAGAGATTACTGAACCTTACGTTTTTTTTCATTTAGTATACTTTATTCGGGTAGGGATCCAGTGAAAAGAAATCTTAAAATGAGAACGACAATATATAACTATTACTATTAGCAGCACATTTGGCATGCAAAGGACGAAAAACACATAGAATTCAATTCGCCTAACTTGATGAAATGCAGCTAGTATATGTATATGCATATAATTCCGAGCTAGAAAATATATTAGGATGCATCTAAAATAATAGGGATGCATCTAATTCAAGTTGATGCATGTTCAATGTGTGGTTATAGTCATTTCTCATCTTTCTCATTTTAAGATTTCTTCTCATTTGATGATAACTCTATTTTCTTCATGGATATTGAACATATAAAACATTTAAGTTACTTTACTTATTGAAATTATACGTTAAAATCACTGAACTTAGTAAACAAACTTAGTAAACAGGTATTTTAGTTACTCAACTTATATATGTTTATACGTTCACATCACTCGATTTAAAGTTGGCTTTTTAAAAGGTGATCTAAATGTTGTTTTTATAAGTTGAGTAACCATAACTGAATAAAAGATAGTAGAGTAACCTAAGTGAACAAACACGCAAACTCTTAACTTTGTGTTTTTATAAGTCCAGTCATCTCCGAGTATGTTAACCCTTCTACAAATATTGAAGTGTTACAAGTATGAGACTAGCTATAAATACCAATAACCTCCGAAAGTACAATTATATGTCTAGCCCGTACACTAATTGTGAATATGCACAAAAGTTATGGGCTAAGGTGAAGGAGAAAGCAAACATGTGAATAACTGCTACAAATTGGAATGGCATTGTTTTGGAAATGAGTAAGTGGAAAAACAATTGGAGTGTTTGGGGGTATTATTAGAAAATTGTGTCTAGCTGTTGCAATTTATTACATATGGCAGGAAAGAAATTGGAGAATGTTCAAAGATGATACTAGAAATGAGGAAGATCTGTTCAGAGCAATGTGTGAAGATTCAAATGTGAGATTTAAGAAGTGTGATCATGGAAAGACTACTTAATTTTGATACAACCATGTTACTAGAAAGGGTGAGTCATGAAAGATGGGACTACCCTATTCTAGTAAATGGTGTTTGGAAGTGGGGTAAAACTTTAGATGATCTCTATTTCTGGATGATGCCTCTTTGTGATATGATCTTGAAGCTAAATGTGAGGATGTAGCTGCATTTAGTTTTAGGATAATCTTGCAAGGAGGATATGTAGTCTAGAAATGGTAGATATCCATAGAGTTTCTTGGTATGAATGGAAGAGTTCACTCAGTGGTGATGCCTTACTCATTTAGGAAAGTCAAATCATTTAATGGAGTATAGATTGTTTGTGCTTAAATGAGTATGGAAATGTAGCCAGTGAGAGGTATGAACTAGCTCTAAGTGATACTATTCTATGATGATGCCTATTTGTGATAGGATGTTGTCGCCTTATGTGAGGTGTAGCTTGGTGTCAATATTTTAAAGGAAATGTAGTCATAGTTCTAGTATATCCTTAGAAGCTTGGTGTAATAAAGATGATCATAGGCTATGTTTGTGGTAAAATTTGTTTGGCTTAAACAGACTGAATAGCAGATTGAATGTTCCAGCCTATTTGATGTTTTGCAGCTGGTTAAGGGGTGTTTGAAAAATTTCCATATCCTCTTACGCTCTGTTCTCGGGTTTTTTTTTAAAGTAATGGAAGGGGATGGGAAGGGAAATCAAAAAAAGGGCGTTCTTGAGTTTTTTTAAGATGGAAAGGTAGGGGACGGGAAGGTGGGAGGGAGGGAAGGGAGGGGCTTTTGTGTGTATATGTGTTCCATCCAAAATTGGGAGGATCAGGAGGGGAAGTGAATAACTAACAACATGAGCCTTTGTTAAATTACTATTATATCCTCATGTTTAGCAAATCATTGATAGCTCGATCCTCAATACAGCTTTGTAAATGAATTCACAGCCTCATGCTACCAAGAGACCTCCCCTCTATGCTACCAAAGAGACCTCCCCTCTGCAATGAAAGCCTTAACCTTTATGCAATCCCACAACATCTGGGCCGATTCTGTTACCTATTCCGAGCTTCTCAAATGCTGTATTGCTCGCAGCGCTTTACGTGAAGCCAAACTAGTCCATAAACACATTTTCTCAAATGGGTATCACCCCAAAACCTTTTTGATCAATACCCTTATTAGTATGTATGTTAAGTTTAGCTTATTAGACGATGCGCGTAACCTGTTTGATCAAATGCCTGAAAGAAATGTGGTTTCTTGGACTACTATGATTGCTGCTTTTGCTAAGTGGGGTTGGGTTACGAGGGTTTAAGGTTTTTGGTGCTTATGGTTAGAGATGGGGTTAGGCCGAATATGTTTACTTATTCTTCGGTTTTGAGAGCGTGTAGTGGGTTGGAGAGTTTGAAGCAGATACATTGTGGTATTGTTAAAGATGGGTTGGATTATGATGTTTTTGTTAGGAGTGCGCTTATTGATAATTACGCAAAGTGGGGTGAGTTGGGGAATGCGTTGGTGGTTTTTGATGAGAAGGAGACGAGGGATTTGATAGTTTGGAACTCGGTTATTGGTGCTTTTGCACAGAATAGTGATGGAGATGAAGCTTTGAATCTTTTTAAACGGATGAAGAGATGTGGGTTCATGGCGGATCAGGCGACGTTGACGAGTGTTTTGAGGGCGTGTACTTCGATGGCGTTGTTGGAATTAGGAAGACAGGTGCATGTTCATGTGTTGAAGTATGATCGAGACTTGATTCTTATTAATGCGCTTCTTGATATGTATTGTAAGTGTGGTAGCATGGAGGATGCGAGATTTGAGTTTAGTAGAATGGTGGAAAAGGATGTTATCTCTTGGAGTACTATGATTATTGGTCTGGCGCAAAATGGTTTCAGTCATGAAGCCTTGGAGATGTTTCAGGTAATGAAAAGTTCGGGTACCAAACCTAACTACATCACGGTACTTGGGGTATTGTTTGCTTGTAGCCACGCGGGATTGGTAGACAAAGGGCGGTCATACTTTGAATCAATGGAAAAGGTTTTTGGCATTAAACCAGGAAGAGAGCACTATGGTTGCATGGTTGATCTACTTGGAAGAGCCGGGAAGCTTGATGAGGCTCTTGAGTTGATACACAACATGGAACCTGAACCAGATGCTGTGACATGGAGAACTTTGCTTGGTGCATGTCGGATTCACCGCAACATGGATTTAGCTGCATATGCTGCTAAGAAGGTGCTAGACCTTGACCCTGATGATGCAGGAACGTATATCCTGTTGTCGAATATTTATGCAAATACTCACAAGTGGGAAGATGCTGCCCAAGTGAGGAAAGCCATGAAGGGCAACAATGTCAGGAAGGAACCAGGGTGTAGCTGGATTGAAGTAAATAAACAGATTCTTAGCATAGTACTTGGATTTTGGAGCGAATTTTTTGACCCATTTTGATTTAGTTATCTGCAAAAGCTATCATACTTTGATTTAATTATCTGCAAAAGCTATCATTCATACTTGATCTTGGAGCGAATTTTTTAACTGATCCAAATTAGGTTGACTTTTCAAAGGTAAATTTGTAATTTTGTTATTATCCATGTTCTTTCTTTTCTACTTAAAATAAAAACTCAAGAACACAAAGTGCAATAACCACTTTCTTCACAATGTCATCCCTTACTTTGCCCTTCCCATTCCACCCCCTTCCATTCTTTAAAATTTAAACTCGAGGTGCTTGTATTGTACATATTGTTTTGGAGTAATATATATTCACCTTTTCAACAACAACAAAAAAAAAAGTAACAAGATACATTGCCATGAGTGGTGAATAGGATTTTTGACTTCTAGAATCACAATACAAGATTGTTGATCTTTTCAATGATGGTAATTTGTAGAATGAATATAATTCAACTCAACCAAGTGGCTGTGCACTATTTTAACTCATATTTAGTTCCCTTAGTGTGCATTGTGCATTTATAAAGGCACATCCACTTGATCAATAAGCTAATATAAAACGGATAAGATTTTCCTTGTTGAGGTTATTCAGGAAAGACGAGGCCTTTTTGACTCAGATGTTTTAGGAATCGGTTTAGGAGGCAAAGGGGAAGAGAAGAACACGTGAGGTAGGGAGAGAAATTAGGAGAGGATGTTTTTGCTCTTATACCATATTAGAATTATGACTTGGCTTGTCCCTTAATTAAACACACAATTACAATATATAATCCCTTATTCTAGATACAAAACATAAAATGGGCTAGGCCTATCCCTAATAACAAAGGCTTCTACAAAATAATACACATCTAACAATAATGTTATTATTACGCGTTTGCAAAACGAAGATAATCATGAAACAATGCTTGGGAAAGCATATTATATGCCTAAATTGCAATTTTGCAAAACCAAATTAAAAGCTAATCAGTGGTGGAATCGCAACATAACTTCAGTCAAATCAAAAAGCATTATAGAGAGAGGAAGGATATTTTATTATCCTTATAGTTACATATCCTGAAAAAAGGTGATTATTTAGATGCAAATAGATAATGAGTGGAAAAAACATGATATACTTTCATGTTTGTATAAGTATAAGTAGACACAAAAAATAGGATATAGCAAAAGCTGGCAAATAAATAGCGACATTTCAGTTTTCCATTTTCAAAAGTATATAATCAGTGAAACAATAACAGTACAATAATATACATTAAATCCATAACTTCATCACCCAAGATCGTAACCGAATACCTTTCACCAGTAGAAAACTCATAAAGTTTGTCTGTGCCAGAGAAAACAATAAGAGCAACATCAACATCACACAGCTCAGCCAGATCATACGCTTTCTTCATCAATCCGTTACGCCTTTTCGAAAACGTCACTTGACGACTAGTCTTATCTTCGATCCGCTTCAGTTCCACCTTACCTCGCCCCATGTCAAAGTTTTTTTTCCGGCAAAAAATAAGATAGCCTGACGGTGTTAGGGTTTGTAACTTTTTTGGTGAAAATGATTCTAGTTTCATATTGAGTATTGACCACGTGAACGTATATGGTGCGAGTGAGCATTTGTTGACGGAGTGCCACGTGTCTTAAGTACACCGGTTAGCATTCTTTTTTTTTTTTTTTTTTTGCTGGTTGGTTAGTTCAGGGATTTGTTAAAAAAAAAAAAAAAAAAAAAAAAAGTTCAGGGATGTGGAGATTTTACAAATGAATTTTATTCTCTCTATGTGAGTCAGTGAGAGTATATATGGTAAGAACTACTGTAAGATATTTATTTTGGGGGTCTGGTGGCCTTATACTTGGTTGACAACTAGTGAATAAATATCTTTTTATTCAACGTGCATCATTTTACGTATTTAACCCTACGTCTTACAAGTTAAAGTACAATAGAATGACCCATTGGGTACCCTAAGGTTTTAATAAAATATAGGGAAAATTCCTGGGATACCCCAATGGTACACATGTCTTCATTCTACATGTCCCAAAATTTATTTTTTTCTCTAAATACTTCATGGGATAGGGTTGCCCAAATATCTTGGACGGATCTCATAAAATAGTGACATGTGTCCCTATATATGTCCCCACCAAATACTAAAATAATACTCCCTCCGTCCCATTTTAGTTGTCCTAGTTTGACTTTCAAAGTCTTTTTGCTTCAACTTTGACCGTAAATATTTTTGTTTGTATTATATAATACTTGATGAAAGTTATATCATTGAAAAGTTCGTTTAAAATCAAATTTATTTATATATTTTATATCAAGTGTTATAGAATATAACCAAAAATATTTGCGGTAAAAGTTGAAGCAAAAAGACTTTGAAAGTCAAACTAGGACAACAAAATTGGGACGGAGGTAGTACCAAATACAACAGGTACTTTCTTGGGCGACTGAGCCCACATTTCTTGAGCGACTTTGCTTTTTTGTCTTTTTGTCAAAAAGTTATTAACTACATTTTGGTCATTGTAGTTTGCTTGGTATTTCATTTTTGGTCCTTGTCATTATTATTATTATTATAAAACTTCGAAAAAATTTATAAAAATTCAAAAAACCTTATAAAAATTAGAAAAAACATATAAAAATTCGAAAAATTTATAAAAATTTGAAAAAATTAATAATAATTCGAAAAATTTATAAAAATTCGAAAAAATTTTAAAAATTCGAAAAAAATTATAAAAATTCTAAAAATTTATAAAAATTCGAAAAACCTTATAAAAATTCAAAAAATTTATAAAAATTCGAAAAAACTTATAAAAATTCAAAAAAACTTATAAAAATTCGAAAATTTTATAAAATTTCAAAAAAATTTATAAAAAATTATAAAAATTCGAAAAAATTTATAAGAATTCAAAAAAATTTATAAAAATTCAAAAAATTTATATAAATTTGAAAAAACTTATAAAAATTCGGAAAATTTATAAAATTTGGAAAAAAAATTTAAAAATTCGAAAAATTTATAAAATTTCGAAAAAATTTTAAAAATTCGAAAAATTTATAAAAATTCAAAAATTTATAAAAATTCGAAAAAACTTATAAAAATTCGAAAAAATCTATAAAATTTCGAAAAATTTTTAAAAATTCGAAAAAACTTGAAAATATTCGAAAAATTTGTAAAAATTCAAAATTTTTTTAAAAATTAGAAAAAACTTGAAAAATTTATAAAAATTCGAAAAAATCTATAAAAATTCGAAAAAACTTATAAAAATTCAAAAAATTTATAAAAATTCGAAAAAACTCATAAAAATCCGAAAATTTTAAAAAAATTAGAAAAAATTATAAAAATTCGTAAAAAACTTATAAAAATTTGAAAAATATAAAAAAAATTTATAAAAATTCAAAAAGTATAAAAATTCAAATTTTTGAATTTTTATTAAATTTTCAAATTCAAAAAAAATTTAGAATTCAGAATTTTTTTCGAACTTTTATTAATTTTTCGAATTTTTAAAAATTTTTCGAACTTTTTTAAATATTTTCGAATTTTTTAAAAAATTTTGAATTTTTATTAATTTATTCGAATTTTTTTATAAATTTTTCGAATTTTTTAAAAAAAAATTAATTTCTATAAATTTTTTGAATTTTTATAAATTTTTTTCGAAATTTTATATAAAATTCTTAGAATTTTTTTTAAAAATTCGATTTTTATAAATTTTTCGAATTTTTATAAGTTTTTTTGAATTTTTATAAATTTTTAGAATTTATATAAGTTCTAAATAACTCTCAAGATAAGATTCATTCATTGGTGTACGAAATGGGTTCTAGGAAGACTTCATAACCGCGAAAGTAACACACGCATCTTCAGAGTAATAGTGATAGCCAAAAGTTTAACAATCGGTAATCATGGTAGGGAGTTCAAGATTGTTTCAAGTGCCAAAGGTGAGACATAGGAGGATATTTGTCAATATTTTGAATGCTCAATCAACAGATCCCTTATCAGAATAAAATCGAAGTTGACTATCCAAAGAAAGACAGATCAACATAGCAAATCTTATCGTTCAAAAGTGAGAGGAAAACATTCTTATACTCGTGGTTAAACACCACAAGACTTTTCATAGGGGTAGAGATGGGTAAGATGAAATCAAATAACGTCAGAAGATTCATAGATGCTTATCAAAAGCAAGAGACAAATCACAGAATGTATCAAGTACTTCATCGCCATGGAGATTCTCATAATGCCCGAAGAAGCATCAAAATGATTAACAAAAGAATCAGATGTCAGAATCGGAATCTGAAGATAAAGATCAAATAGTGTTAGGCAATTACTATGCAATTCTCAATGACATAAATCTTGAAGGCATCAGCTTTCAATCTCCAAAAGGGATCTCAACAGGCTTTAACCAAAAGCAAGGCACGAATCAGAGTGATGCGGAAGCAATAATACTTAAACAAATGCCTTATAGTCTACCCATTCCTCACTGGTCAAAACTTAAGGGCGTGTTTGGTAGCGGGAATTGGGCCCAAAGAAATGGAAATGGGCTTATTTCCCATGTTTGGTTTGACAAAGAAATGGAAATGGAAATGGGCTTAATTCTCGGGCTTAATTCTCGAGAATCTGTTTGGTATATTAGAGAAATAAAAATGTGGAGAATTGTGAGGAATTGGTGGAGAATTGGTAGTGCAATTTTTTGAGTTTCATTTCCACTACTTTTAGTGAGGAAATGAGAGAAAAGAGGGGAACTTTGTAAGTTTTTTTTTTTTTTTTTTAGTTGCAAACCGATTTACGTAAATGTATTTTTTATAAAAAAAAATTAATAATTTTTTTAAAATAAATTTTTTATAAAATAAGTTTTTTTTTTAAATAATAATAAATTTTTTATAAAAAAATAATTTAAAAAAATATATTTTTTAAAATATATTTTTTATAGAATTGTTATATAGATAAAGTAATTTTTTTTAAATAATTTTTTTAATTAATTTTAAAATAAATTAATTTTTTTTTAAATAAGTTTTTTTAAAAAATAAAAATAATAATAATTTAAAAAAAAAATATTTTTTTAAATATATATTTTTTAGAATTGTTATTTAGAAAAAATAAAATTTTTTAAATAATTTTTTTAATTAATTTTATAAAAAATAAATTTTAAAATAAATTAAATTTTTTTTTTTGAAAATAAGTTTTTTTAAAAAATAAAAAAAAATTAAAAAAATTAAAAAAAATATATTTTTTTAAATATATATTTTTTAGAATTGTTATTTAGAAAAAATATATTTTTTTTTAAATCAACATACAAAAGTTCTAATTCTTTCAATAAAAAGTTTTTTTTTTTGTCAATTCTCGAGTTTATTTCTCATATTACCAAACACTATAATTGAATTTAAATTTCTCTACCCATTTCTATTCTCTGAATTCTATTCTCTACTTCATTTCTATTCTCTGAAATTCTCTCTACCAAACGTGCCCTAAGTTCATATTAAGAAATCCTAAAGCAAGTTCTCAAGGTGTTCTCCTATGTTCTTACAGTAGAAGCCTAATGGTCCAAAACTCACAGGTCAAGGGTAATGTATTACAAGTCGTAAGCCTGGTCTCTGATACCATAAATTGTAACACCCCAACCCGACAAGGTTAGAAGTGCCACATTATGGTGACATGTCAAAGCAAACACAAGCATACATCTTTAGTAATACAAAGGAATCTCAAAGGTTACAAAGGAAATACAAAGTTACAAAAGAGAACAAGGAGATAAATACTAAGTCTGAAAATGCAAATCCTTCTAGTCATCTCTATTTCAAAATAGCTATCAAAGTGTAGTCCTCTAAGTCCAACGGTACTCTCCACTTATACCCAGCTTCCAAACTAAAACCTGCCGCAGGAAAGGAAATGCGGCTGAGCTTAAAAAGCCCAGTGAACAGATATAACGATAGCAAAGCAGTAATAATAGGATAACGAAGTAAGTGAAACAGTGCAAGGTATAACAAGAGTTAGGAAAGCAAGAAAGATAAAAGGTTATGCAGATATATCAAGAGTTAAGAAATAGTTACAATAAATAAGAGTAAAGAGAACCACAATCCCCCACGAACCCAAGTCAAATCAAGTCAAGTCAAGTCAGGTCAAGTATGTATCCGGAGGGGTGACCTCGAAATACTAAGTACAAGGTTATAAGGTAAAGGAAACAGTAATCCACTACGAGCCCAAATCAAATCAAATATGTGTACTAAGGGGAGACCTCGGTACCAAATATGAGGGGATACCTCCAAAGGGTGGAGTCGCGGGCTCCCAAATATGTGAAAGACGTGTATCGCACACACCATCAGTCACCAAATGTAACAAATCAAGTATCAAATCAAATATAATGGCAAAGCCCAAATAACAAATCTAGGATGCATCCATACGCCCCAGGTGGCCAAAGTCTGCCTCTACGTAACAAATCAAATCAAATCAAATATGGGACGGGATAGGTCATCACTCTCCTACCCTAGAGTCATGCCATTGGTGCATCAATGACATGGACATGAAACCCTCATGCCTAGTGAATGGCTCGTAGTCTCAAACCGTGGGTCAAGGGTCAAATATCAAATGTCCAAATATCCAAATTCAAATTTCATATCAATTAGTTCAAGTCAAATTCCATTTCAATATATCATAAGTTTCATATCAAAACAGTCCGTATCAAATGGTTCATATCAAAGGGTTCAAATCAAATGGTTCATATCAAATGGTTCAGATCAAATGGTTCATGGCAAAGGGTCAAAACGAAGGGATCATAGCAAAGGGTTCATAGTAAGGTTCAAATCAAATGGATCATATCAAAGGTTCACAAATCAAAGAGAGAAACAAAGCAAGGTTCACAAATCAAAGGGGAACATAGCAATGGCTTAGGGAAATCCTATGGCGAATCAGAATCAAAGATCGAAGTCATGAGAAAGACACCCTTACTGAGAAAGGGTAGAATATCTGTACCTTAAAACAGTTTCAAAACTTACTCGAAAAGGCGCACTCGAACACATAACTTACTGCCGCTTCAGATTATGTACATAAATTTAATAACTAATTATTAATTTACTTATACATAAGTGATCACCATTTTATTTAACTCGCACAATATTTTATTATATAAATGTTACTACTTATTTGTAGAATCAATATTTATATACGTTACTGTGATAAGTATATCAAGGAATTCCAATGAATATGGCCATCCGTTAGTTTACTGATTAGACCTTGTGTGTTTAGAAGATTCAATGTAATGGAACAATGATGATTCTTTTACCTAAAAATGATTATATATCTATTATAAGGTTGATAAACATCAGTGATAATTAAGGCTTATTTACGAACTAGACTTATAAGCTATAAGGAATGGTAGCTGATTATTGTTTACTGTCAAAAGCAGGTTCTAAACCTTTTTACCCTTATTGAACGCATGAAATTCTCACAAGTTTGGGTATGGTTTGACCAGCACACACTCACACGTGAACATCACCACACACGCACATAAAGATGTCACAACATGCAGCTTCTAATCTTATATATTTTATGAGTTAATGAGCAGTTTCAAACCAGACTCATGCATACTCTCACACCCCTCTTGATCGATACTAAACACACGCAACACCCAAACAAGCACCAAGGATTAACGAGCAACATGTACAGCGGGACCACATGAAATCATAACCATCGAACCCTCGCGAGACCAAAACAACCCCAAAACAACCCATCAACAAATACACCTCTCGCCCCTTTTAATTTCAGTTTGCAAACATGTTAGAACACGCTTTAGACTACTCAAATCCCATACACTAGTACTCCATTTAACAGCTTACCAACGAAACACACACACCCCTCCGCGAGATATGGTCGATGACCCATTTTACCATGCAAACGTGACACACATTAAGACTATATATCGACACATATATCTCAGCATTGTATACATCAACACAACATAACTTGACCACATAAAGTCACATCCGACCCATGCCATTTTCACTTATATACACACGCATGTCTATCTTTATTTCTTAAGTTTTTATTCCAAGTTCTTGTAGATTATACGAGATTAACAATGGTGTTTAAATGACCAGATTTAAGACGTAAGCGCCACGTATTCGAATAGCAATACAATGAACAAAGATCGACACGTATAGCTCATATTCTTATGTTTTTATGTAGCTTATATATATAGTTTATACATTTCACCGATTTAACGAAGCATTTGGATATGTGTGTTAACGTATTTGTTTTGCTCCTTTCATGCATATTTCATGTTCTGATATATGTATATAAGTGTCAAATGGTTGAAAGAACAAGTAGATCGATATACCTCGAGTCGGACTTAAGAATTAAACAAGATCACATAGACTCGAGACTTGATGAAACCAACCCTTCGAATCAAAACACACGAGCAAAACCAATGCCAATCCAAGGTCGATCACCTCACCACCTTCGTACTTCCTTTGCACCACTTGTATAATGGGGAGAATAAAGCTGTCGCACAGTGTGTTTATTTGGAGGATTTGTCGTATGGTTTGAATGGGAGAGGAAGATGTATTAACAAAATAATAGGAGGAGCGTCTCTATCTTAATTGAGGTAGTAAATTTCCCATTAAATGGGTTTGATTAGAATTCGGTTATGCATGTTGATTGGCCGAGCTTGGAGGGTCAAGGAGAGACCAAATCAGATCTTTTTTATATTTTCTATAATTATCTTAAGTTTATCTTTTAAAAGTTACGTACAAGAATTAATTCATTTTGGACCAATATTAACTCATTAGGCGTGCCATATATTTTTAAGTAGGTACAAATATTGTAAATGTTCATACAAAAATGATAATGGTCATATGTTACTCATTTCCAAGTGTTTGGGATTTATTTGGTGTTTTATATAAGTGTTTATTGAAATTTTAAGTTATAAGGGCATTTTGGTAATTTTACATGTTTGGAAATTTTGGGTTTTACATATATACTAATGATCCGAGTTGCTCGTGAGCTACTTGAGCAGTTGAGCTCGCCTTACTAAAAGCTTGATTCAAGCTCGATTAAGCTCACGAACGTAAACGAGCTTTTACATATATACTAATATATATAAATATATTGTAATTATATATCATATGATTTTACATTATGAATTTTAGAAAACTATAAAACTAAATTTAGTTCATAAATGAGCCGAGTTCGAGCTTTGCCGAGCACGGGCTCGACTTAGCTTGGGTCGTTTACACCCTTTACTAATTACTCATACATGATTGTTCATCTAGATAAGTTTCTCTATGTTAAAGAGACTTTAAACTAATTACCGGCAACATGAAAATGCAACATTCAGATAATTTGATTGAAAACGCAAAGCTGAACACCTTTTTCTACTTGGATGTTTTGAATTTATTGTTTATTAATTTTTAGCTACTGATCATACATTTGAACGAGTAATGACAAATTGGTGTTTCACTCTGTGACAACCCGTAAATTTTCAGACGTATTTTTATACGAGAATATCCCTGTTTTTTATTTACGAATCTTTCTGAACTTATTTGGTTTAAAAACGTGAAGTTATCTCGCGAAACGTGAAAATTGTACACAACGCGTACTGGCACAACCAACGATTTGATTTGATTATTTATCATTTGGGAGAAACGAGGCTTATGAATATTCGTTTTGATTGGAAAAAAATTTCTAAGCCCAATGGCGTAATTCTCGCGTCTTGAATCTTCCGTTTACTAGTCTAAACGAGCCCCGAGCCTCATTTCAAGAAATATAGCCAAAACTACAACTATGGTCCCTGGACTAAAGATTCACCGCCACCCCTATACTTTGGTTGTTGGCAATTTTGGTCCTTAGGGTTGCATAACCTAAAACTGCCCTATATATAAACATTGTTATAACATTTTAGGGTTCAAAAACCCCCTCCTCATTCAGCAGCCGCCGCCGGACATCCTCCGGCCAACTTCCGGCCATCCACCGCCATCACCTTCAACACCACAGCCACCATCACACCTCATCATCTCCTTTCCTTCTCTATACATCTGGCCACCACCACATCAACGCATCACCAGCAACTGTACCACCACCATGTCGTCACCCCCACCCTTATTGGACACGAGATGCGTACGTTTGAAGATAGATCGAGTGTTTTGGAGTCACGTTCGGGTTCGTTTTGGGTTCGAGCTTTTCACCAGCTACCACAGCCTCCACCACTTCCGTCATTTTTCCCCCTCCTCTCTCTTTTCTCGATACGGTAAACCGAGAAAAAAAAAACGTTTGGTTATTTATTTTCTTTGGATTGAAACCAATTATAATTATTTTGTTATTGTTTTCGTGGATTCAAAACGGATATAACTCGTTATCATTAATTTTGTGGTCAAAAACCGGATTTAAAACAATTTGGAAACCGATTTCGTGTGGTAAGAAAAAAAAAACTGATTATGGTGATTTCTGGATTATGTTGGTCACTGGTTATGCGATAAACCCGTAAGGGTTCGATTTTGAATTTGGTTGCCACTTTCATTTCGTCAGTTGAGGTATTAGTGGTAAGTTTAGTATATGGGTCGGGTTACAGCCCGACTAAGTTTGACAGGTCGCGTCGAGACCCTTTTGGTGCATAGTTTAGTCTCGGGTTGAGAAACCCGTTTAGTAAACTCAGTTTCGTGTTTAAAATTGATTTCGGTTGAAGTTGATGTGGTCGTACTAATTTTTGAGGCTGTTGTTGTTGTTTGGATCTCGGAGTTAGATTTGTTGAGTCGTTGGTGTGTGTCGCGGATTCGATGGAATGCTTGTGTTATTTTGTGTCGACATGGGTTGAGCCGAGGCCATCCATGGTCTCGGTAATGCTGGGATTTTGATTTTTATTTACTAAAATGGTTTTGTTGTATTGAGCTCGGCTAAATCCATATAGGATGTGGTTGTTTATTTAGTTGTAGCCGAGGGTCACGATTAGTGTTGGAAGTGCTTGTTTGGTCTTTGGTCTTGGTTAACGTCAAGAGGTGTTTATTAAATTTCAGTCGAGTAGTCGAGCTTGTATATGGTGGTGTCGTTATAGGTTCAACAAGAAAACATAAGGGTGTGTTGATAGTCTCGGTTTGCTAATAATTAAACGAAAAGAGTGTTGTATATTTTTGGTTTGGGTTAGATTTTAATTGGGTCCAACGGCCCATTATAAGGTGTGTTAGTTTTTTTTTAAAGGTGAATTTCTTTTTAAAACTTCGTGTCGCGATTCGACAGCGGAAGGTCTAGCTTACGTTGTCTTAACTGGGCCCGCGCTAGAGAGCTCCCTCGAAGTGGAAAGCTTTAACCAAATACCCGATGGGGGGAAAACCCCCTACTAATCCGCCCGAAGGCACGACGATTAATACGAGTAAACCCTGCCCCCTCAGACTTGACCTGAGTATACCCAAGCCAAGCCCTCATAGAGGGACTTCCTAGTATCTCAAAGTTGACACTAGTGGGGTTTGAACTTGGGACCTAAAGGTTACCAAGCCAAGTTCTTACCAATAAACTTAACCAAACATAATCTTAAATGTTTCTTGGCTCAACTCATGTTTTAAACTAACACACCTTATATTTGGAATCGTGATTTGGATTTGAATACGAATTTTGACTATTATACTTGGACGTTTGGACAATTATGGATCGTTATCGGATTTACGATATTAGATATTGGATTCATTGGACATTTTGAGACTTGAGACGACATAATATATTAAACTCGAAAAGACTTTAATATACTAGACTCGGACCGGACACAAAATCTTCAATAAACCTAAAACTAATAATTATGCGAATGATAGCGGGACATAAAACTTATAAAATATTGTAATTACAGATTTGGCTAATTAAAATCACAACGACTTGAGAAAACTGATTTTATTAGTTAAACTTATTTCTATTTATAAGACGTTTATGTTTTATACAAATTATTTGGGATATCGGGGTAAATACCGAAACGTACAAACTGATTTATTTTATTTGAGGTGTTTATTTGTCGTTAACTTCTAGATTTGTCTTCTTTGGTTTGAGTTCTCGTCAGTATTGTTCTCGACTATGTCGATGTCTATTTCTCTTTGGCGTGAGTTGTATGTCGAGTCTATGTTTTCTTACTACACCACATGAAACGCTGATACTAAACTTTTGATGAGTTTTGAAATCGAGTAATCCACGAAAACTACGACACGATGTCTTTTATAGACTTTATTAATTTGCGAGACGTATTTTGAGATAACCATATACGTATTAGGTCGTGCCGATCCTAGACCATTGTGTACCGCTGTGCTCGTACCTCCGTGTACCGATTGTGTCTGTCTCCTGGATACCGTTGTGATTAGCTCTAGATGCCAGTCGTGTCAGTTGTGATGTTTGCATTGCTGTGGCTAAGGTGAGTTCATGACCCCTACTTTTATTGGTTTTATAACTATTTTTGGGGAGAATACATTCTCGTTTTTAACTAAACTCAATGACTGTTTATTTGGAATATGCGAACTGTTTACTCAATCTTTGACTGTTTGGCTGAAATATTTGATTTGGTTATTTGAAGACATTATGTGATTGACTGATATGCTTGTGAGAAAACATTCATACTGTTTTGAATGGACCTAACTGTTGTTTTTGATTTGCTATAACTTGTTGACTGGCTAAGGTTAGATATGCAACATATGTTTGTCTTAGACCAGGGTAGCAAATAATCTAGTTTGATTTGCTATAACATGGTGCCTGGCTAAGAACTGATATACTTAGGGCCCTACTGTGTTTGTCAATATGAAAGAGGGCTATCGTGACCTATCATATTGATACTGGATCGGTTGTGTTTGTTGATATATGTGGAACTTGTGATTTATATCTATCTTAGTCCAGTGTAGCAAATCACTTATCTTGGTCCACTGTTATACTTTTTCTTAACCTGTGATTTAGGCAGTGTGAGCCTACGTTGAATTTGACTTGTTTGTGATTGACGATTTGAACTCGAAAACCTTTTGGTTCAACCATACTGTTTTAAACTTAAACCTGTGAACTCACCAGCGTAAGCTGACCCTTTTAGCATGTATATTCAGGTTTAAGGTGATAGCTTATTTCTGAAGGCGCTTGGCAAGAGGCATGGTCATAGACGACTCTGATATTTATATTTGGGACCGCTTTACCTATTTATGGGCCTATTTCCGCACTACTTTTCAATAATGTAAATATAACACTTTTTGTTAATAAATTTTATTAGAAACGGTTGAGGTAAAACCGTTCTTTGTACCTTGTGTTGTGATACCAATTAGGTAGCACCCCAGTCACATGTATGCTTCCGCTGGACCCGATTTTGGGGGTGTTACACACTCATTGGATATATAGCAAGTGAAAGATGGAGTCGCAGATCAAGCATGCAGTTGTCGTGAAAGTACGTGATTGGAAGAACTGGATCAAGGGGTCAGGTTACACAAGTGAGAGTGAAGTTTCATGATGACCAGAACCATTTTATCATGAGAAACGTAAAGGGACCCGTTAGAGAGGGTGATGTTCTTACTTTAATTTGATGGAGTCTGAGAGGGAAGCCAGAGGTTGCGTTGATTTCACAAGTTTCGGATTCACAAATTTTTAGGTTCAATTTTAATATGTTTTGTTGTTGCATTTGAGGCTTGTTGTAAACATGGTGATGGTATAATATGGTTTTTCAGGGCTATGTTTTATCTCAATTAAGTGGTTTTTTATGTCATTACATTTTGAATAGATAATTGAATATTTCGTTTTGGTTTCTCTATTGTATTGAACTTTTACAGTTCAATATTCTAAATCCTAAAAATATGTGAAAATTTGTTACGATTGCTAAACTGAACGCAAGTATGCAGATCATATGCCCTGCTTGAGTTTAGTTTGATTTTTTGAAAATTTGATAAGAATTCAGGTTGAATCTGTGTAAGTTCAGTCTCGGCTAGCTATCTGTTTCAATTAGTTTTTGCACTTGAAGTATGACTTGTTGATCAAGCTTACTATATCTCTAGCTGTAGTATTGAAATTTGTAAAATATTGAGCATAGTATTGTTCTTTCGTTGTAGGAGGCTAATCGCACCAAGTTTCTTTTCATGTCAATATAATGTTTCAGTAGAGATTTGTTATTGCTCTAGTTAATTGTGTAAGAATGACAGATTTGTTAATGCAATGCCACTTAGTTGATTTATTTCAACCCATTTGAATACAAATTTTACAGTGAATACAATCAGCCAAAGTATTTTATGACCCGAATTTAAAACCTTTATTATATCATCCACTTAAAAATTACAATACCATGTCTAACAGAGATTCAAATCTCACATGTAAGCACGCATACGCGGCCTTACAACAGACTGCGCACCATCAACAAATATCGTGGTCCCAGTCATGTAGCGTGAGTCATCACTTACCAAGTAGATGACGGTTGAAGCCAGGTCAGTCTTGGGGTCTAACCATCTGTTTAGTGGTGCTGCATCCTTGACCAACTTTTGTGCCCTGTCCTTCCCCACTGATACCGGAAATTCATCATCTATATGCAGCCCACGGGCAATCGCGTTAACCCTGATTTGGTGCTTACCTATATCCATAGCTGATGTCTGATCACAGATGACAGATGTGATATTAGGAAATAACAAACAAGGAAGTGGTCAATCATAAGAAGTGATTATAGAGCTGCCTATAATGATCATAACAAATTAACATTCATGAATTAAGGATAACAGTGATCGATGGACAACGGGTCACGGCTATTATAAGTTCTAAATTAGACCATTGGAAATTCGACTTGTTTACTTATGCATGGTTCAATTTCAATATTTAATGTGTTAAGCTATTACTATAATAAAAATGGGTAAGGAATGTGATTGGGCTAACCCAACCCGACACTCGCAAACTATTTTGTGAAAAAGAAAAAAAAAAAAAAAAAGCAACTCGTTTACAACTGAACCCATTTGGACCCATTACCAAACCTGCTTATTTTGCTACCTCTTGCATCACAACACAAATTCTATACTGGACCCAATACTCAACAGTCAACCACGTCATTGCCCTGGCTTATTCCTCACTGACTCAGATGTATTCCTCAATTTACATATACCCTTTCCTAGTATATTCCCTATTTTCCAAGTCTCAAACTTCATGTCTATTCATGACAAGTAGAAGGGAACAGAAAATGAGATGTAAAATGGTCGTCCTTTATAATACGGTCAAAGTTTTGTAAATTGATTAAAATGGAACGAAAATCCATGTTACTTAAAACTTACCCTGACTAATTGATGAATGCCACCCAAAGTTGCACCATATGCAGCTGCACCTGGATATATCCCTCTTTCGGCACCAACTATTGAGGTCATAAACACGATAGATCCTCCTGTTTTGTTATCCCTCATTCTCTTTGCAACAGCTTTCAACAAATACCAAGGAGCCATAAAGTTTATTCTAACCGTCTTTTTGAACTCAACTTCAGAAATTTGCAGTGGGTCTTGATTCTTTCCTGTTGTGTGAAAACAAGTGATGAAACACTGCTTATGAATAATCTAATTTAGTGTAAAGAATTTCAAAACATCATAAAAGAACAATTGAACGTAGGCCAAAAGTAGTAAGTTTATTATGACTCATAGTTTATCACGTGGCTCAACAAATTCATAGCTTTAAACTTCATATGACTAACTAGTTCTTGCCTTCTAGCAGTGCTTAACAAAACTAATTCTGATTTTAAACTTTTTATTTGTTAAACCAGAATGCTCAAACTTTTTATTTGTTATCTTATAAGTTATAACATAACTCGTTTTCTGACTAACAAACTGTTTGTAATGCTCAATAAAACTGCTTATCTGCTGAGACTCACGATACAATAGATAAGCAGTTACGAAAGCGTTTGGGATTGTTAATCTATTTATTTGTAGGTAAAATAAACAATATTGGCCACAGAGCTTTGAGTTGATTATTTGAAGTGAGCAAATAAACAGATTTTGGGGATTTTTGGGTAAGCTTATTCATAGCAACCTACACCTTTGCGGCTTTGCCAAAAGAAAAAAAAAAAAAACACTTTCCACTCCCTTGCAAATCTTATAAGCCCTATTCACACAAACTGTATGCAAACACTTATAAGTTAAACTTTCTTCACAAAATGAACTAAGCTAAAAAGGAAGCGCTTCGGTGCTTATTTTTAAGTACTTATTTCTTAAAAAAAATAAGGAGATAAATACTTCCCCATGGAGTGCTTAGGATTCCTTAATCCTTATCTTAAAACTATGCAATAAACACATAAGCCACTTACAAAATGCAGTAAACTACTAATAAGCAATTGAAACACCATAAACTCTTAAAAGGAACCCACTTTCTCACTCGTTGTTACATGATCAACGTAAGTATATCAGTAGGACTGTAGAAGCATATATCAGCTTATTTGGTTTCGGCATATATTTCATAAGCCCCAATTTTCCATCTTATTTTGACACTTACGGGCTTATATAAGTCCAATAGTCAGAAAATAAGCGAGAAAATTAGGGCTCATGAAATATAAGCCGAAATCAAATAAGCTCTTAAAGTCACATATAAACCTTAAACAAATACCCCCTAAAAAAATTAAAGTACCTTCATAAGTACAACAATTAACAAAAGCATCAATCTTCCCCAAAAGACTCCAGCTTTTCTCAACAACTTGATCAAAAACAACTTCCCTCTCATCTTCCATATCTAATCCAACTCTCTCAACCGTCACTTCCTTCAGATCGTTGCTAATCCAATTAGCAACACTTTTGATTACCTCCACGTCACCAACCAACACCAATCTAAACAAAACAAAAAACACATCAAACATAATTAACTAAAAGTTTAATCTAAAAAAGAAGAAGCTAAAGGTACCTGCATCCGCGTTGAGCTAGAGTATAAGCGACGTTTTTAGAAACTTCGTCGCCGTTAACTGTCAATAAAACTTTCTTTGAAGTCATTGGAAATGAAGATCAGTTTGATCTGGTTGAATCAAGAGATTTGAGTGATGAAATTCGCTTTTTATAGAGTGTTTGAATCAACTTCTTTGACTATTTATTTATACTAAAGTGGTCGTTTAAAGGGTGCCAACGTTATTATAATAACTTATATTGTTAATTGTTTTGATAGCTAAAAAGCTATCTTTTGTAAATTGAGTATGAATTTTTAGCCTAGTGTTAACAATATTTTCTATTGTTTTCTTTTAAAATAATTGTTCACTTTAAAAATATACAAAATTTTAAACCTGATGTGCATTTCATAATATACACAAAGTTTTAAACCCCAAAAACCACTTAATAATTGTTCACTTTAAAAATATTTGTTTTAAAACTTTGTGTATCTGATGAAATGAACACAATTAGATATTAAGTGATTTTTGGGGTTTAAAATAATTGTTCACTTTAAAAGTACACCCAAGTTTTAAACCTGATAGCTCAAAGTAGATTGAAAGTTTTGTTGGCCATAATGGTTATGCACGCCATGTGTTTGATGAAAATGCAACTTAGGATTTAAAGTGTGTTATACCGGGGTCTTTTGGAAATAATAGTTTGGGTGAAAGGGTGTGTTTCGGATACTTGTTTTGTTTCGAATCCGGAATGAGTGTCCATAAGTTTGAGAGCTGATAATTCGATTGTTTTTTCGTCGACTTTTGGAGATTCTTTGTATATGAATGCTAGGATCATGAATGCTAGTTTCAACTATACTTTTCAATAAAAAAATTATACTAAAACTCATTTATAAAAGAATAAAATAATTATGTGTCATATAATCATATTTTTTTTTTCTTCTACATCCATTCTAAATTTAAATTCTAATGCATATTCAATTCCAAATCCTAAACTCATCTACAAACCAAACGCGCCCTAAATTTATTAAACTAAAAGTCATATTTAGTTACGATAATTTACGAGTTTAGTTTACGTGTATTAAGTGTAACTTTAATTTAAAATAAAAATTTTTGTTTAGTGCATTCAATTTAATATGTGCTTTATTTCTATAATTGTTTAAAAAAAGTGCATATTACTGGTTTTATAAAGTCAATTTGATTTAATACTTACTCGTTGATTACCTAAGGCTAGGCACACTCTTCGGTCGAGTACGATCGGTCGACCGATTTGTTGATCAGTCGAGTCGACTGTGGCCAAATGGTAACGATCGGTCGTCGGTCGATGATTTGGAGAGAAAGGTCATTTTTCGACCGATTTTGGCACAAGGTTGTGTGTGTGTTTTTTATTTAGTTACTATTTGGCATTGAAAAGTATTAAAAAAAGAAAAAAAAATCTTTAAATATTTAAATTAACTTGGTCACCGACTGTGGCAACTTGGTCGTCGTCAGGTCGTCGGAGAGAAAAAGCTGATGTGACAAGGTCGTGGAGGGTCACGACTGTACCCAGCCTAATCAAAATTATCTACTTTCAATTTTGAATTTAAATAATATCTCTAAAAGATTATTTTGATTCTTGACTTTAATCAAAATTATCTATTTTCAGTCTTGACTAGCTAATATCTCCAAAAGGTTTAACTTCTCTTAAAAATAAATAATAATAATAATAATAATAATAATAATAATAATAATAATAATAATAATAATAATAATAATGGCAATATTTTATTAAAAATCACACAAAAAAACATAATTACAAAATAAGACATCCCCTTAATTAATCAAGCAAGTTAAGAGATAGAATATCAAAATAAAACCAAAACAAAAGGTATAACTTTTTACTCTCGACTTTGATCAAAATTATGTATTTTCAATTTTGACTATTTCTATTGTGCCTTTATTTTTTCAAAAGTTGAAATTGAACTCACAGACCTATTTCTTGAAACACTACTTGATCAAACAACTATATATTTACGATGGAAAGTGATATCATTGGTATAATGCCTCCAATAGTAATATGATTAGCCAAAGTGAGAAACTATTAATTTTTTATTTAGTATAAAAGGATAAAGATAGAGACAAACGGTGTGAATTAATCAACGTAACCAGTAATATTGTGTATTGAATTGTTAGAAGAAATCGGGCTGAGATTACTAAGAAAAAGTCAATAAATAGCTTAAAATGTCGATTAAATTTGAGCAAGAAAAAGTCTCACCTTGCGGCTTGCCTGAATAAATGAACAAAGACCCTTGTATTTTATTAACAGTGTTTTGAATATGTGTTGTTCTTAAGAACACGTGGGAATACTTTTAAATTTTAATATTACGTTTGGTGGAGTCCAAGTTTTATATTATGATGTTGATTTTTGTAGATTGTGTTGTAAGAAGTGTTAGGGAGTTTAGGTATATGATCACAGTAATCTGAGAGTCGTGTAAACATTTTCAGATTGAAGTATTTCGATGGTTCTATCGAAATCTTAAATCGGATAAAACTCAGAGTTAGAACTTGAATATGTTGTATTTGTTATGCCTTAACCAAATTCTCTATTTTCTACAACATAAATGTTGTGACATAAATATGACCAATAATAACTGCTTTACAGTTATTAAAATAACTGATGTACAGCCATAAGCCACAACTGCTATAGCAGTTATATTAACTGCTATGTAAAACTGCTAGCAGCAGATTTTGCACTAACAGCAGGATCACAACACTAACAGCAGGATCACATATGCTATCAGCAGGTTAGTACAATCAGCAGCAATACCTTAGATATAGCAGCAGTACCATAGAATAGTATCCGTACCATCCTATAACTAGCCATACCTTTGCTATAACCAGCCGTACCTTTTATCATAATCACAATAACGTCAAGCAAGTGTGCACTCCACACAACCCCGACTTGTTTGAACATTTACTATGATTAACATTGGTCATCTAAGTCAATCCATTACACTTAAATAACATTAGTGACTCAAAATCACTAACAATCCTCCCCCATTTAAGTGTAATCTTATTAACTTAAAGTAAACTCATAACAAACACCAAACTATTACATAAATGAAATGTCGAGTCGATTGAATTTCACATTAGTACATTAGCATTCCAAATATTCGAATATCAGAGTGTCACTGAAGGATTGAACTCTTTCTATTCATAGTAAATACATGAAGATAATATACACAACAGTTTACACATTCACATGTTCTTCCTGACACATATTTTACTAGCTTGTGTCCTATCCTTCAATAAGCATATCAAAGCCAAGTCCCAAGCTTCTTGAAGCAGCTAAACTTCATGCTTATATAGGTGGTTTTTTTTTTAACTCTTGCACCTGCACATGCAATTTTGCAAAAAACCATTAAGAAATATAATTTCAACCTCCTTTATCTTGCAGTTTTGAACACATACCATGGGATGAAGTAATTATGTGTTCCAATCCAATCATAACAAGCTTTCCACATTGAATTCAGCATTTAACATTGCGTTAAATGGGAATTGGGTATCTTGTCACAAGGATTTAATTAAATGGACTTTAGACCCATCCCCTTAGCCGCCTTACACACGAGATCTCTTGCTAACCCTTTGGTTAAATGGTCGGCTAAGTTCAGCTGAGTTTTTACAAACTCCACAGATATCATACCATTCATGATAAGCTCACGAATCATGCTATGTCTAACACCTAAGTGTCTAGACTTACTATTGTACACTTGACTATAAGCCTTAGCCAATGTAGCAGCACTATCACATCTGATAGAAATTGTAGATATCGGTTTAGGCCACAAAGGAATTTCATAAACCAAATTCCTTAGCCATTCAGCTTCATTACCAGCTGCAGCCAATGCAACAAATTCAGACTCCATTGTTGAGCTTGTAATACAAGTCTGTTTCTTTGAAGCCCAAGAAATAGCACCTCCTCCAAGAAGGAATACCCAACCACTCGTAGATGAGTGATCTTCCATGTTGTTTATCCAACTGGCATCTGAATAACCTTCTAAAACAGAAGGATAACCACTATAAGTCAAACCATAATTCATGGTTCCTTTCAAATACTGAAATACTCTACCCAGAGCTTGCCAATGTAGGGCACTAGGGTTGCTAGTATACCTACTAAGCTTTCCCACAGCAAAGGCTATATCTGGTCTAGTGCTAATCATGGCATACATAAGACATCCAATAGCTCTAGAGTATTCTAGCTGAGACACTGGAGTTCCTTTATTATTTCGAAACTTCACAGTAGGATCCACTATGGTATAAACAGGAGTACAATTAGCAAAGTTAAACTTTGTCAGTATCTTCTCAATATCGTGAGAATGAGAAATAGATATACTATTGTTTCCTCTTTTGATTCTAATACCAAGAATCACCTCAGCCTCCCCCAGATCTTTCATATCAAAATTAGATGACAAGAATTCCTTTGTCTTATCAACTTGATCTTGGTCAGTACCAAAGATCAACATGTCATCCACATACAAGCAAATTATTACTCCTTTACCAGAAGCATTGAATTTACTATATACACACTTGTCAGCTTGGTTTAAAGAAAAACCATTAGACAATACTACATCATCAAACTTTTGATGCCATTGTTTTGGTGCTTGTTTCAGACCATACAATGATTTCTTCAATTTACACACTTTGCCTTCATGTCCAGGCATCACAAACCCTTCAGGTTGTTTCATATAAATTTCCTCATCCAACTCACCATTTAAGAATGCAGTTTTCACATCCATTTGGTGAATAACTAGATCATGTATAGCTGCAAGAGCTATTAATAATCTAATAGTGGAAATCCTAGCAACATGAGCATAAGTGTCAAAGAAGTCAATACCCTCCTTTTGTCTAAAGCCTTGGATAACCAACCTGGCTTTATATTTATCTATGCTTCCATCCACTTTCATCTTCCCTTTAAGGATCCATTTACATCCCAATGCTTTGCATCCAGGAGGTAAATCAGTTAATTCCCAAGTATCATTATGCATGATGGAATCAATCTCACTTTGAACAACTTCTTTCCAAAAGGAAACATCTCTAGAAGCCATTGCTTCACTTAAGGACATTGGATCCTCCTCAATAATGAAACAATATTCATGTTGAGATAAAGTCTTATCTCTTGTTCCTTCAACTAAATAAAGTTGAAATTCACCACCAAAAGACTTAGCTTTTCTTGTCCTATTGCTTTTCCTAGGAACAAATGAACCAGGTACATCAGCAGTACCTTCAACATCATCTTCAACCATCTTACTAAAAGATGATTGTATCATACCTCGTGGTCTAGGTATAGATGTAAACCGTTCTTCATCAAATATAGCATCTCTTGACTCTATTATAGAGTTTACAGACACATATTCATTAGGTTCTATGACATAAAACCTGTAACTCTTGGAATGCTCAGCATACCCAATGAAGATACAATCAAGACCTTTTTCACCCAGATTTTTCATTTTGGGTTCAGTTAGTCTCACAACTGCTCTACAGCCCCAAACCCTCATGTAAGTCAAATTTGGCACCTTCTTGGTCCAAATTTCATAAGGAGTTTGTTTGTTAATTTTGTTTGGAGTTCTATTCAAGATGTAACAGGCTGTTAACATAGCCTCACCCCAAAACCCGTCACTGAGTCCAGAATAGGATAACAAGGAATTCACCATTTCCTTCAAGGTCCTATTCTTCCTTTCAGCCACCCCATTTTGTTGTGGTGTGTAAGGAGCCGTGGTTTGATGTACTATACTAGTTGATTGAAAATAAACTGGATCATAATATTCACCACCTCTATCAGTACGCAACACTTTTATTAAACCTTGTCTATGAAGTTCTACTTCTTATTTATAAATTTTAAATTTATCAAGAGCTTCATTTTTAGCATGCAATAGATAGACATAACAATATCTAGAGGCATCATCAATAAAAGTGATTACATACTTATTATGTCCTAGTGATGGATTAGCATGAAAGTCACACAAATCAGTATGAATGAGATCTAATACATTACTTTCCCGATTAACACCTTTAAATGGTTGTCTAGTTATTTTGGTTAACATACAAGTTTTACAACTTTCATGTGTCATGTCAAAAGCAGGTATCAAACTCATTTTAGACATATCTTTCATTCTCTTGTAATGAACATGTCCTAGTCTAGCATGCCACAGTTCAGATTTGTTTAAACTATTGCTATTACTAGAAGACATCATACAAGCAGTAGTATTGAACAAAGGATAATCCAAATTCAATCTAATCATACTATTACAAACATAACCAAATCCAACAAACGACCCATGTCTTGACAAGATATACTTGTCACTTTCCAACACTTGTTTGTAGCTACACTTATTCAACACAATTTCATAAACAAGATTCTTTCAAATCCCAGGTACATACAAAACATTATCTAAACATAAAGTTTTTCCAGAAGTGAAAGTCAATAAAACACGCCCTATTCCTTTGATTGGTTCAGTTGCAACGTTTCCCATCTTTACAAATGATCCATCTTCAATCGATTTACATTCTTGAAACCAACGAAGATCCTTGCAAACATGAATTGTTGCACCCGAATCAACCCACCAAGCAACTTCATCATCCTGAATATAAAATGCATCAGAAATGACAGAAACATAATGTATTACATTATACAAATTCTGCATAAGATCAGAATTATAACCTTGTTGCTTTTCAGGATCCTTAGACCCATTTGAACTAGCGCCATCCTTGCCCTTACGAGAGCGACAATCCTTCTTCATATGACCAGGCTTGTTACATTTCCAACAAGTCAAAGTAGCCTTCTTGTTGGCATACTTATCATCATCACCTTTGAACTTTCTTTTGTTCTTATTGTTGTTGAAATTCTTGGCTCCATCTCTTTCAACCATGTTGACAGAAGATGACCCAATTTGGTTCTTTCCTTTAGGATTATTATCAAGTTCCTGATTTCTTAATCCTTCCTCAATTCGGAGATGACTCCCGAGTTGAACCAAATTTAACTCTTCCTTTTTATGTTTCAAACCATGTTTGAACTCTTTCCAGGAAGGGGGCAGTTTATCAATTATAACTGAAACCGAGATGGCCTCATCCGTCATCAAATTGTGTTGGGTATACTGTCCCAGAATCCTTAACATTTCATGAAATTGTTCCATGACAGGCCTGGTATCAACCATCTTGTAATTCATAAAATTACTAACAAGAAACTTCTTAGAAGAAGCATCTTCTGCCATGTATTTGGATTCTAGAGACTCCCACAGTGCCTTTGCGGATTTAGTGTTTTGATAAACATCAAATAGGGAATCAGACATACCATTTAGAACATGACCACGACATATGTAGTCATCGTTTTCCCACTTCATCCTTTTCCTAGTTGTCTCCAAAGTTTCATCCTCGGACCACACGGGACTGGGTGTACTCAGAACGTACACAACTTTCAGAGTGGTAAGAAGAAAATGCATCTTCTTTTGCCAGCGACGAAAGTCTTGCCCTTCAAACTTGTCCAACTTATCAAACTTGCTCGTCATATCTTTCACTGATTGACTGGTTGTCATGATCACAAAAATACTTCAATCTTTGTTAGGGAGTTTAGGTATATGATCACAGTAATCTGAGAGTCGTGTAAACACTTTCAGATTGAAGTATTTCGATGGTTCTATCGAAATCTTAAATCGGATAAAACTCAGAGTTAGAACTTGAATATATTGTATTTGTTATGCCCGAACCAAATTCTCTATTTTCTACAACATAAATGTTGTGACATAAATATGACCAATAATAACTGCTTTACAGTTATTAAAATAACTGATGTACAGCCATAAGCCACAACTGCTATAGCAGTTATATTAACTGCTATGTAAAACTGCTAGCAGTTACTAGCAGCAGATTTTGCACTAACAGCAGGATCACAACACTAACAGCAGGATCCCAACACTAACAGCAGGATCACATATGCTATCAGCAGGTTAGTACAATCAGCAGCAATACCTTAGATATAGCAGCAGTACCATAGAATAGTATCCGTACCATCCTATAACTAGTCGTACCTTTACTATAACCAGCCGTACCTTTTATCATAATCACAATAACGTCAAACAAGTGTGCACTCCACACAACCCCGACTTGTTTGAACATTTACTATGATTAACATTGGTCATCTAAGTCAATCCATTACACTTAAATAACATTAGTGACTCAAAATCACTAACAAGAAGAAATTGAGATGATAATAATATAATATGATACATATTCACATTTTAGTTAGATTGGAAAAATGATATCAGTGGCAATGGTACTTCATGTTGTTTGTGAAGTTTTCTAATCAAATGGTTGCACGTTTAATTTCACTTAAAACATGTGAAATAGATTTGTAGTGTAAACATTGTGAAATAGTTAAAATTGTTTTTTTTTTTTTTTTTTTTTTTTTTTTTTTTTTTTAGTTATGAAAAATTATAATATTTCATTATTCTATTGATAATATATGTAACACCCCAACCCGACAAGGGTAAAGATATCACAATAACGGATTCATATCAGATCAAAACAGAGCATACATCTATAGTAATACAAAAATCTCAAAGGATTACAATTGAAATACGGAATCTACAAGGTTACAAAGAAAACTTTCAAAACTAATTATAAACATAATGTCTTCTATCCAGTTCTAATCCAGAATAGCTACCAAGCTTTCTAAGTCCAGAGGTACACTCTCACTCATCCCCAGCATCCTACTGAAACCTGCCGCAGGAAAAGAAATGCGGCTGAGCTACGAGAGCTCAGTGAACAGATATATAGATGACAGAAACAATAACAGATAACAATACAGAAACAAATCCGAAATACAGATTATACAGATACTGAATTAAAGTGAAAGAATAGGAAAGGAATAAGGGTAAAAGAAAAGGAATGAGAAAGAGATAATGTACAAACCAGGTTTAGGGAAATACAGAAATCCATCACGAGCCCAGAGATAACAGATAATATCATAACAGAGTAATCATATAATAATCCAGAGGGGATGCCTCTCAAGTAACAGATAATATGAGGGGTGACCTCATGTATCAATTGGAGTGATCAGCTCCCAGATAATGTGAAAGACGTGTATCGCACACACCATCAGTCACCAGATATAATAATAAACATATAACATAAACAGATAACAGATAACAGAGTCAGAACTAGGATGCATCCATGCGCCCCCTGTGGCCAGAAACTCCTTAACACACCAGATAAAATAAATCAGGGACGGGACAGGTCATCACTCTCCTGCCCTAGAGTCATGCCATCGGTACATCAATGACATGGACATGAAACCCTCATGCCTAGTGATTGGCTCGGATATCAGACTGTGGTCAAGGTCAGATGTCATATAATAAACAGAGTCACATCTAAGGGTTCATGGCAGAAGGGTCATGTCAACAATTCAGATTAAGATAATAAGGTTTAAATCAGAGTTTATCAGATTAAGTTTAATATCAAAGCTTAAGTTCAGATTAAAAGGTTTATTTCCAATAGTCCAAAAGAGTATATCAAAGGTTAATCATTACAAGTTTATAGCAATAATCCATTTCAGAATTTCCTGTCAAGAGTTCATTTAAATCAATCCTTTAATAATGGTTTTCATTGAAATGATCTTTCAAAATAGTTTTCATAAAAATGACCTTCCAAAACTTTTAGTAACTTCCATTTCAAGTGGTATCGCTTCTCTTTAAAATAGCTTTTCTTAAACAGTTTCATATGTAGTTTAATAAAGGTTCAAAATCAATTAGGTTCAGATAAGGATTTAACAGGTTAAAGTTTATACCAAAATCAAATCAAAGTTTACAACAGATATATCAGGTTAAGGTTCAGAACAAGGTTCACAGATCAGATTCAATCCAAAATTCAGGGTTCAGAACAAGAGATCAATCAGAGTTCAGGAAAAAGGTTCAGAATAAAAGAATCATAGCAAAGGTTCAAACAAAAAGGTTCAAGACAAACAGATCACAACACAGATTCACAACAGAAGGGAACATAGCAGTGGTATCGGAGATCCTAATAAAGAAAATGAAAAACTGAAGGAAAAAGGAATGAAAAACCATTACTGAAAAGGGGCAGAATATCTGTACCTTATTAGCACAGCAGAAAATCAAACACACACAGAAATGATCAAGACTTCTCCTCCTTCACACCTAAGGAAGAGGAAGACAGAATTACAAAAGTTTCTTATTCAGATTATTCCTTTTAGTTTATCTCTTCATTTTATGTACTTTCTATTTTTAGTAACTTTCCAGATTTAGTAAGTTCCCATAATTAGCAGGTTTCCAGAATTAATAGATATCATCATTTCAGATTAGGTTTAACCCTTGTTCAGAGATTATTATGGAATACAGTACATTTTATCAAGTTACAGAAGTTTAGGGTTTTAAATGTAACTTCATAAATTTCCAAGGTCATTAGTGAAATTACTTTAAGTTATAGAATTATATGCTCACTTTATTCAGAATTACATTTTATTCCCTTAAGTTTCACAATTTACAGATTACACCCCTTTAGTTACATAATTTACAAAACCAACCTTATAATTACATATTTTACAAATTAAACCCTACAATATCCATAATTACCAACCAAGCATATTATATTTCATAATTATAGAATATATCATCAGAATTTATTACATTACATATTTGACCCCTCAGAATTCAGAATTTACATATTTAGCCCTTTAAGTTTACAAAACATATATATTAAGTCATAATTCATAACAATTACATAATTAGCCCAAAAATCCTCAAAATTACACAACAACCTTTTTATATCAGTATTAACTCAAAACAACTTCAGAATTTCAGATTTACACTTTTGGTCCCTCACTTTTAATTAACTTCAAATCGAAACCCTAATATGCCAATAATTCATTATAATGCAATATTTACACTTAGGACCCCAAAGTTATATTTTTCCCACATTCCTACAGATGTATATGATCTTACAAAAATATCCCAAAAGTTTCAAAGTTGGCAAAACAGGTCCTTATACATTTTATTTCAAATCGGCAAGACTTTTTAAAAACAATTTCAAACCCTACTATTCACCAATCATTGAACCATCATTAATTCATCATTAAAACACATTAAATGATCAGAATCATGCCCAAGAAACCAAACCCTAGTACCCACGATTTCCATTTTATTTTATTTCTTTGTTTTTCCAAAATCCGGTTTATACAATAATTCACCACGTTAATTTTAGGCCTCCAAAAATCAAAATCATATTTTTTTCCAGATCATATGACTCATAAGGAACCCAAGAAAAATAAAGAACATGCCCAGAAAATTCGTTTAACATATATTGCATATTTACGTACGTTTTAGACATCAAAATTCAACGACTTGATTTAGGCTACTATAATTCAATCTATCATTTTTCCCAGGTCTATTACATCATATGAGGTCTAAATAAAATAGCTATCATGTCCAGAAATTCGGATTACATATTTTTGTGATTTACGTGTTCTTTAACCATTATATTTTCATACGCATAATTTAGCATGCATGCTTCGATTTACATATTTTATATGAGTCATATAACATCTAAATATCACTGTAAAATTGCCATATTAATTTTAAAACATGTGATTAAGTCGTATGGATTATTACCTTGTTTTAGAGCTACTCGACAAGAAAATGGAACCACAACCGAACCAATGAATACAAGCACCAACCCTTAATTTTCCTAGCTCCCTTGCACCTCCAAGAACCCCAGAAAATCCTTGCTCAAGTCCAAAAATCGTGTGATTGATTTGGTCGATTTATTTTGATCGCTAGGGTTTGTTCTAATTTTTGCGATTTGATTTTTTTGAAGAGAAAAATAAGAGATCTGATTTTATCTCTTAAGACCGACTTTGGGGGGCATAAAATCTGTATTTTCGGTGCATAGTATCACAATATTATTTGGGTTGATTTTCTTATCCTTTCCTTAATTTATTTTACTTATTATTTAGTTAAAAAGAATTAAAACATTATATTTATTTAATTGTATAATTTTCGGAATTTATATATAAATGTGTATGATTATTTTTGAACATGTAAAATGATGTAACATTGTCCCATAAATTAGTTTGTTTCAGATATAGTTCGATTTCAGAAGTTTTGGAATTATTTCGGAATTTTATAAGTTGTTTAATAAGGTTTTATGTTATCAGGGGTAATTTGGTCATTTTACGCGTTATCTGAATTTCAGGTATTACAACTTCTTCCCCACTAACAAAAAAATTTCGTCCTCGAAATTTGCAGAAAGCAGAAAGAAAAGGGAATGGAAACTAAACAAAGACATATCAGACCTAATAGATGATAATCAGATTTCCTCGGAAGAGACGTAAGAATTTCACAGGATTTGACGGATATGCCGTTCACCGAAATTGATTAGACAATTTAGATTAGGACGTGCAGGAAATAGATTATCGATAACATCAATTGGAAGAAGTTTTATAACAAAACTGAAGGTTATTATCAGAAGTTCAGAGGTCAGCAGAATGCGTGACGAGAATCCAGATGTATCAATTCGCATAACGGTGGAAGCAGATTACGCGTATAGGTAGAATAAACGTAAAGTCTCACTAATGCAGAAGATCTCAAACAGTTATCAGAATTTCTAAAGCTTCTAAGGCACTTCTCTAAATTTCCTATGCCCACAACAAGTGCACGTTATATGATGTAAGTATTATCACGTTGGCCAGACGTCATAATACTGGCATCATATAAATATGCTCTCATGATGGTCATACTTTATCTCAAGTCGTGAACAGAACAAACTTATCTTAGTCCACCTAGTCTTCCTACAGTCTCAGAGGTCATCAGAATCCAATACCCTAACTAAGAAGAGAACAATTTACTCAAAAAAATTTAACGAAAGTCCCAAAATGTCTATCAGAATTTGGTACATCAGATCATCCATCATTCGTCAAATTTCAGATAACAAAACCATCATCCGACATACGCAGAATGAACACAGAGCGGAATTACTGATAAGGAACCTAATTCATTCAAGGGATTTATCATCAGGTAACAGAATTTTAGATAGGTCAAGCAGAAGTGAATCACATCATTCATAGCTTCATCCGTCACAGAATTTATTCGCTTCAGAATTTTCTTCTATTCAAGGTCGTGATCTCAGTTTCTATTCTCAAGTCTGCTTCTACTCTCAATTCATCTTAGTACAACTAAAATGAATAGAGAAGTAAGACTGCGAGTCTTGGACAGGTCTACTAGCACAGTTCGGAATTCGCCAACTCAGATTGCCGTCGTCATCGGATGTTCGGTGGTGGTGTCTGCTACAATCTCTAAATGCCAAATCACATCATTTCTTCCAGGACAAAGGTCATTCCATTTAACACAAAGATGGTCTACATGTTTCCTCGTTCGTCTCAGGGCACAACATGTTGTCATACTATGACAATTGTCCAGATACTCGTGAAAACATGATTCCTATTAGCCAATACTATTGGCATTATTTAAGACTCATAATGGTCACAATCACTTCAGGGAAACTTCATATCTAAATCACATTACCCATCTTTACGAATAAAACTGAATTACTTTACGGAAATTGCTCTCAGTTAGTCATCTCCCATCTTAGGAGTTCTTGTGGTTGCTTCTTCAGTCCTTCAAACATTAAATGAGGTTGTCTGATACAGAGTTCACAAGGATAGAATAATTTAATCATTTATACTCGGAAATGAAAAGTGATTACGGTTGAGATTTACGGTTAGGTATTTAAAGGGAACACCGAGGTGAAACAAAATCATATCTCATCAGTTTCTTCAATCTTTCAACTTCTATAGTATCATGGGTCGTCAATCGAGATCGGTTCCGAATCAATTCTACTTCTCAAACGGAAGGAAAACTCAGAAGTTTCATCAGAAAATGCCAGAAAATTTGTACAACAAAACTTTCTAGGGGTGGATACTAATAGGTGTCAGGAGAATTTGACAATCAAATGAGATCAGGGTACATATTTCCATAGCAGGGTTAAGCTTAACATATTTAAGCAGTTAGAGGTCATTATATCAAAAGTAGGGTGGAATAGATTGTTACATTTCAGATGCGGTAGTTTATGATAACTGAAGAACTAGTCAATCAATAATCACAAGATCTCCAAAATCAAGTATATCAATAGTAAACAGACCCGCAGAACGTATACGGTCATTAACCCAGACGGATAGTTCATATGTCAGAGTCAAGTACATGGTTCAGTATAGTGTGGGGATAGGTACGCGAACAGTTCAAGGTATTGGAGTTTTTTTTTTTTTTTTTTTTTTTTTTTTTTTTTTTTTTTTTTTTTTTTTGGTTTAGCTTTTTAGCATAAGTGACAGGTAGGGTGTACATCATCGGTAATACGAACATCGTATAATTGCAGAAGTGAGACTTATGAGATATCGAATATCAGCATCATATGCTCAGTTAACAATTCCATACAGAGACGGTATTTGCCTCAAATCCTTCCAAAGGAAACTGATTGGCAAATAAGATTCATCATTCAAGGGAGCAAATAAGATTCATCATTCAGGACAATATAGTTTCAGTGGATACATTTATATCCAGCATGGGTCATGAATTTATAGGATGTGTCAAACACATTAAGGTTAAATGGTCTTCGGGATGGTCGGAGAGATATCAGACGGTTTATCCACAGATAAGAAATGAAGGTCAAAATCAGGTAGTGGCAGCAAAAGTTTAACAATCAGATATCATGTCGGAGGTTCCAAAATTGTTTCAAACGCCAAAGGTGAGACATAGGAGGATAATCGTCAATATTAAATGATCAAATCAATCAATCCTTATAAGGATAAAATCAAGGTTACTGTCAAAGAAAGACGGTTCAATAAAGATAAATCTTATCGTTCGGAAATGTGAGGGAATGCATTTATATACTCGTGGTCAAACGCTACAAAACTTCTCATGGGAACAGAGATGCTTAAGACGTAATCAAAGGATTCATAGGTAATTATCAGAAGCAAGAAAGAAATAACAGAATGTATCAAGTGTATCATCATCATGGGGATTCTCAGATTGCCCAAAGAGGCATTAGAATGATTAACAGAAGGTTCAGAGGTCGGAGTTGAAATCGGAAGGCAAGGATCAAATAATGTCAGATAATTACTACGCAATTTCCAATGCTTCAGATTTATTTAGGTTTCACTTCTTAGGTGGTGCAAGGCATAAGCTCCAAATTTCCAAATGTAATTTTAACCAAAAGCAAGACACGAATCAGAGCGGTGCGGAAGCAAGATACTTAAGCAAAAGACTTATAGTCTACCCATTCCTCACTGGTCAGAATTTAAGTTCCTATAGGGAAATCCTAAAGCAAATCCTCCAAGGTCGTCCTAAGAGCGCCTACAGTGGAAACTTAGTGGCCCAGACTTCACAGGTCAAGGGTAAATGTATTACGAGTCGCAGCCTGTGATCTCTGATACCATAAATTGTAACACCCTAACCCGACAAGGGTAAAGATATCACAATAATGGATTCATATCAGATCAAAACAGAGCATACATCTATAGTAATACAAAAATCTCAAAGGATTACAATTGAAATACGGAATCTACAAGGTTACAAAGAAAACTTTCAAAACTAATTATAAACATAATGTCTTCTATCCAGTTCTAATCCAGAATAGCTACCAAGCTTTCTAAGTCCAGAGGTACACTCTCACTCATCCCCAGCATCCTACTAAAACCTGCCGCAGGAAAAGAAATGCGGCTGAGCTACGAGAGCTCAGTGAACAGATATATAGATGACAGAAACAATAACAGATAACAATACAGAAACAAATCCGAAATACAGATTATACAGATACTGAATTAAAGTGAAAGAATAGGAAAGGAATAAGGGTAAAAGAAAAGGAATGAGAAAGAGATAATGTACAAACCAGGTTTAGGGAAATACAGAAATCCATCACGAGCCCAGAGATAACAGATAATATCATAACAGAGTAATCATATAATAATCCAGAGGGGATGCCTCTCAAGTAACAGATAATATGAGGGGTGACCTCATGTATCAATTGGAGTGATCAGCTCCCAGATAATGTGAAAGACGTGTATCGCACACACCATCAGTCACCAGATATAATAATAAACATATAACATAAACAGATAACAGATAACAGAGTCAGAACTAGGATGCATCCATGCGCCCCCTGTGGCCAGAAACTCCTTAACACACCAGATAAAATAAATCAGGGACGGGACAGGTCATCACTCTCCTGCCCTAGAGTCATGCCATCGGTGCATCAATGACATGGACATGAAACCCTCATGCCTAGTGATTGGCTCGGATATCAGACTGTGGTCAAGGTCAGATGTCATATAATAAACAGAGTCACATCTAAGGGTTCATGGTAGAAGGGTCATGTCAACAATTCAGATTAAGATAATAAGGTTTAAATCAGAGTTTATCAGATTAAGTTTAATATCAAAGCTTAAGTTCAGATTAAAAGGTTTATTTCCAATAGTCCAAAAGAGTATATCAAAGGTTAATCATTACAAGTTTATAGCAATAATCCATTTCAGAATTTCCTGTCAAGAGTTCATTTAAATCAATCATTTAATAATGGTTTTCATTGAAATGATCTTTCAAAATAGTTTTCATAAAAATGACCTTCCAAAACTTTTAGTAACTTCCATTTCAAGTGGTATCGCTTCTCTTTAAAATAGCTTTTCTTAAACAGTTTCATATGTAGTTTAATAAAGGTTCAAAATCAATTAGGTTCAGATAAGGATTTAACAGGTTAAAGTTTATACCAAAATCAAATCAAAGTTTACAACAGATATATCAGGTTAAGGTTCAGAACAAGGTTCACAGATCAGATTCAATCCAAAATTTAGGGTTCAGAACAAGAGATCAATCAGAGTTCAGGAAAAAGGTTTAGAATAAAAGAATCATAGCAGAGGTTCAAACAAAAAGGTTCAAGACAAACAGATCACAACACAGATTCACAACAGAAGGGAACATAGCAGTGGTATCGGAGATCCTAATAAAGAAAATGAAAAACTGAAGGAAAAAGGAATGAAAAACCCTTACTGAAAAGGGGCAGAATATCTGTACCTTATTAACACAACAAAAAATCAAACACACACAGAAATGATCAAGACTTCTCCTCCTTCACACCTAAGGAAGAGGAAGACAGAATTACAAAAGTTTCTTATTCAGATTATTCCTTTTAGTTTATCTCTTCATTTTATGTACTTTCTATTTTTAGTAACTTTCCAGATTTAGTAAGTTCCCATAATTAGCAGGTTTCCAGAATTAATAGATATCATCATTTCAGATTAGGTTTAACCCTTGTTCAGAGATTATTATGGAATACAGTACATTTTATCAAGTTACAGAAGTTTAGGGTTTTAAATGTAACTTCATAAATTTCCAAGGTCATTAGTGAAATTAATTTAAGTTACAGAATTATATGCTCAATTTATTCAGAATTACATTTTATTCCCTTAAGTTTCACAATTTACAGATTACACCCCTCTAGTTACATAATTTACAAAACCAACCTTATAATTACATATTTTACAAATTAAACCCTACAATATCCATAATTACCAACCAAGCATATTATTTTTCATAATTACAGAATATATCATCAGAATTTAGTACATTACATATTTGACCCCTCAGAATTCAGAATTTACATATTTAGCCCTTTAAGTTTACAAAACATATATATTAAGTCATAATTCATAACAATTACATAATTAGCCCAAAAATCCTCAAAATTACACAACAACCTTTTTATATCAGTATTAACTCAAAACAACTTCAGAATTTCAGATTTACACTTTTGGTCCCTCACTTTTAATTAACTTCAAATCGAAACCCTAATATGCCAATAATTCATTATAAGGCAATATTTACACTTAGGACCCCAAAGTTATATTTTTCCCACATTCCTACAGATGTATATGATCTTACAAAAATATCCCAGAAGTTTCAAAGTTGGCAAAACAGGTCCTTATACATTTTATTTCAAATCGGCAAGACTTTTTAAAAACAATTTCAAACCCTACTATTCACCAATCATTGAACCATCATTAATTCATAATTAAAACACATTAAATGATCAGAATCATGCCCAAGAAACCAAACCCTAGTACCCACGATTTCCATTTTATTTTATTTCTTTGTTTTTCTAAAATCCGGTTTATACAATAATTCACCACGTTAATTTAGGCCTCCAAAAATCAAAATCATATTTTTCCCAGATCATATGACTCATAAGGAACCCACGAAAAATAAAGAACATGCCCAAAAAATTCGTTTAACATATATTGCATATTTACGTACGTTTTAGACATCAAAATTACAACGACTTGATTTAGGCTACTATAATTCGATCTATCATTTTTCCCAGGTCTATTACATCATATGAGGTCTAAATAAAATAGCTATCATGTCCAGAAATTCGGATTACATATTTTTGTGATTTACGTGTTCTTTAACCATTATATTTTCATACGCATAATTTAGCTTGCATGCTTCGATTTACATATTTTATATGAGTCATATAACATCTAAAGATCACTGGAAAATTTCCATATTAATTTTAAAACATGTGATTAAGTCGTATGGATTATTACCTTGTTTTTGAGCTACTCGACAAGAAAATGGAACCACAACCGAACCAATGAATACAAGCACCAACCCTTAATTTTCCTAGCTCCCTTGCACCTCCAAGAACCCCAGAAAATCCTTGCTCAAGTCCAGAAATCGTGTGATTGATTTGGTCGATTTATTTTGATCGCTAGGGTTTGTTCTAATTTTTGCGATTTGATTTTTTTGAAGAGAAAAATAAGAGATCTGATTTTATCTCTTAAGACCGACTTTGGGGGGCATAAAATCTGTATTTTCGGTGCATAGTATCACAATATTATTTGGGTTGATTTTCTTATCCTTTCCTTAATTTATTTTACTTATTATTTAGTTAAAAAGAATTAAAACATTATATTTATTTAATTGTATAATTTTCGGAATTTATATATAAATGTGTATGATTATTTTTGAACATGTAAAATGATGTAACATTGTCCCAGAAATTAGTTTGTTTCAGATATAGTTCGATTTCAGAAGTTTTGGAATTATTTCGGAATTTTATAAGTTGTTTAATAAGGTTTTATGTTATCAGGGGTAATTTGGTCATTTTACGCGTTATCTGAATTACAGGTATTACAATATAGATAAAAGACTTTTAGCTAAGCTTATAAATTTGTGCTTGTTAGCCTATTATATTACGAGTATAAAATGTTTTCTTTTTTCTTTTGGGTAAAAGATCATAACCCGATGAGATATATTAATAATAAACCAAAATAGTTTGAGTACAAGAGCCATAAAAAAACCGTATGACCGTTTTGGAAGATAAATCTGACAAACATCCTACCATCCTGATTCACGCAAGCCAAATTATATCATCCCATGTATGTTCCATACCGTCTTCAAATAGTTTTTCTTGGATTGTACTCTACAAATTGACAGTCATCAACTGCATTCTTGTAATCGTTACGATTATGTCATAAACTTGATCCACACGTTTCGAATTTATCTTGAAAATTATGTTATTCTTTTCTTGCCAAATGTATTATACCGAAGCTCCAAATAAGATTTTTGCAATCACAACTTTTAAAATATTAATATAAGCCAACGGGCTAACCGCTTTAGTCAGGTCCCTTCATGATTTGCCTTCCACTGAAAAGTGAATAAGATACAACACCTTCGTCCACACATGAGAAGAATATATACACTCGAAAAATAAATGAAACACCCCAAAACGACTTAGAATTCTTTTACGTTTTTTTTTAACCAAGAAAGTTACTGACTTGACCTTATGACACTCTTTAAGTGTTCATTTATACTTCTGTTAAGATTGAGACACTAAAACTATTTTTAAATGAAAGTAGACTCAAAGACCTTTCCATCGGTAGGTAGCACAACTTCTAATGAGCCACAGTTGATTTTACACAAAATAACGAAAACTGTAAACCTCTCTTATGCACTAACACAATTGAAGTCTTCTCTCTTACTTTCTTGATGAATTCGCCACCCACACACACCACTCTAGTCTAGAATTTTTTGGAGAGTCAACAAAAGTCAACTCTTGGCTAGTCATAGAAAATATGTTGAAAGTTTGGGTCTTTGGTGAAATCAGTCCCTCAAGTTCTGTTTTTAAGATATTTGTCACATTTAACTTCCAATGCTTACACTTGACTTACTTAAATTATATTAAGACTAACCAAGGTCATATAAGAGCTTCTATCTGCTTATAAAATCAAGCATAGCTACACAAATAATATAACATATAATATAAAAGTACCTCATTTGGTTTTAGGGTGTAACAATAAATGAGGGTGAGAGTCTTGGATAATATGGCACAATTGGCATCGAATATCTTCAATTCTAGTATTTGGTGTGATCTCCCATGTCTTTAACGATAAGTGCTACGAACCGCCGCGTTGCGGCTGGGCAGCAATAGATAGCAATATACATACACAAAACATTGCATTAAAAACTAACAGTAGTATAGTGTTGTATTACAGTCGATAGTGGTTTAGATGTTGTTCTAAAGCAAAAAAAAGTTAACATGTCATTGAACCGTGGCACTTGGATCTTCAGTTATTTACGGACAATTGGTTTTGGTTTTTTTGCTGCACTGCTTGTATCCTCTCGCTTGTTATCTGTTAAGATTCGTCTTCGAGCAGATGTTCTTGGTACCTTTGTCTTTGTTGGTTGGTCTTGTAAATGGCTAGTAGTCTCTATTGTAGTAGGGGTGGTTGCTTGCAAAATTCCAGGTGAAGTAGGGGTAACCGGAAGTTCGGAAGTAGCACCTGACAGAGTTCAGTTAATTATCATGCAAAAAAAAGTTACCAAGTACATGAAACAGACAACAGCTCGTGAAATGACAACCTTCTTCAGTTGGTGACTCGGGTTCAGCTTCTGTTAGCAAGGCAATGTTCTGTTCAGGCGGTAGCAGTAGATGTGGACCAGTTTCCATCACGCTATCAAGCACATAGCTCTGATTTTCTTTTGTAGAATCTGGCGAGAAGTGCAGCTGAAACAAATGCGTGGTTCCTTCGAGGGCTGCTAAATGTGGTGGGACTGTATACGGATCGGTGTAGCCTTCTTCTGAGACAACTTTGTTGACTTCTGTGACTATTGAATGTACCTCATTACTGAAGCATGTTAACGTTAAAACTCCAGTGTTGTCAGAAATCAATAGTCTAAAGGAATAACTGCATAGGTATTAAACATAGGTGAGTTGATTACACAATATTAAGAGTTTTTTTGTGTTGCTTATAAACTGTTTTTGGTTATTTGCACCTGTAATCATTCGGCTGTGTTGGAGCTGGCGTCTCACACTGTGCATGTGGGCGGTCATCAAAGATTTTCCGCCTACAGTCATGGCATCTGCGGTAGAACCACGGTATGCCAACAACAACTTCTTCAATTGTTGCAACGACTGTGAATCTAACATTCTGTAAAAGGTAGTTATAGATTAAAACAGTTGCATGGCAAATACAAAGCTAGTAGTTGTAAGTTTGATAGAAGTACTGACTGTTTGGTTTCTTGGATCTTCTCGTAGAAGCTCGTCTATTGTAACTCTGTTTCTTTTCTTTTCATCTTCTATGTTATCATAGCGGTATGTGCGTACATTCTGTATCACTGGTGGCGGGTGCAACTGTTCATACCTATAAGGATATTGCAAGTTAGGTAGATGTTTAAAAAATTAGGTAAATGTGTTAAAAGAAAGGGAGAACAACTGACATGCTTAGGATGTAATCTGTTTCAGGAATAGGAGGGTTGAAATAGTAGTAAGTTGCAGGTGTGCTTGATAGTTGCAACCCTGCATTTGTTTGTGGCTTTGTTAGAATTTATTCTGTTAATATCTTTTAAACGTGGGTCTTTGGCAATGATGGTACCTTTGTATGTCTTTACCCAGCATGAACTGACAGCCATCACGGTTGGTTTAGGTTCTTTTTCGTAAGTACTGATGTTAAACTCTTGAGCTTTCTCATTCCAAAGGGTGAATCTAACAGTGTCCCCTCTGCATATGGAAAAATACGTTAGTGAGTTGTTATGTAGAATGCCTGTTATTCAAAAAAGAGTTCATATGAATGCCTGTTATTCAAAAAAGAGTTCATATGATTAACTTACTCTAGGTTACGAAGTATGATGTCTCTCCAGACAATTTGTTTTGTATTGGGTGGCTTTGGTTCACGGATATCACCAACAGAAAGGACACATCCTATGTAATCTGTAGTGACATAATGTGCAGTTATACTATTTTTTATTGTGTGATTGTTACTAATATTAATATGTACCTATTAGTATTACAGTGTTTTTGTCTGCACGCTGAAGTAACTGGGTGTATGTGGCAAAGTTGAAATGATGTAGTGAAAAGCTGGTTCCAATATAGGGCTGAACATCAGTAACCCTCCCTAATATCAAGGTGAAGCGATTAGGTAATGTCTGCATCCATTTTTTGGTGTCTAGAAGACCGAATCCGGTGATTGTGTATGTAGCATTGATTTGAAGGATGTTATCAAATCTTGTCTTTTCGCGGCCTTCTGCATTTGCCTGTATGGTGCCACCCTATAATATGAAAGAAAAACACGAATATTAAGAATGGGAAATTTAATGTGTATTAAAAGGCATGATGCAGATTAACATCACCTGCTGATCAAGTAATATAACGCTCAAAGTTGGCTGCTTTATTCCTCTGGTATCTGTAACTGTCCATTTGCTATATACTCGTACGCATATTGCCTTTCCTACGTCTGATGGTTTGAGATTACCAAGTCCAACAATTTCAAGATCTGTTGCTGGCCTTTTTCCTGCAGACCTTGTTATTGTTGCCAGTGAAGTATCATGTGACATTTTCCTGTATCATAATGATGCAACGATAAATGAGATCATATATAAATAGGTGTAATAAGTAAGAAAAGGTAGTTGTTAGCAAAAATGCATAGCCAATAAATTGTATCCAAGTAACCACCACATGAGAGTTGGTGTTAGCAGGAGTCAGTCTAGTACAGCTTTACCTTGGTTCGAAAAATGTATCGGTATTACATGGGAAGAAATATATGGTTGTGGTCTCCGTAAAGTACACGCGAAAGATGTCTCCGAAGGTATCCATTCTTAGAACATTATAAAAGGGTGGGCCTATTCTCTTGTCTATAGGACCGTACATGTAACTGTCAAATCAGATGTAGCCAAATCTGTGTCCGATTTCTCATCAGTATAAGCATGGTGGTGGAATGTGTGTGACCCTATATGGGTTCATTGAGCTAGCCTTTTGACAATAGGCAACAAAATCTGTCAAAATATAACTAACATAGATATAATCCGCAAGGGTTAAAATAAGATATTAGATTGTATATAGGTTTAGTCACCTGTGATTTAGTAATAGGATACAAAATCTGTAAAAATATAGGTAAGAAACATAGTAAAATATTAGATGCCACATGAGTCCAGTCTGTAAAAACAGAACTGATCCTATATGGGTTTACTTACCTGTGGTTTAGCAATATATTATGATGTGTGTCTGGCTCCATCAAAAAGGTAAGGGAATCAGATTTGACAGAATCTGTTTATTAGACCCTATGTGGGTTCACTGATCTGCGCATTGTTAAGTGCACGCACAAGAAGTCTCTGTAGGCATGGTCTATTCTCTTGTCTATAGGACCGTACATGTAATTGTCAAATCAGATGTAGCAAAGTCTGTGTCTGATTTTTCGTCAGTATAAGCATGCTGGTAGAATGCGTGTCACCCTATATGGGTTTACTGAACTGGCCTTTTGACAGCAGGTAACAAAATCTGTAAAAATATAACTAACATAGATACACTTCGCAAGGGTTAAAATAAGATATGAGACCCTATATGGGTTCAGTCACCTGTGATTCAGTAATAAGGGAGAAAATCTGTAAAAATATAGCTAAGAAAAATAGTAACATAATAGACGTTACATGGCATCAGTGATCTGCTAATCAGTAATAGGCTAAGCAAAGAAAACATCTAAAAATATAACTGATCCTATATGGGTTTAGTTACTTGTGCATTAGCATTAGGAAGCAAAATCTGTTTATTAGACCCTATCTGGGTTCGCTGATCTTACTCTAGGTAAAAGAAAAATGCATATTACCCTATATGAGTTTAATGACCTGGATGTTCAGTCACTTGTGATTCAGTAATAAGGGAGAAAATCTGTAAAAATATAGCTAACAAATATAGCAACATAATAGACGTTACATGGCACCAGCGATCTGCTAATCAGTAATAGGCTAAGCAAAGAAAACATCTAAAAATATAACTGATCCTATATGGGTAATACAATTATAAACTTAAGAAATTTCTTCTAGAGAAAATTAGTGATTGGTTCAGCCCTATACAATCTCTAAGTATTAGAATAATATATTCTGTTCGCTGTACCTGTGCTTGGGTCATATGCATAAATACCAAGACAGAAATGCGAAAGAATATGTGCAATGTATTTGTTATGAATAAGACCTGGCTTCCGATAATGGTTTCTAAAAAGTCCCTGTAGACGATATTTTTTGTCGTATTCGGTGGTCTGTTGAGCTGATCTTTGATGAGGATTTTTAGCCCGTCAGGAGATGTGGCTCTTGAAAGTGCAACGTATAACTGGCCATGACCAAAAATGGGTTCTGGTAAGTACACACCGATCTTGTTCAGTGACTGGCCTTGGCTTTTGTTGATGGTCATTGCGTAGCATACTTTTACCGGGAACTGCTTCCTTTTGAATATAAATGGCAGATGCTCGTCTCTGTTGAACAACAGAATTCGAGGAAGAAATACTTTTTGTAGTATGCGAGTACCGGTAACAATTCTGACTTCGATTACCTTAGCAAGCATCTGTGTTACGATCATGCGTGTCCCATTACAAAGACCTCCAGTCAAATTCAAGTTCCTTAGCAACATAACAGGGGCGCCTATTTTGAGTTCGAGCTTATGTGGCGGAATTCCTGTGAATGATAGCGTGTTAAGGTACTCTGCTGGATATAGTAATTCTGTGGCTCCTCCGTCATTTCCGCGCGGTATAGCTTCATCGTTACTTGTATATACATGACTGGGAGCACACAACATCTGCAGGATATCTGAGTTAATAGCGTCAGCAGTTTCATTTTTTGGACAAACAATTGCTCTTTCTTGCAAGGATTCGGCAGTTGGTGATTGAAGAATGGCGTCAGGATATATGAATCGTATAAGTTGCATCCTTGCGTCATGACTATCTGGAATACAATACATATTGGGTATATGTATCCATGAGGTATCTTGGGGATCTGATTGATCTGGTTCACCAATAACACCATTCCCTATGTTGACCAACCATTCAGAAAATGCTGCAGTTGCAAGCAATTGATGGGAAGACGTTTCTGTTCTTTTCAGCCGCATATTTTCAGTCAACAGATGAACTCTGAAGTGTTTCCACAGATATGATTCAGTGATAAATGAGGAAATAATTTGCTGCTTTGTACCTTTTTTCTTTACCGGTAAAGTTTGTCTGAAATCTCCACCCAGGATGACTGACTTATTGCCAAAAACAGTTGTTGGTGTATCTAACAGATCTCGCAAGGTCCGGTCAAGGGCCTCAAAACATTTACGATCATTCATAGGCGCCTCGTCCCAAATTATCAGATCTGTTTGTATCAGTAAATCAGCCAGCTGAGTATGTTTTTTTATAGTGCACATAGATTCATTCGTTACATCTAGTGGCAACTTAAACCTTGAATGAGCAGTGCGGCCTGATGGCAACAACAGTGAAGCAATCCCGGAAGAAGCCACTGCAAGAACTATCTTTCGCTCTGCTCGTAGGGCGTAGATTATACTCTTCCATACAAAAGTCTTTCCAGTGCCACCGTAACCATATACGAAAATTAGCTTTTGTCTGTTATCTCTTACGCCTTCGAGAATAGCATCAAACAGTTGCCGTTGCTGAGTATTGAGATTTGGGACCAAACGATCTCTTTCAACGTTCATAGCTTCTGTATCATAGCTTCGTTCTTCCATAACTGTTCTGTTTCACAGAATCTGTAGCAGACGGCGTGTAGGGAGGTGGATACCAAAATCTGTAACCGATTTCCCATGAGACCTAAGAATAGGTTCCAGCTCGTAGAGAACGCCATTTTGCAGCTCTTCATCAGTCAAGTTAATTTGGGGCATTTGGAACAGCTGTGATAAGATTGTAGGTATATCATCACTCATAAGCCTCCAGTGCTTATTCCAAAGAGAGGCTGGATTACTAACATCACAAAAGATAAGAATTTGAGAGAACAATTTCCGTATTTCTAATGCTGTAGCCGTTAAGGCTGCTTCTAAAAGAGCAAGCGACCATTCTCCGTCATCTACTAATAAACCCATTGCTTCACACGCTGTTCTATTAGTTGGATAAAGGCGGCCTTCAACTGTACGTATAGCAGAGAACGATGCACAGCCCTTCTGATGGCAAAGTAAAAGCCTTTGGTAATACAAATCACCAGCACTAGGAGGTATGTATGCTAACCTACCAATTGAAGGCTTGTTAAGGTTTCGTCTAGGCGACCAAAACTTTTGAGCATGATTCCAAACAAATTCAGAAGGAAAGTCTAGATACGTCAGATGGTGACCAAGTGTAGACCGAGCATTAAAGTCTAATCATTGTGTTAGGGTGGTTTTCTTGTTACTCGGATTTTCAACAACAGAGTCTAAACTTTCATTTTTTCTTAAAGTTACACGCTGCATATTTTCAAGATGAACAGCCAGTATTTGCACAGCCGGGTCTCTGTAGTGAATATCGAGTCCTAGCAATCGCCAACAGGCCTCGTGTGGACCAATGTATCTTGCATCTAGATAATTCTTTATCTCATCAATTCTAATTGCAGGTGCTTGGCTAGTTGAAGGCGTGTTTCTAGTGGATCTTGTTATCTGCGTGACTACCCGGTCTGTGCCTTTTGAAATATACTTGAATAAATACTTAATCAACATTGTCCATTCACAATATTCTACATTGATGTGTGCATAAAACCTTCTAAGAAGCATCATATTATATGGCACGACATAGCTATTATCTAGCTCAACGTTTTGAATGGTAGTAATGTCTCCCCAAGGACGCCTGCGATAATGTACGTACCCGTTTTTGTCGACAGAAGTAGCATCAGCATATGGTTTAGGAAACCCTTTTGTACATGTATCAGTTCCCTTCATACATGGCGCTGATATATTTGCGATGCCACATGGACCATGCATCATAAACTCGGTAACTATTCGATAACCTTCTGGGTCAACGTGTCTACCAGGTAATTCAGCCGATATATATCGGTCGATATCTGCATGTGAACGTACTCTTGAAGATTCTTTTATCCACAACAACAAATGACAATGTGGTAGGCCACGCTTTTGAAATTCAACCGTGTACAAAACTGAAAAGTTAAACATAAAAATTGAATCAGATATAATGTAAAGGGTTTATGTATAGGTACATATTAATAAAAACTTAAACTTACTCGCTGCAACTGGTCCAAAAGGTCTTCCGTCACGCAGATACGCAATCAGAAGATGAATTTTCTGCTCGAAAACTCGGTCGACAACATCTGGTCTATCAGCAACATTGACGTCTGGAAACTGTTCCATATATTCTGTAATTTCTGGCCATTTAACATTGCATGTGAATGTGATGAAGAAAGATGGGTTTCCATAAACCCGGCAAATTACGAGTGCATCAAGATAGTGGCTGTACATATATCGTGGTCCACCAACGAATGATGCAGGAAGGATTGTTCGCATTCCTACATCTGAACCATTCCGATCACCGCGTGCAATTGCATCATACACCCCTGAAAGGTAATCGTTTCTGATATCGTTTTGGTGTTCCCGAATGTAATCTAATCGATATTGCTCCACACTACAATAAGCTGTGACAACATATTGTTGAAAGAGCCTCCCGGATCCTGTCAGCAGATTATATTCTTGAAAGCGATCATGCAATTGATACGCGTAGTACATCTTCATTGACATCTTTTTGGTTTCTTCCACTATTTGAGTATCCGGGTTCCATAAACGTAGGCCAACGTGGAATCCATCTTCTCCAAAAATGAAAAGTAGAGGAAACTGAAATGACATATAGCAAGGATGTAATTTGCTAACTCTTTGCGGTTGACTGGAACGTTGCTGAATAACGATATCAAACTCAGTCCCTGTATCAGGACCTCCTTCATAAACAATAGCTCTAATAGAATCGCCAGAAGGCAACTCATGTTGCCGTGAACCTTTGACTGCAAATAACCGTATCTTGAAGTCAGGAATGTCTTCAGCGTTCAGCAGGTTTCTTGCTGTCCTAAATAAACGAACCAACTCATTGTGCTCATCCAGAAAATGAATTAAGCCATTAACAATTTCTGGCCTTAAATTTTGACGACCATCTTCAAAATGGCTCAAACGATTCTGTATTTCATTTTGTGTGTAAAAGATGTATAACTGCAAGAAACGCGGGTCAGTTTCCTCAGCCGGACAAAGAAAACCTATCCAATGATAAATCTGTCCCGATACTTTGAAGACATACGGGCCACGGCCTCTGTTAACTGATTCATCGGTTTGAGCTCCAAACGAAGTCATAGCAAACATTGAGTTATAAGCTCGGACAGTCTCCATGAAATGCCGGTTTGTGAACAATTGCTTGATGTATGCAGGGTATTCGGATTGACGACGCAAAACTACTTGACCACCCATGCAACATCTATGATAGCTAGGGAATACACGGCTTCCATGTTTGATCCTTTCTTCAAACCAAAAAAGTGCCTTGCAATGACGGCAGATTCTGTTACATGTCCCTAAAGAGACATATGTATCTGGCGGCCCTATAAAGGCATTAAAAAAAAGGTTAAAAGGAATAAAAGAAACAGAAACAACGTCCCATATAGCAAGAAAACATAATTAATACTACCTGTGCGTTGGCGGTTAATACCAGTTCTTTGTGTTCTCGCTGCTCGCCTAGCACTCGATATAGGATTTGTAACCGTTTGAGAAATGGTAGCAGGGGTAGAGGCCGCATTTTGAAAGTGTGCATTATAGTTAGAAGATGTAGTAGGAGCAGGCTCAGATTCAACTGCGAAAACAAGAACAAACGTTACCTACAAATAAACGTCCCATATAGCAAGAAAAGATAATTAATACTACCTGTGCGTTGGCGGTTAATACCAGTTCTTTGTATTCTCGCTGCTCGCCTAGCACTCGATATAGAATTTGTAAGCGTTTGAGAAATGGTAGCAGGAGTGGAGGACGCATTTTGAAAGTGTGCGTTATAGTTAGAAGATGTAGTAGGAGCAGGTTCAGATTCAACTGTGAAAAAGAACAGCGAAAGTTAGACACAGAAAATGAAAACAGAAGCGTTAAAAAGGGTGTAAAAACCAATAAAATACAGACATAAACAAATGACAATAAGAAAATATACAGCACCGGTTGTTGCCGACAGCGATACATCATCTACATTCTGTTTCCCTTTTTCAGCAACATCCGTTCGATCTGAGGCACTACATCGATAACCTTCATGGCGCTCATTAATTGATATACCATTGGAACATCTGCTAGGAATTGTTTTAAAGAACATTGTTGTTGGTATAACACAAAGAATTGTCACTATCCATGAATTCAGCAACGTCACACGGAGGAATCATTATACTCTCGCAAAACGAATTTGGCATATCAACCGTTAGAAAGCCACTACCAGTATTAGAGTCCGAATGCGCTCGTATATCTGTTCGCATATCTCGTATGAAAAAAATGTCACGTAAGTAAACATAGAGAAACAATGAAAAAGGAAACTGAAAAATAAAAGATACAGAACATTACCAGAAGAGTTGATAGTTCCCAAATGCATTGAAACAGACATACCAACACGACATGGACCTGCAAATAAGAGATGTGGCAAAAAGATTATAGGTATGAACAAAATACAAATATAAACAAACAACAATAAAAAAAGTTACAGTACCAGTTGCTGCTGACAGTGGTATATCATCCATAATTTGTTTCCCTTTTCTGTCGGTACTTGTAGAGAGCGGAAAGGCACGAACACAATCCTCATGAAGTTCATTAATCGATATACCATTCGAAGATTTTGTAGACATACCAGGAACAGCGTTAATGGTAACCGAATCATGTCCTAAGGCATCGTTACAGCATAAGGAATCGTCAACACACATGAATTCGGCAACGTCACATGCAGGAATCATTATACTTTCACAAACCGAGGTAGGCGTATCAATCATAAGAAACCCGGCACCGTTGTTAGCATCTAAATCAGCGGCCACATCTATAACACCACCAGGGACCAACCCTTCACCAAGATCATCTCTAACAGACCCGTTTCCTTCTAATGATTGATTACAACTATTTCTACGGACACCTTTAGTCTTACTCCTCATACTTAACAAATAACTATATTTTTAGTTATGGGGCACATGTTTACTCTCACTTCTTACGGTTTTACTCTTATCACAAATTACACAAATCACAAATCACATAAATCACTACAATTACTTATACAGATAAGGCGATTCTTATTTCTTACAACTACTCATCACAAATTACACAAATCGCAGATCACACAGATGACTACAAATCACCACAAATCACTACACACAAAGTACAACATACTACAAATCACACAAATCACTACAACCACTTAATCGCAAATGACACAGATGACTACAAATCACTACAAATGACTACACACAAAGTGCAAACAAAAAATACGACAAACATACGAATACACAAACCTAATATCTTCTGATTCGCCGCAACAATAGTCTTCAAGATCTCCAAAACTGAACAATCAAAAAATAATTAAATAAATAAATAAATAAGACAGCAACACGTAGATCATAAGAAGCAAATACACAAACCACAAACCTATTGCCCTCCGCTAAAGTTAAACTGCTACAGCAACCGATGAAACTTCACGAAAAAGATCTGCACAACTACCGAGAAAACCACAGGGAAGAGACACGTATAAATCTCCAGTGCATTCTATCATTTGTTAGCCATCGAAAAAAGGCTAAAAGAAGCGAGCAAACAAACGAAAGGGAAAAAGCGGGAGCCCACAACCCAAAACCAAGCCCAACACTGCTACAACAACTGTAGCAAATAAGTTGACGCTCCATTATATATAGTATAATTTGTCTTGTGTTTTTAGTCTTTCTCCTGTAAGTAATTAAACTAAAAAAGCATGACGTGGAACACATTGCGAGAACCAAACGACATTGTACCATCCTACACGAACACTTATAGATCTAATTGACTGTCACACCACCCGAATAAAGAAATCATGTTTTTTTTCTTTTTATATCTTTCCATACCAACTTATCAATGTCGTCATTTAGTTGAAGAGGAGCTATGGAGTCTATATATCATATTTATGGTTCTCTATTTGTCCTCACAGTCAAATCTTTGACCTTGTAATTCATGTCGAAACCATATCTATATATGTCTCGTCTTTTTATGAAGGAAATTAAAGGCCAACATCACTCCACTTATCAAACCATGTTGAAACTAAAGCACCATTCCCCACCTTGTGAAACATAAGTCTCTTAACTTCATCACGCATTTGTGGGGTATTTTTTTTTCATCCATAGCTTGCATCACATGTACTGAGAACGTCGCAAAAATTTCGCGCCCGCAAACGGTATGAATGAATCCATTTAACCCACAAGGATTGTCTATTGTTAAAGATATTTCAAACATGCTTTGTCATTAGCGCAACATTCCATGTCTTCAATCTTCCAATACCTAAACCCCATTCATCCTTTGGAGGACACACATCATCCAACTTAACTTTTGCTTTCCCACATTTTCATCTCACATTACCACCATAAGAACCCTCTCATTAAACCTTTAATCTCTTTTATATTAAAGGCATGAAAGATAAGCTCGGATGACCAATATACTTTCACATAAGTTAAACTGACAAAATAAGTTGAACTCTTCTCGTAAAGATTGAAACTTGTTGTTCCAATCACCAATCTTGTATTTAACTCTTTCCACAACAACTTTACAATCTCTATGCATAAGCCGCGATGAAATAAGAGGAACACCAAGATAGGATGTGCACTTTCCTCAAATGGAAATAAAGCTAAAATTTGACCTTTAACACAATAAGACAGCGACCAACTGGGCTATCTCGGTTGGCCACCAATGGTGACCTTGGGGAAGTTGTTACCACATGCGAGAGGTTTCAGGTTCGAGTCTCTCCGCGGGGGTTTTACTTCAAGGTGGAATCTGTGGGGTTCTGCCCCATAGATGCGTCGATTCGAGGCTGGCAGAGACTATCTTCTGAGTATGTACTGTGGAATCGAATCACTAATTATTATTCGAGGTTGGCAGGGACTACCTTCTGGGTAAGTACTGTAGAATCGAATAACTAACTTAGTATTGTACGAACTCGCCATTCAAAAAAAAAAAAAAAAAAAAAAAAAAAAAAACAGCAAAAAAACATTACCGTGCTCCTAGGAAAACTTGGGACCAAACCTAAGCCGCACTTCTTAAACTCATCCAACGCATCACGAATAACCTGAATAGAACTCATATGTGCAACAGAAAACAAAAATAAAAATTATCAGCAAAACATAAATTAATAATTTCTTACCTCACATTTTAGATGAAAACTAAAATCTTCGGTCCTATACATATCGAGCTTCAACATCAACGACAATACTTCCATTACAAGCATAAATGGGAGGGGGGCATGGGATCTTCTTGCCTTAGACCACACTTTCCTTTGAAATAACCTAGCAATGTTCTACTTACATTTATTGAGAAAGATTGAGAAAGATGTCCACGAATCTACGATACACATTTCATAATCCAGCTAATCATTACATTGTGGTATCCAAAGTAACCCAAATTTGAGTGTAAAAATGTTCAGTCAACCGTATCATATGCCTTTTGAATATAACCTTAAATGAACAACGAGAAGAACCCCTCAACAAATGATAATTCCTCATTAATTCTTGTGCTAATAGGATATTATCGGATAGATTCCTTTCCGGGGCAAATGCAGATTGATTTTCATTCACAATATCATTAAGACTACCCTTTATACGATTTGAAATAATCTTGCCAATACATTTATAGATAACATTGCAACAATAAATATGGCGATAATCACTAACCTTACTCGGAGTTTGCACTTTCGGAAGAGGAGTTATAATCATATGATTCAATTCAGTGAACAGTTGGTTGCCTTGAAAAAACAGTTAAACCGCTTCAATAACCTCGTCCCCTACAATCTCTCCCAAGTTTCCTTTAAAATTACTGATGAAAAAACATCCCACCCCGGAGATTTATTATCACCGATACTAAAAATACTCTTCACTTCTTCTGTAGTAACCTGTCTAATCATATGGTGGGCTTTCTCATGTGAAATATTTCTTGTAAATAATTCAAACGGGTTCACAGTATCATAAACATTTTTTGCATTCCCTAAGAACTGCTCATAGTGTTCTACAAGCGACCAGCTACGTGTCCTTCCCCCCACAAAACCTCCATTAGCTTCCTCCACAACGTGAATGTGACTCACGTTTATTTTTTCCTTTTACTACCCCATGGAAGTAACTTGTGTTGGTTTAGTTTTGTGTTGTCAGTGTTCACAGAAAAGGGTTAAGATAATCAATCAAGGTACCGGATATTCACTTGAAATCGTGTAATCACTTTCCAATAGAAACTATTCGACCCTATGCCTGGGTTGCACGAATATCTCTATGGGATAAGACCAAGTGATGTTCTTGTTTTAGGCACAAATCAAGAACCAAATCGTATTCAAGTGTTTAGGGTTTGTATGTTCTGTATCCATGCAGTAAAGTTATGATCTCTATTTATAATAGAGATTACTCAAACCCTAGCCCATGGAATTAAGTATAATTAACGGCTCATTAATTATACCACAATAGTTTCCATAATAGTAGGAATCAGTGGTTATCAGCTTACCAGCATTAATAATGCTTACCAGTATTAACTTTAAGCTTACCAGCATTAACAATGCTTACCAGTATTAACTTTGCTCAGCAGTACTAACTTAGTACTGGTAGTCTCAACACTAGCAGTAGAAACTGTTAGTCTTAACACTAGCAGTATTAACTCTGCATTAGCAGCAGAATGTTCTGATCAGCAGTAGAATGAATAATACTAGCAGCAGAATGATCTGCATCAGCAGTATTATCATTTACACTAGCAGCAGAACCAGAAACCACTTAATTGAGTCAGGGTAAACATTGACCTGATGGGTGTACACTCCGTACCTCTAAACCCATTACCAGGTGTGAACTCATCCCTCAAGTGTACTAAATTTTCCAACAACTTGAATTAGAATCCCCACTCGTAACCATTCAATCTTTGATTTTTGTTTCAGAATACATTCATCTTTTAATACTACATCTTTATATTCTTTCAAATAATTATAATATATCAGTATATGAACAATCTCTAAATCCGCCATTAGAATAGCCACCCTTTCATGTAGGGATGAGTATTTCGAACCGAATCCCGGAACCGAACCGGGACCGTACCGAAACGGTACTGATTCCCGATATACGGTACGGTACCGGTACCACGAAATAAGGCAAAAAAAATTCGGTACCTTTCGGGAACGGTACAGGACTAATTCGGGAAATCCCGATTCGATACCGAATACAAAAGGTTTTTTTTTCTTTTTCTTTCTTGGATTAGATGTATTTAGTTGGTCCTGGTCATTCTAATCTTTTTGTTCATTGACAAGTTTTCTTCTTATTCTTAAGCCAACTTAATGTTCTATCATCATTCAGTTACCAACGAGGATAACGTTTGTTATTTATACATTTTCGTTGTTGAAACATGTGAACCATCAGCATTAAACTAGAAGTATATTGAGTTTGTATTTGAAATATTTCTCAAAATCAAACGAAAATCTATTTTGTACTTACTTCACACGATGAACCTGATACTGCAGCAAGTGTTATCACATCCTAGGAACATAAAGCGGATTCAGAGTTTACATCTCTTCCAAAATGTTTGAATGATAGCTAGACATTGTCGTTTCATAAAAAAATAGGGGGAAGTACCGAATAGGTACCGATTTTCTGGTACCGAGTACCGGTTTACCGGTACTGGTACCGAAATCCCATACGGTACGGTACCGGTACCTCTTTTTATGCTCGGGAAAAAAATGGTACAACTAATTCGGTACGGATTCGGTACCATTCTGATCGTGCTCATCCCTACTTTCATGCAAGTTTTCATTTTTCCATATTAACTTTCTAAGCGGTTCATTCACCATTCTCAATTTTTTGACAACGCGGAACATTTTATAGTCATTCACTCCTTGCATCCATCTGTCTCGCACGATCTCTTTAATATCCTTTTCTTTAGCAATATGATTACTAAATTTGAAAGGTCTAAGTTTAACTTTCTTCCCTTGCGGAATCTTAAGCAATGCATGACAAATGCATAACAATTAGAGAAAAGAATTAAAAATGCATCATTTGTCATGACACTATCAATTTTATTAGAATTTCGGTCTCGCATTCGGTATTTGATTCCAAGTAAAGCGCATCGCTATTTAGTTCACATATGTAGTTGCATCTACACATTCTTTAAATTCACACACTGCAATTGTTTCAAACAAAGGACGCGAGTTTGATTAGGGACCATAAGCTCTAATGATATCAACCAGTGAGAGTAGTACCGGGTTGGGTGACCGACCGGGAAGTCCTCACTTAGGGACCATAAGCTCTAATGATATCAACCAGCTGCTTTAGAAGCCTGGGCCCAGCCATGTGATGTCTCAAACAAAGGACGCGAGTTCGATTCCGATCCGCAGCATGGTTGGGTATTGGGTGGAGGTATTTTACAGGCATCAAACCTTTGCTGGGTAGGGTTGATGGGTACCATTATGGTACACAGAGTTAAGGTGTCCCTGCCAATCTACACTTTTTTTTTTTTTTTTTTTTACACATTCTTTAAATTCACACACTGCAATTGTTTCACGCGATGAAGCACTCGAGCTATCCTCAATACACTACGAGGCATTAAAATCCCCCATAATTGCCCATGGGTGGATTCTAACAAAACTCCTGTGCATTGATAAATCATTCCATAAGGGTGGTGGCAGTGGTTGGCGGTTTGCCCATCGGTATCACCATACCGGCGGTGAACACCATTGCCACCCCACCGGTATGGTCCAACGGCAAGCATGGGCGGCATGTGATGATTCAACGGTATGAAGAAAAAAGAGACGTTGGAGCAATTATTTGACCAAGATTTGATACTAGTGTAACATAAAACAAATCAATTATATTTAAACAAATCAAGATAGCTACAAACCTGGACTACTGAAAATTTGACCAAGATTTGATACTACACCTGCTTTAGTTTTTGCAGTTTGGGAAGACAAAGTACTGTTGGAAGTGAGTTATAATATTTGTTTTCCATGCAACACGTGTGTTTAATATGGCACGTTGCATGGATTATTTTGATCCTTGCATGCATACGTGTGAAGAGAGAATGGTAACATGTTTATATATATATATATCAACACCAGTAATTAACAAAATTATTTTGGATGAAAAATGTGAAATAAAGATTAGTTGGGAGGTATGAAAAAGGCATGGTTGCCACTAAAAAATGGTTGGGAGGTATGAAAAAAGTATGAATGAGGTGGAATGATATTATTGGTGGGTTGGAAGGTATGGGGTTTTTTCAGTGGCATGACTGCCACCACCCTAAAGGACGGTGCTATATATAATCATTAGCTGCATAAATAAAAGACACGAAAAATTTCGTATCATTTAAAACAGATTTTGTCAAAAAATGAATAACTTGTTAAGACTTAAGACTACGTAACCACCATCACTTCAATAACCTCTGGATTCTAACCCAAAATAATACACGGTCCTCCCTCACAAGAGATGCTATTCGAAGTCAATATACAATTTCCAAAAACTTTTTACAAATATTACTCAACTAATTAATAACCACGCGAGATTCTAAAATTGCACACATGCAAAGTTGATTTCTGATGTAATCAAATAAGTATTATATTTATGCATCATTTATCCCATTTACATTGCTCATTTACTTTGATTTAATGCAAGAATCATTACTTAATCGTTTACTTTTGTGATTCTTAGTAATTATGGAGCAAATATGGAAAAGAAGCGGAAACGACATTATTTGAAGCTAAAATGAAGAAAATAAAGAAATATGATGATCAGACATCCAGTCGGCGTATTAATGCTAATTAGATACGGCGTATCCCTTACTTGGAAGATTTCAAGACATTGCCTGACTTTGAAGGCTACGGCGTATCCATCTCTAGTTATACGCCGTATATTAAACTTGATCGATTTTGAAGAACATAAGACATCTTGTTAGGTCAGATTTTGCCCCAATTGTCTCTGACAAATATTTAAACATAAAATAGCCTAATTCATTCACTAAAGATTAGTGAGCATTTTGTCTCTGATAAGGATCAGAGAGTATGTCACTCTCTGATGACATCCAGAGAGTAATCTATACTCTGGTAACAAATTAAATAGTAAATTACTCCCTGATGATTACAAGAGGGTGTTACTCCCTGATGGTTATCAGAGGGTGTAACTCACTGATGGTTATCAGAAGATGTAACTCACTGATAAAAGAAATATGTGAGAATTGTATAAAGCTCAATCAACAGTCAAGCTTCAGGGAATTCGAAGACCAACTGAGCTGATGCGGTATCAGTGAGTAAAGTACAAGGAGCTACAAACAACACCAGAGTCACTGAGATCTGACAAATGTCTCATTGACCCTGAAGACTTATCTCTGAAGAGCAACTTAGTCTCTGAAGTCTGGGCGGGAAACTTCTTGGGAAGATAAGTGCAAATGCACTTATCAAAAGACGAGAAAGTAACATTTGGTACAAATAGTTTGTCAGCACTTATAAACCAAAAGTATGCTTAACCTAGCGTACTAGTCACGTGCTATTTATTGCAAGTTGGCAAGTTATTGTACCCATGTGCATGCACAGTATTTCCCCTTCTATATAAATGAAAGGCTGTAAACGAGATAAGCAGAGATTCTAAAAAGACATATAAAATAATACAAAGTATTATAGTTGATAGGATCTTCCTCTCATAGGAACAATCAAAGTAAAGCCAGTTGTTTGTGGTGTTCTTATTAGGAGTGAAGCCCACGTATTGTATCTTCAATACACCGTATCCAATTCCGGAGATACGCCGTATCCAATCCTGGAGATACGCCGTATATGTGCCTCATAAGAAAACCAAGTGAAGAAATGAAGCCAAATGAAGAAATCAAGTTTACAATTTGACCTAAGAGGATGCTTCACTATTTTGGTTATAGCTCCTTCGTCCGGACTCCGCTTTAGGTGATTTGGTATGTGCTTAAACACATACCATTTCTAGACCAAAACCGGACCAAAATAACCAAAAACCCGACCAAAATGCCAAAAGATATTGTGTTTTTGTGTTTTTGCATGTGCAGGGATGGATATCGTGAAAATTGACAAAAGACACAAGAAAATCAAGAAAACGAGCACGAGATACGAAAAGGCTTAGAACCGGAACCGGGAACAAAGAAAATGGTCAAAAATGCATCCGAGGTCCTCCACTATCAAAGATTGTCAACTCCAACCCTTAGATTATCTTTTAAAATATGGCAGCCACAGTCCCTAGAATTTCAGCAATTTACACATTTAGTCCCTTAAAATTAAAACCTTTAAAACTTTATACCTTTTATACCCGGATCCCATTTCACTTAAACTTTGCCTAAAATAAATAAACACAAACCCATCAAATCATCTACTAACCCAATCCTTATCACACCAATCCGGGCCCAAAGAGAATAACCAACCCGAGCCCACTCCCTTACCCATCACCTAGCCCATACCCGATCCACCTTCCACCAAATAAAACCTCGGTCAAAGTTTTTTGTTAACTAAAATCCCATTCGGTCAAAAACTTATATTCGGTCAAAAGATAAAAAGAAATAAAACTCACACCTCACTTTACCATTCTCTCTTATCTCTCTCACTAAAAAAAAAATAAAACCGATCCCCATTTTTCATCCCCATGAACCCTAATTTACCCAACTTCAAAATTACTACAATTAAGGGTACAATAGTCAATGATTGGATCTTCTAGAAGACCCTGACAGAAAGGAATGACACGTGGGGGACGCTCATTGGAGAGGCCACATCATTTCATCTAATCGTACGGGTGAAATTAAAGATTGAAGAAAAAGGATGATCTAAGGGTGATGAAGGACTCATAAGCACGCGGATCGCCAGCATGGCAAAGACCCGAAGGTTCGGTGTAAGCCTATAAATAGAGGAGGGTTCTTCCCATTTATGTATGTAATTTTTATTTAGCAAAGTTATGCTGTCAAAATAGTTTTAGAAATTTAGTCTTTCAATTCGAGTTGTAATTTTTCTGTTTTAAGGCTTGTAATTTTTATTATTAATGTTTTAGATTAAAAGTTTAATTGTAATTTTAGTTTTAAATCAATTTATAAGTTCATCCGAATTTTACTTTGTAATTTTGTTTTGGTTAAATGAAATTTTCATTTTCAGTTTTGTAAGTTGTTCTTGAATTAAATTTTATTTAGTATTGTTTTTATCTTAGTATTACTTCAGTTAAAAAAAAATATATATATATATATATATAAAAGAAAAAAATAATAATAATAAATCCGATAAGTTGATAAGCTGGTGAAATAGCTGTGGAATGGTGATGTGGATTAAGCTGGATATTGGGTATGATATTGGCTTTCATAAGCCTGGGTAATTTTAAGTTGTCTGAGTTCATTGTCTCATCAGCAGGAATCAGTGAGTACCATTGTGCTTGTCTTGTTAATTTTAGCTTTAATTAAGATTTGCTTATTTGCTAGATTTTAGTATTTGTCTTGTGTTATGTTAGAATATTAGTAGCTCAAATTTTATAGGATAGAGTATAGTTTGAATCTGCTAGGTTCTAGAGTATGTTTGCATAATCAGTTAGAATTAAGGATGTTTGATCTGTGTTTCTTCAGTGTTATTGTTGCTCAATTGTGGTTGGCTGCTAGTTATCTTCTCTGCTGATCAGTGAATTGCCTAGTTCACAAGTTGATTTCTAGAATTCTAATTGAGTTTAGTAAGTGGATAGTGGGGCAAAAGCTAGTCATACTAGTTGTTCATTAGATTCTGCTTTTATTTTGCTATTTTTAGCTTATTTGAACTGCTCAGTTGAGTCTAATTGTGAGCTATTTAGGACTGTTTTATAAATGTTGTGAAAAACTCAACTGTTCTGAGAATAAGCTGATTTCCAGCTTAATTAATCTTGTTTGAACTTTTTCTTTCCATTTAAATTAGTGGTAGTTAGCTTGTTGTTTGATTTGTAAAAGAAGAAAAGTAAAAAAAAAAAAAAAATAGTTTAGCAATTTGTAAAACCCAGGAATCGAACCTGGGGCTGTTTATCTAGAGTAAATCATTTTCCATTTTCAGATTATTGCAAATCAGTCCTTAAGTTTCAGGTGTTGCGAGTTTGGTCCTTGTCTTTGTTTAAAAGTGTTTAGTGTATTAAACAAGTTTCAGAAAAATACAGTTTGGTCCTTGTCTTTTGTTTTAAAAGTTTTAGTTTAAATAAAGTTTCCAAAATTTGCATTTTTAGTCCCTCGTTTTTATAAAACTTTATTTTCTTAAATTTCTTTTATAAAATCAGTTTTTAATAAAATTCATTTTCGTCCATTAGATTTTATTTTTATTTCTATTTTTAAGTATAATTTCACTAATAGATTTATAAATCTCGGGATTAGCCCGGGATTTGCATTTATTTGAATTTTCTTTGTGTGCATTTATTTTAATAGCGTAGATTGCTTTTAATTTTTCTTATTATAGTGTAATCAATTCTAAAAAAATAATCTTTCACGTCACTTTTTCACTTCACATTTTCACGACACCGATTCGACAAATTCGCCGTCAAACCTTCGTTGGGAGAACGACCCGGGGAAATTGTATTCGTTACAATTTCTTTGGAAAAACAAAATAAATATATAAAAATAAACATCAATAAAATGGCGCCGCTGCCGGGGAAGGCTTGAAACGAGTGCGTCGATTTCGTCCGTAGTTTTTGTGATTTGAAGATCCTTCCTTGGAAGTTATTGTTTTTTATAAAAAAATAAAAATACAAAAATATAATAATTAAAAAACACTTTTCCTAAAGTGTTTTCACCATTAATAATAAATCCTCCGTCTTCCGTTGAAGGAGGGCGGTTGTAAACCATTCCAAATAACAACAAAACAAATCGTGAAATTAATCGTTATCGGATTACTTTATTACTACAACCTAATTACGGGGTTTAAGGAAGCTTGACATTAAATTGTCGAGCTGAAGAAGGCGGGTTTTTAAGCATCTTCGGAGCTACTCTTGCCTTCCCGCCATGCTGCGCGTAGTTTTAAAGGAAACGGTTACGGTTAACGTAACGGTTACCAAAAAAAAATATATAAATAAAGTCTTTTGTTTTTTTTTTCAATATATTAAAAAAGCCAAAAATAATTCCCAACCAAAAATACAAAAAGATTTTTGATTTTTATTTTTGTTTCCTTTTTGGTGTATGCACACCCGTTCTTCTTCTTCTAATCCTCTTCTTTCACCACTTTCAAATCCCGAGAGGATTATCCGTCAAAACAACCGTGTTCATTTCTCAACCGTTGAGGAAATGGCCAACAACCAACACAATCAACCCCCGCCGGTGGGTGTTGACAATCACAACCAAGGGCAAGCTCCCGATCTCCGCACTATGCAAGAGTTACTCCAATGTCCCACCGTGGGATACGGAGACGCTATTGTTATACCCCCGATTCGAAACACAAATTTTAAACTCGAGACCGGTTTAATTCAACTTGTCACGGGAAATCAATTTCATGGTTTTGATCGGGAGGATCCTCACAATCACATCCGATGGTTCAATAAATTAACCTCAACACATTACCATAAGGATGTCCCTCACGAAACAATCAAATTGATGTTATTCCCATTTTCGATCGAGGGGGCGGCCCGAATTTGGCTCGAGAAAGAACCTCCTCAATCAATCCATACTTGGGAAGATCTCGTCCATAAATTCGTGAACTATTTCTTTCCTCCATCTAAAATGACCAATGCTAGGAATGAAATCACAAATTCCCAGCAACGATTTGATGAGAATTTCGGTGAGGCATGGGAACGATTCAAGGATCTCCTACGGAAATGCCCACATCACGGATTCTCGGAATTGCATCAGATCGATACGTTCTACAATGCCTTAACTCAATCAGATCAGGATTCACTCAATGCAGCCGCCGGTGGCAATATCATGAGTCGAATGCCGAGAGAAATTCTTTCAATTATTGAGAACAAATCAAAGGTACCTACCTCAAGGAACAAACCGGTTGTTTCTAAGGTGAGTACCCAAGCTTCTAGCAGTGATGCTAAGATCGACAAGCTTGCAGATATGTTCCAAGCTTTCATTCTCTCAGAACAAAAGAAACAATCTTCTCCGCCCGCACAAGTTAAAGCGGTGCAAGAAAATTGTGTTATTTGTGGTGGTCCCCATCCTTATTATGATTGTCAAGCTACCGATAGCCAAGTTTGCAATGCTACTGCAGCAGCTGCAAACTACAATCAAAATCAAGGATTCCGTCCTCAAGGTGAAGTTAACTACCGAGTTAGCAACCAAATGGGACCACCCGGTTTTACACCCGTTCAAAACAACCAAAACCGTTTACCTCAAACCAATCAAGGTTACAATCAAAATCAAAGCTACAACCAAAATCGAGGAAACAATTATCAAGCTCAACCGCAACAAGTCTATCAACCTCCTCCTCCCCAAGTTCCACTTCCTCCCGACTTTGTGAGTTATATGAAAGCAACCGATGCTAGCATACGAACTATGCAAGGTCAAATCAACAATATGAGAGCTGACTTTCGGAAGGAGATTGATACGACAATATCTCGACAAACAAACGACCTTAAGCAAATGATGAGTGGATTTTTTCAGATGAATCAACCCTCAACCTCGGGTACTTCTTCTCTTCCTAGCAACACAATTGCTAACCCGAGGGGCGATGCTAAGGCAATCACGACTCGGAGCGGTGTTTCATATGATGGACCCACGGCTCCGGCTACCGCTTCTTCTCTACCTCCCAAGGTAGCCGTCCGTGAACCCGAGGCGACCAAGGACATGGAACCTCCTACTAACAACGGAGGAACCAAAGACGTCCAACCTCCGGTCGTCCATCCATCTGAACCAAAGAATGTTGAGCCAAAAGAAATTCCCGTCAAAGCAAACCTTCCGTATCCTTCAAGAATGAATGATCAAAAGCTCCGCGATAAAGCTTCAAATCAAATGGAAAAATTTTTCCAAATTTTTCAAGAATTACATTTCGATATAAGCTTCGCGGATGCTTTACTTTTGATGCCTAAGTTTGTTTCGACTCTCAAAAGTTTATTGAATAACAAGGAAAAATTAATTCAATTAGCAAAAACTCATCTGAATGAAAACTGCTCAGCGGTAATTCTCAAAAAGCTTCCGGAAAAGCTTGGAGATCCCGGAAAATTCCTTATTCCATGTGTATTTCCGGGAATGGTTGAATGCTCCGCCTTGGCCGATCTCGGTGCTAGCATCAACCTAATGCCGTTGTCAGTATGGCAAAAGCTTTCTCTGCCCAAACTTACCCCCACTTGTATGACTCTCGAGCTTGCGGATCGTTCCGTAACCCGTCCCGAAGGTATAGCCGAGGATGTCTTCGTTAAAGTGGGGAAGTTCCATTTTCCTGCAGATTTTGTGGTTGTTAATTTTGACGCTGACCCCCGGGTTCCTCTCATTCTCGGAAGATCATTTTTGAGGACCGGGCGGGCTTTGATTGACGTATACGGAGAAGAAATAACTCTGCGAGTTGATAATGAAAAAGTCACGTTTCAAATCAATCCGAACTCGAAACCTCAAACCGACAAATGCAATGTCGCTACGGTTGATCAAAAGTCCGATCCCGTAATTGCTCCTAAAAGAGTTGATCCAAACCTTTCAAGATTCACGGTCAAGAGTATGTCAGAAAAACGTGCTGAGCTCAAGGCTATGAAAATTAATCCTGGATCGAGCAAATGGTTTGAGTGTTGTGCTGCAAATACTAAGAGTATTCTTGATGATGATGAATCTGATTCGGAGACCACAACGGAAGAGGTGGAAATTGCTAGCTCTAAGAGCACACCTCTTGTCCCACCTCCGGAGACGGTTTATCGTGTAGAGATGGTTGATTCTGTTCTTTCCGACTCTTCCCATCCTTCTCCTCCGATTGAGGGAAGTGAAATCTTGAGGGAAGAGCTCGAGGTGTTGTCTGTTAATACTCCAATTTCGCCGGAAATTGTTGAGACCAATAGTGATCCAGGGGAAGATGTCTTGAAATTTGATGAACAATTGTTTCCCCTGGAAGATGTTAAGGAAAAACCGCCTAAATCCGTTCAAATTGTTGATTCAAAATCAGAAGAGCAAAGTAGTGGCAGTACCACTTCTTATATTGATTCTCTTCTTGAGGAGTTCACCGATGAACTCGCTCACATCGATCCACTCCCACCGGGGGATGAGGACGATGAATTTGATTTTGAATCTGACTTAAGAAAATTGGAATCTTTAATGAACCAGGATCCGTCTAAATATGATTCTTATCACGAGGAGTTCACCAATAAACTCGCTCACGATGATCCACTTCCATCATATGATGATGATCTCTTTAACGTTCATGCTGATTATAAAGAAGTTGAAGATCTTTTGTACCATGCTCCATCATCTGATTCTTACTCCGAGCTTAATGATGATGATGACCTCTTCGATTTTAGGGCCGATCAAACCGAATGGAGAAATCTTTTATATGGCAAACCTACTGAAAAAGGCCCTAAAATTGAAACCATAACCGAGGATGCTTCAACTGTCTCTAATGACTTAGCTCCTAATTCTCCTGAGGATGATTTCTTTTTTGAGTCCTCCATTGAGTACCCTGCTGAATTTCCTTGTGAGGACACAGTATTTAAGCCAGGCTTACTCGATGATGGTAAAATTCATCCTTTGATGAAAGTGACTCTTGATACGAATTTAAAGTTTCCTGCCTCATCTAAGGAACTTTTAATTCTGGAGAAAAATGATTCCTCTCTGCTTCTTTCTATTCAAAAACTCTCATTCTGCCCGGAGTCATCTCTGCTTGAAACTTTGCTATCGTTTCCAGCCGGAAACGAAGACAAAGTTTTTGACCCCGGCATCACCGCTTTCATCTTCTAAAAGCCGTGGGTATCTCAATCGGAGTGGAACTTTCGTGTGCTTCAATGTTTATCCAAACATCTTGAACGAAAGTCCGATTGAGATTATCTCTTCCACTTGCTCCCCCAAGGACAAATAAATTCGGGGTCGAGTCAAGCTCATGTGACTCGGTTAACAAAAACAAGCGCTTCGTGGGAGGCACCCCATGCTTATCCATCTATCCTCTTATCTTATTTCTAATAAAACATGAGGAGGGATCCTCTTCTCCATATCTTGTGTTTCGTGGTTTTTCTTATGATGTGTCCAGGAATGCCCGATGATGAAGACTCTCGTGCTCGTAGTTTCCTTCACGCTACTCGAGTTTCATCATTCGCTGCTTATCAATATCCTAAAATCTTATCGTTTTACATCTATCTTTTGGCATAATTAATAAACGGCCTTAGATTTTTGTAGGAGAACCCTTACCTTTAAGACATTGAGGACAATGTCTCGTTTTAGTCTGGGGGGGGGGGGGTAATCTTTCGATTTGATTTTTGCCTTGCATTTTTGCCGTTTACTCATGCAACCCCGTTTTTTTTTCCAAAAAGTCCAAAAAAATGAGAAAAATTTAAAATTTTTTTTTGCAAAAATATAATAAATTTTGACATTTTTGTTGACTTTCCGCTGGAGAGAGTAGGAATAAAATTCTGACTTGACCGGGCGTGTTGAGCCCTAGCTTGTTCCCTTAACCATTTATGATCCATAAGCTCGTGCTAGTCTTTTACACAAGGAGCTAGAAAACGCGAATTCTTTTTAAGAGTTTGCAAGTTCCCGTATTTGACTTTATATATGCATGGCTTGATTATTTGGCTAAGCATTCGCGGATCTTATTATTTAAGATTTTAAATTTGCGAAGAACGAGAAATGATAGAGTTGTTTATAAGTTAGATTGCTAAACGTGGAGCAGTTGGATCTCTTTAGAGCTCATCGAAGTTACTTGTGGTTTTTTGTTCCCATAAGCTTGTTTCACCTTAAAAATAAAAATCTAGGAATAATTAAAGCTATTTTGGTTTTGGCGATAATTAGTTTCTATTTCTTCCTTAGAGAATTCTTGCTTATGAAAGTTGGGTACACATCAAGGTACTGTCAGTGTTACGGTGTAATAGACTATTCCATCTTGCCGGCTCGCAACCGATGTTGGGATTGTTATAAAAGCCGTAGGACTTGGGGTTTGGCAAATATATAATGAATAACGAATAATAATAATAATCCAAAGCCATAAAAAGTTTTCTGCATCTTGCCGGTTCGCAGCCGATGTTGTAGACTTCTAATAAAGGCAGAGGAAAAATTCCAAGGTCATAATAGACTATCACATCTTGCCGGTTCGCAGCCGATGTTGTGATTGTTATAAAGGGCCAAGGATCAATAATAATATGAGCTTAATAATGTTAATAATGCCAAATTTCGACTCCGGGGGTGTCCTAATAAAGGCTTCCGTCTCTGGACTCGTAGATGAGTTGTTTCGGTCGCAAATAAAAGGGATATCCTCAAAATCGTGTTAAATCAGAGACCTTGATGTGGACCTCATTTTCGTATGCAACGGTTTTCGAGGGAAGGTTTGGAAACTACTTAGCGTCTAAACTAAGGTATCTTTATCGGCATAAAAATTATCGAAACGAGAATTTGAAGAAATTCATTTCTCACCAAAAATAAAATAAATAGAGGAAAATAGGAATTTGGGAACGAGAAGTAATACACAATTAGCTTTTATGAGTAGTGTTGGCAATCTAACTTGTGAATAACAATGATTTCGTTTTTAAGCTTAGTTTGGGGACTTGTGAAAAATCAGGAACGACGAATTTTATCCGTATGGTCACTTCTTCATGAGTCGTGTTTCCTACTCGAAGATCCTAAAAATTATCGAAAGATAATGATTGTCAACAAAAGCCGTCACATGAATAATGAGAAAAATATAAAAATACAAAAATAGAATAAAAAGGAAAAATGGGGAGTTTTTATAACATTGCATGAGGACATTGCAATACTTAGTCTGGGGGATTTTGGTATGTGCTTAAACACATACCATTTCTAGACCAAAACCGGACCAAAATAACCAAAAACCCGACCAAAATGCCAAAAGATATTGTGTTTTTGTGTTTTTGCATGTGCAGGGATGGATATCGTGAAAATTGACAAAAGACACAAGAAAATCAAGAAAACGAGCACGAGATACGAAAAGGCTTAGAACCGGGAACCGGGAACAAAGAAAATGGTCAAAAATGCATCCGAGATCCTCCACTATCAAAGATTGTCAACTCCAACCCTTAGATTATCTTTTAAAATATGGCAGCCACAGTCCCTAGAATTTCAGCAATTTACACATTTAGTCCCTTAAAATTAAAACCTTTAAAACTTTATACCTTTTATACCCGGATCCCATTTCACTTAAACTTTGCCTAAAATAAATAAACACAAACCCATCAAATCATCTACTAACCCAATCCTTATCACACCAATCCGGGCCCAAAGAGAATAACCAACCCGAGCCCACTCCCTTACCCATCACCTAGCCCATACCCGATCCACCTTCCACCAAATAAAACCTCGGTCAAAGTTTTTTGTTAACTAAAATCCCATTCGGTCAAAAACTTATATTCGGTCAAAAGATAAAAAGAAATAAAACTCACACCTCACTTTACCATTCTCTCTTATCTCTCTCACTAAAAAAAAAATAAAACCGATCCCCATTTTTCATCCCCATGAACCCTAATTTACCCAACTTCAAAATTACTACAATTAAGGGTACAATAGTCAATGATTGGATCTTCTAGAAGACCCTGACAGAAAGGAATGACACGTGGGGGACGCTCATTGGAGAGGCCACATCATTTCATCTAATCGTACGGGTGAAATTAAAGATTGAAGAAAAAGGATGATCTAAGGGTGATGAAGGACTCATAAGCACGCGGATCGCCAGCATGGCAAAGACCCGAAGGTTCGGTGTAAGCCTATAAATAGAGGAGGGTTCTTCCCATTTATGTATGTAATTTTTATTTAGCAAAGTTATGCTGTCAAAATAGTTTTAGAAATTTAGTCTTTCAATTCGAGTTGTAATTTTTCTGTTTTAAGGCTTGTAATTTTTATTATTAATGTTTTAGATTAAAAGTTTAATTGTAATTTTAGTTTTAAATCAATTTATAAGTTCATCCGAATTTTACTTTGTAATTTTGTTTTGGTTAAATGAAATTTTCATTTTCAGTTTTGTAAGTTGTTCTTGAATTAAATTTTATTTAGTATTGTTTTTATCTTAGTATTACTTCAGTTAAAAAAAAAAATATATATATATATATATATAAAAGAAAAAAATAATAATAATAAATCCGATAAGTTGATAAGCTGGTGAAATAGCTGTGGAATGGTGATGTGGATTAAGCTGGATATTGGGTATGATATTGGCTTTCATAAGCCTGGGTAATTTTAAGTTGTCTGAGTTCATTGTCTCATCAGCAGGAATCAGTGAGTACCATTGTGCTTGTCTTGTTAATTTTAGCTTTAATTAAGATTTGCTTATTTGCTAGATTTTAGTATTTGTCTTGTGTTATGTTAGAATATTAGTAGCTCAAATTTTATAGGATAGAGTATAGTTTGAATCTGCTAGGTTCTAGAGTATGTTTGCATAATCAGTTAGAATTAAGGATGTTTGATCTGTGTTTCTTCAGTGTTATTGTTGCTCAATTGTGGTTGGCTGCTAGTTATCTTCTCTGCTGATCAGTGAATTGCCTAGTTCACAAGTTGATTTCTAGAATTCTAATTGAGTTTAGTAAGTGGATAGTGGGGCAAAAGCTAGTCATACTAGTTGTTCATTAGATTCTGCTTTTATTTTGCTATTTTTAGCTTATTTGAACTGCTCAGTTAAGTCTAATTGTGAGCTATTTAGGACTGTTTTATAAATGTTGTGAAAAACTCAACTGTTCTGAGAATAAGCTGATTTCCAGCTTAATTAATCTTGTTTGAACTTTTTCTTTCCATTTAAATTAGTGGTAGTTAGCTTGTTGTTTGATTTGTAAAAGAAGAAAAGTAAAAAAAAAAAAAATAAGTTTAGCAATTTGTAAAACCCAGGAATCGAACCTGGGGCTGTTTATCTAGAGTAAATCATTTTCCATTTTCAGATTATTGCAAATCAGTCCTTAAGTTTCAGGTGTTGCGAGTTTGGTCCTTGTCTTTGTTTAAAAGTGTTTAGTGTATTAAACAAGTTTCAGAAAAATACAGTTTGGTCCTTGTCTTTTGTTTTAAAAGTTTTAGTTTAAATAAAGTTTCCAAAATTTGCATTTTTAGTCCCTCGTTTTTTATAAAACTTTATTTTCTTAAATTTCTTTTATAAAATCAGTTTTTAATAAAATTCATTTTCGTCCATTAGATTTTATTTTTATTTCTATTTTTAAGTATAATTTCACTAATAGATTTATAAATCTCGGGATTAGCCCGGGATTTGCATTTATTTGAATTTTCTTTGTGTGCATTTATTTTAATAGCGTAGATTGCTTTTAATTTTTCTTATTATAGTGTAATCAATTCTAAAAAAATAATCTTTCACGTCACTTTTTCACTTCACATTTTCACGACACCGATTCGACAAATTCTCCGTCAAACCTTCGTTGGGAGAACGACCCGGGGAAATTGTATTCGTTACAATTTCTTTGGAAAAACAAAATAAATATATAAAAATAAACATCAGCTTTAGGTGATTCAAAAGGTCATAAAAGGGAAAAGGAAAATCTACGACTATTGAATACGGCATATTGGGACTTGGTGAGTACGCCATATTGAGTGCAGAAAGCAGGCGACTTATTTTTAGTATTCCTTGGAGGCCACTCTTGCTCAACCCTATAAATACCAGCCCCTAAAACATTTTTGGTATCACAACAGAGACCTGGGACAGTCCCAAGTCGTCCCCCACATCCTCCATTGCATTCTTGAAGAATATCTCACACCATCACAACGTGTATCATTCGGTTTGCATAATAATTTGTCTATGAATTCATTATGTTTACTTTCGATGAATACTCTATCATTTGCTACTAAGATTATGGGCTAACAGCCTAACACCTTTTGGTGTTAGCCAAGTTTAAGACTATCATGTTATTTTGATTCGTTTACTTTGATTATTTGCATTTGATTATTTGCATTTTCATTAGATATTTTATATGTCTATCGTACTCGATTCATTTGTTTTGTTTATTATTGTTTAGATTTTAAGTTATTGATTTATTTCTATGATTTATGATCCGTATCATAGTGGTAGATGTTAGTGACAATGGATAAATAGATTAAGAAGCATTACCATTAGGACTAGTAGCCGCGGCCGTATTCCTAGGTTAGTCAATATATGATTAAGGCAAGTAAGTTAATGTGAGAGCTCTTATAAATGTCCATACACGAGAGTTTAGGTAGTCTCATTTCTATGTGACTACCAAGATAGATTATATTTAATAGTTGAAGACTATATGCGTGCTTGATGCTTATTGATGTGTCTCGAAAGCTTTAAATTTATATAACTAGTTCAACCGTTTTTCTCTTAACTCAAAACACATGCGTAAAAGTATAACCCTCGTTTATAGTAAAGAGTTTAGGCAAGACCTGGTCATTCCATAGGGACTGAGATTATTCTATATATCAATTAAACTACTTAGGTTGATTTAGAAAGCGATTAAGCAAATAACAAAAACTTGATGGAATTCAAATATAGGACAAGTATGATCACTTGGATAGTTTCTATAACTCAGTGGTAGGCTAATGATGATGATCTCAGGTGGTAAAGTAAGTTTAATCCATAATTGGCTATTTTCGTCAAAATGGCTTTTCCACTGATTAACTATATTGATTCAAGATTTATGTTTTTATTTGTCAAGTGAATATGTTTTCACAAGTTCACAGAGACAATTACAATACTTAAAACTCAATTGTTTATGACTTAACAAGAGCGGATTTCTCCAACCAATTGATCAAGGCACACACACATGCTTTGATAATTATATAATGCCAATTAGTTCTTTCGACCTTTACCAATTAACAAGTACAACCAGAAGTTATAAACTATGGAAAAGAGTCTCAAATACAGCAAGGTTTCAACATAAACAAAAAAAATCGAATGAGATCATATCATAGCCAAATCACTTTATTATATTAACATATCCAAGAAATCATAAAGAGTTTAGCCTAACATGGCTTTAGTAATCATGCTTAAAATGGTGAAATGGAATGTAAAGATAGACATATGCCCTGAATTGGATACAATGATTGCACTACCGTCACTAGCGATCAATTATACCAATACCAAAATCGCACTTCAAAGTATACCACAATTTTGCTTCACACGCCCAATCTAATTTATGTTATTTGACTAAGAAATGATTACAGAAATGCAATGAGTAGTTTGAATTTGGAGGTGATGATTTGTGGTAGATTGGGGTGCTATTTATAGGCTAACTGTGACTGATCATCTTCTGAAGTACGCCGCACCTGTAAGAAGATCGGCGGGCTTCATCAGCGATATTGGCGTACTTTGTTCTTAACACCGGCGGGCTTCATAACTTTTCTTGGCGCCAAAGGGTCACAATTAAACGGAGGACCAGCGCACTTTATACTAGAGATCGCCGCACTTGTAGATGCTGACTTGGAGTATGGGACTGATCGTAGCTCTTGTAACCGGCGTAGTTTTATATAAGATCGGTGCTCTTTATTGCTTTTTATACTGTGGAAAACTAGAAGGGGGGGTTGAATAGTTTTACCGTTTAAAATTAATTCGCTTTGTTACTCTATGCTATTTTAAAGGAAACAAGTACAAACAAATATTCACACAATATATATATATATATATGAAAAGTAAAGAGAGGAAAGATCAAACCACACAACACGGATGTTTATAGTGGTTCGGCTACAAGGACTCTCTTCCTTGCCCTACTCCACTCCTCGAGCCTCTAACTCGAGAGTTATCCTTCACTAAGAAACAAACTCTCTTCTAGGTGGAGAAAACCTTTACACGTCGCTTACTTCCTTTTTCGGTACTAAGCTAAACACCGGGTTCTATTTCAAGGCAGAACCAACCTAACGTCGCCTATACAATTACCGACACTAAGCTAGATGTCGAGTTCTTTACAAGGGTTCAACCACTCCCGTTTGGTTCTTTCACAAGGGTACAACCACTCCCTACACTCTTTGTGTTTTGAGGACTAAAACACTAACCACACTCACTGAGATAAATGATACAAATAATGATGTGTGAACTACAACTATATCACACAGTAACTATGCCAAAGGTTTTACACGTCTGTGTTGAACCTTGATGCTTAATCTCCTTTGCTATAAAAGGAAAGATCAATGAAATGAATGAATGATAAATGTTAGATGATATGTAAATGAATGACTATGAATGTTAGGCTATATGAGTGATGGTGTGTCCAAATGATCAGCTTGCTATTTATAGGCAAGCTGGTGAACAGCCGGCGGATCCGGCGGATCCCATAAAAGGTATACGTCTTTGATGTCGTTTGGTTCCGCCAATCATGACAGCTAAGAATTTATGGATATCTTTCCAAATACAGCTATATCCTCCACATCTTTGTTATGTCACATCAAAATCTTCCAAAGTCAACTATCTTGCTTGAAGATCTAGCTAAGATATTACATAATCTATGTATGATGCATGCCATGATGTCATTGTATCATTTTAAAAATAAAGTTTCCTTTTAAGGAAATAAACTAGTAGATGTGTAAAATGTTATTCTAAGTAATCTTGTGAAATGTAAAATGTGTTTTAAAGTGACTTTAACTAGTATTTACAATTTGCTAAAAGATATGCTTTGTAATTGTCATTAACAAAACTAAGTAAAGATCGTAAAATATAAATAACGTTTTTAGGACGATATTTGTATTAACATATACTTTTCATCGCTTTAGCTCGTTCTTAATTCCAATGCTTATGCTTTATCTTGATAATGGAGATTCTTTGTCGATTGGACTTGAAATGTGTTTTCATGCAATTAAGTATCGAAAGTGTGACAACCGATAATTTTTGGGGATTATTTTAATGCCGCACTTTGCTTTAAAACGAATATTTAATACCTGAGAACCGTTTTGGGAACGTAGTGGGAATTTGTTTTGGAATATAAGGAATTTTGTTGGAATATTGTTACGTGATATATGAAGTTTCACCGTAGAACTTGTGATTTAACACAACGTGAGTCGGCACAGTCTAACCTAATAATACGAGAAATATTGATTTTTGATGCGTTAAACGGATATAGACGTATTTATAGTCATCTTTAATGGAAAAATGAATTTAAAAATATTGGCGCAACTTAAAACGTCTCACGAGAATTTTTTATTATGTTAAACGGACCCGAGAAACGTTACGATATAAGTTTATCCAAACTGTCACTTTTGGCCCCCCTTGTGTCATTTTCAGTCCGAGCCCCCCTTACTTTATGTGTTTGGAAAAAATGGTCAATGGGTCAATATAAAACCCTATTCCCCTCCCCATTTCACCCAAACCCTAACAGATTTTCTCTCTCTCTCTCTCTCTCTCTCTCTCTCTCTTTGAGTTCCAGCCGCCGCTCCACCAAACCCTAACACCACACCCGCCGTTCACGCCGACTCCCACCACCAAACAAACATAAACCCACCCTTATATCACCATCTCCACCACGTATTCGTAGTGCACGTGCCTATTGGAACACGAGACGACTACAATACATTAGACTCATGAGAAATTTAATGTATTTGAGTCGTAACAGACAAACAATGTGAAAATATCGTCTAACGAAAGATAATATCTATAATCCCTTGCCAACTAAAACGTGTTTGGAAACTAATAAAGTCATTTGACTTGGAACGTTCTACGAACGTATAAGTCATGATGAATTTTTGCTTAAATATATAAAACGTGTATGTTTTATAAAACTTAATGGGATTATAACCGACGACTACCAATCCTTTCAACTATTTGGTGTGTTTATTATGTGTGATTTATTTGGGTTATCTCCGCCATCTTTACTTGACTTCTTTTCATTCATTCTGCGACGTTCCCGTTATTGTCACTCTTTTGGCGTGTGTACACTTGAGTCAGCGTCTGTTCACCACTACACAAACGATGATACCAAACTCTAATAAACGGATACAACAAGATTATTTTTGGAAATGGAATTGGATTATTTTTGGGAATGGAAATGATTGATTTTGGGAATGGAACTGGTTAACTTTGGAAACCCTTGCGCATTTGATTTATGAAATATATTTTGAGACGAGTCTTTATATTATTAGGTTGTGCCGTGTTGTCATAGTTGCCGTTGTGCTATACCACCCTTGAGCTGTTGTGCTATGCTACTGTTTGGTTTATTGTGCTGTTCTACCCACTGATATTGTTGTGATATTTCATTGCTGGACTGAGGTGAGTTCATGGCCCCTATTTTTACCTATTTTAAAACAGTTTTGGGGGAGTATACATGCACGTTTTTAAATAAACTCAATGACTGTTTATTTGGAATATGCGAACTGTTTACTCAAGATTTGACTGTTTGGCTGAAATATTTGATTTGGTTATTTGAAGGCGTTATGTGATTAACTGATATGCATGTGAGTTTCACAACCCCACTTTTACTCATGAACTGTTTATTGAAACCATGGGGTGAGGAAACATGAAAAACCGTTTTGAATGAACTTAACTATTGTTTTATGATTTTCTATAACGTGTTGACTGGCTAAGGTTAGATATTTACAACAGATATTTGTCTTAGACTAGGATAGCAAATAACCCGGATACCTTTTGCTATAACGTGTTGCCTGGCTAAGGTCAAATATATCCTTGGGCCCTACTGTGTCTGTCAATATGAGAGAGGGCTACCGTGACCTATCATATTGATATTGGATTGTTTGTGTTTGTTGATATATGTGGATTTTGTGATTTATGTCTATCTTAGTCCAGTGTAGCAAATAACTTATCTTGGTCCACTGTTATACTTTTGCTTAAACCTATGAACTCACCAGCGTAAGCTGACCTTTTAGCATGTATTCTCAGGTGACTGATGCAACTATTGTTGAATGCTTAACTTGGAGGCTTGGCAAGTGGCACGGTTCATGGATCAATTTCGACTCTGATAACTAAATTGGGGACCTACCTTATGTTTTATTTTGGGCTTACTTCCACACTTTTGAATAAATGTAAATACTAAATATTTGGTTGGAATGTTTTAATTAATACTGATGACGTATTTCCGTTTTCATATGCCTGTGTTGTATACCAATCCCTGTAGCGCCCCAAAAGCTTGATTAGTCTTCCACTGTACCAAAATTTGGGGGTGTTACAGATTGGTATCAGAGCTCAAGGTAATAGAGAACTGGGTACTTATCAAAAACCTAGACTATAACCATTTTTCAAAATTGATCCTACGACCGTCACGTGCCTGCCTGCCAAGCCGAAGCCTCTAGTATTAACATGATGAGCTGATGAACTGCTTGATATGAAATTGGAATATTTGGGGAACTAGGATGAGAATTAGGCGACATTTGACTTGATAATATGCTTAGACTTATGCAGTATTTGATATGGGAACATGTTTAGAATCATGCGGTAATTGTTCTGATAATATATTTGGAATTACGCGGTATTTGATTTGGGATGATGCGGTATTTGTTATTACTGTTTTGGAAGATTTTATGTTATGTTGGGGTTACAGGTCGGTCTAACGTTAATAGACCCGACCGATTCATTTATCGGACTTATTGGGTTGACGAAACCAATAAGGGCCCGGTAAGTGTGTTGGAGGAATTTATTAGCGTATGACCCACCCTTATGACTTACCAATTGTTTTGTGATATTCTGGATTGTGGTAACTATTTACTACCATTGTCACAGACCATGTCTCCTCCCTATCTAGTCCTCACCTACTCATACTGTTTTGGTGGTAATATTTCTGTATGTTTCCGTTATGTTCACGAACTTCCTCCATGTAGCCTCACAATTTAACTCCAGGATTGGACATTCGTCCTATTCCTCCGAAACGCCTATTTTATCACCGTTTGTAAACCCGCCTCGAAACGCTTACGCTGGGGACACATTTATAGCGCGTCCCACTTCTCCGTTTGTATTCTGAAAAGAACACGTGGTATGGTAGACCTAGAAGTTGCCGTGAGAGCTATGCCGAGTACGCGAATAGTTATGGAATTGTTTGTTGTGAACTCTAAACCGGGAAGTTCTCAATTAGAGACTTTAGTTCTTTATCATGTACTATTGCCATCCATTGCTATCAATCACCGTTTACATCTACCGCTATTGAATTTTTGAGGATAGTGTACCGAATCTTGATGTTTTGATGAATCCGAGTACCTGGTTATTATATGGAGCTATAACTCACTAACGTTGATTGGAATAGTGTTCCTGTTATGGTGATTGATGTTCATTCCAATATTCTAACAGTGATGATCAAAATTCTTGTTCGATGTTATTCCGATATCCGAAATCTCATAGCTCGTTGATGTCTATGGGACAGATCAACGGCTCCAAAACAAAACTTAGTTAGGACCACGCGGACACAACCTGCTACTGCTGTTAACACAGGTCGTCGTAGTCAGCCTCTAGTCATTCCAAACTGAACTACAAACAACCAGATCTCGCCAAAACATGCTATGGTGAATCAAGCTCTGATTGATCAGTTAGTGGCCCAACGAGTTGCCGAGATACTAACCGAGTCGAATCACTCAAACACATCTGCCGGAACTTCAAAAACCGAAAATGATGCCCGTAAGGGAACGTATAAGGAGTTCCGAAATCGTGTGAAAAATGGATTGGCGGGACTGAAGGTGTTGTTGCTCTGAAGCGTTGGTTGGAAAAGACTGAAACCGTATCCCAAATTCATAATTGTGAGAAGGAAATCCTAAGCGAAACATGCCTTGTTCACTCTGTGGGATGAAGCCTTGACTTGGTGGAACATGTACCTCCGATCTGCCAGTATTGATGTGGCTTATTCAATGCCTTGAGAAGAGTCTAAGGCGATGATGCTTAGGAACTACCGTCCTTGTGATGAAGCGAGAAAGATGGAATTTGAATTCTGGAATTGTAAGGTGAAGGGCACCGACATGCCAACCCAAACCCGTCGTTTCCAGAAACTGTCACTATCATGCTCTGAGATGGTTCGTACCAAAGCACTCAAGATAGAGCACTGTACTAATGGATTGCCCCAATCTACCAAGGATGACGTGATTACTTGGTGACCAACCACTCTTTGCGATACCATTGAGTTAACTCGTCGTCTGAAGGACGTAGTGATTTGGGACACAACTTAGAAAGTGGTTGACAACAAAAGGAAGTAGGAGGACCACTCAAAGAAACAGCAACCAAGAAAACCGAGAAGTAGGAGGAAACCCAGAATAAAACGTTGCATCAAGGAATGATTGTCCATGTGTAGCAACCTCTAAAATTCCTCAGTAATTTGTAAAGGTTAATCAAGTATTAAATTACCATTACTGTTCAGTTAACCATTTTTATGGGCAAAATTAAAAAATTTTGTTTATTACAAACACATTGATACGTAATTCACAAACACATTGGAACGAGCTCACACACGGACCACGACGAATCAAACACACTCATTATAACCAAACGGATCCTTATACTATTCCTGGCCCAAGTTTTTGGCCTGTTACTATTCACAAGCCCAACCCAACATTTTCTAAGTTTTATTTAATTCTTATTTCACTCGGCCAACTCTCACTTACTTGGCCTCGATTTCTCTTAAATTAGACACACAAAGTATACAGCGTTTTACACATTTCGAATCTCCATACACCAAAGAAACAAGAGGTCGAGTCTCACATTTTATTTCGAACATTTGATACATGAACGAGAGGCAAAGTAAGTCTCACTTGAGACATGCACAAGTTCACACATATTTTCACCCATTCTAACCAAATTTGATTTAAACTTATTTCACCTAGCTCATTTATTTTTCTCTAGTCGATATTGAGTCCAAGAGATTATTTCTCACCTTCTATCACAACATCATACGTTGAAATATCATTTTGGACCATTAAATATGTCGACACACATATATACATATACTACTCGACATATACCCAATCCTACACTCAAGCCCTCCCCTAAATATCTATGTACTCAAGTACATATTCCCTAAATCTCATCAAATCCCTGCCAATGTCAAATCAATCAACTTGTTGCATTATAATGCATTATATACATGTATAGGTGCATGTATGTATACGTATACCACATACACTTAACTCCCATTCACACTAGTCTATTTCACATACATTTTTCTAAGTCTTTGATCATTGCCGAGGCCTCCCAAGAAAAGGAACAAGTTCTGGCTCTATTCGAACCATTTCCAAATCGTTCAACCTCCATTCAAAGCCTTGGTGATTCTTTTTTTGGAGCAATATGCAACATATCCATGTTCTAGTCCTCTTACTCGAATTACACACCACCTTTAAGGTGTGGTAAGTCCACTCGAACCAATTTCCTACTCTTATACTCAGTTTCAATGCATCATGCACCATATATAATTTCTACTCGATCGTATTTCACTTTTGAGACATTATTTACGTTTCTTATATTTATTTTACGTATCACTTACGACCTCCTATATCCAAGGATGGCTATAAATCGATGTACACATTTGTTCGACACTCACAAGTTCATATTATTGCATTTCGAACATCATTTCTATCATAGGTTGCATCATATAATAACATATCACATTATAAGTCATATTTATATTTTTGGACCAACTCATTTTACTCGTTAGAAACGACCCTATTAAATCGAATACATACACACAACACCCCCTTTTTATTACTCGACTTAATTCTTCATAAGCTCATTAAATAAGCTGTTGGAATGAACTCACGTAATAAGCTTTTGAAAGTCCTTTTTGAACCTCAATCTAAACACTACTCGGACTGTTTTAAAACTACCATTTTATGCGCATGGGCTTTTAAGCCCAATAAGCAATTATTAAGCACTCTGTATAAGCAGTCGACATAAGCTATTTGGTACTGTTTTTATAACCTTGAAATAAACCCAAAACCAGGCCCACTTTTGTTCTAAACCCATCGGATCAATATTTGCTAATGGGCTTTTGGTTTGGCTCGTTAAAGCCCATTAATAGAAAAATAAGCACTTGTGATGAATAAGCAGTTGGATAAGACTCAAATAAGCTTTATAAGGATAATACAATTTTTGGAAAACTTTTCACACTTTTTTTGTAATTTTTGGACTTGTTTTGCAAAAGATATACAAAATCGGGTTAAAAGTGTAAGTTTCACATAATCATATCCCAAACTGCCATTTCAGTAAAATAAGGGTAGAAAATGATCAAACAGTAATCAGGGAGCTAAAAATGTAATATTTGACTTCTTTTGAACTAAAAATGTAATAAGTTACTAGCCAAAGACTAACGTTGCAAAACTAACTCCGTTAGGGTAGAAAGTGTAAAATTGGTATAAGTACAAGGACCAAACTGTAACTTTATATCATATTCAATTCTATTTCATATTTTACACTTCTCAATAAAATCACGTGCATATTTACCATTTGTTCAAATATATTTAATCACGTTACGTTATATTTATATAACGAGTTTTTTACGAATAAACTTAACGTTTCGTTCAACCACTTTCGAGGAAACGATATTTATGATTTCAATGACATAAAAATAAGATGATGAATCACTTTGTTCCTTTGCAATCCTATACCAGGAGTTGATCATCTACTTACGATAGTACCCAAACATGTCGTGATTTTATGATTCTCAGTTGGTTGTAATTTCACATTGTAACAATATTGTTAGGATTTGTATACAATCACCCTATTACTCAAATTATTCTAACATGGTCATTATGTGGATTCTAAATCTGTGCTTTCTTGTGGCATTAATAGACTGATGGCTCGCACAAGAAAAGAAGCTACCACACCCGCATAAGCAATGACTCCTGCTGCTATCCAGAAACTGGTAGCCGATAGCATTGCTGCAGCTCTTGAAACTCAAGCGGCTACCATAGCCCGCTCAAGTAGCAACAACAGGGCAACCGCTGAAAGCGAGGCATCTGCGTCTCACAAGTGTACCTATAATGATTTCATGAATTGCCAACCAACTTACTTCAAAGGTTCAGAAGGAGTAACCGAACTAGCTCAGTGGTTTGAGCGTACGGAAACGGTATTCATGAGAAGCAACTGTCCAGATAACAGCAAAGTCACCTTTGCTAGGGGGACTCTTCTGGAAGATGCATTATCATGGTGGAACACTACCGCCCATACCATGGGTGTGGAGGGAGCGTGTCAGATTACATGGACCGAATTGAAAACAAAGATGCTAAAGAAGTACTGCCCGCGTACAGAAATTAGGAAACTGGAGGAGGAATTCCACCAGTTGGTTGTGAAGGGGAATGATATAAGAACCTACAATAGAAGGTTCCAAGAATTGTCCACAATGTGCCCAACCATGGTGCCGGATCTTGAAAGGACACTGGAGAAGTACGTCGAGGGGCTGCCTCAAAGCATCGAGGGAAATGTCACCTCATCGAAACCATCAACTCTGGAAGAAGCCATCACCCTTGCATAACGATTACTAGAACGAGAAATCAAACGGAGTTCTACCTCCGGAAACAACGATCATAAGCGAAAGCTAGATGATCATGGAACCACCACTCACAACAACAACAATAGGAACAACAACAACAACAACAACAACAACAACAACAACAACTACCAACAAAACTGAAACAATCACCAGCATCAACAGAATCGTAGGCAGGAAGCTGGTAGAGGCTACATTGCTACACCTGCTGAAGGAAATGGTTACCTTGAGAAACAACCTTTGTGCAACCAATGCAGGATGTATCACACTGGGCCTTGTTATGCTAAGTGTGGAAAATGCCAGGAAACCGGCCACAAAACAAGAGACTGCAAAGTCACAGATGATAAGGCGCAACCATTAGCTGTGGTATGCCCAAATCAGAATACCAATTAGAACAACAAGGACAGTGGAAGAGAATGGAAGCCCATTGGAACCTCAACAACATCAAAGGGCAACAACAATGTTTAAAAAAATAAGAAGAAGTTTCTGCTGTAATAAACCATAATTCAAGCCCTTTAGGGTTGTATTTATTTTTGTACTTTACCTTGGGTACGATGGCGTAACCTGAGTGTAACAAATACCTTTCTATCTTATGAGATCTCTATCTTTTACTATTTTCATGATAATCACGACCTGCATCTATTACATTTTCTATCCCATTTACCCTATTCATAACCATTTCCTAACAATACTCTGCTATCGCATTAGGGATCTTGTTAATTTCATTTCTGACCGAACAATAGACTATTACCATCCTATATGGTTCTCACACAAACACTAAGATCCATTTCAAGTTATCCTGTTACCACCATAGAAATCTAACACTGTCGTGCGGACCAATTTTTCTTGTTACCTTGAAAAGTTATTTAGGTTGCCATTTTATAAAAACAACACGTTGAACACCATCTAAAACTCTTGAGAAACATAAATACTACCTTGACTGAGCTAAGCATCACATCATTTGTCCTCAATTATACATAGCCTGATCACCTATGTCTAATTTGGGAAAAATCATGTCATGAATGAAACAGTCATCTTTTCAAATTTCCTGAAACAATCTTCATTCAAAAGCGAAGCTTTGCGACAAGACAAACTGTTCGTAAACATCCCTGTTGACCACATTCTATAAATATCTACACCTTTTTACCCATCATCCCCATGTAAGAAATCCGACTTGAGGACAAACTCAGTTTCATACACATTTGTTCGACACTCACAAGTTCATATTATTGCATTTCGAACATCATTTCTATCATAGGTTGCATCGTATAATAACATATCACATTATAAGTCATATTTATATTTTTGGACCAACTCATTTTACTCGTTAGAAACGACCCTATTAAATCGAATACATACACACAACACCCCCTTTTTATTACTCGACTTAATTCTTCATAAGCTCATTAAATAAGCTGTTGGAATGAACTCACGTAATAAGCTTTTGAAAGTCCTTTTTGAACCTCAATCTAAACACTACTCGGACTGTTTTAAAACCACCATTTTATACGCATGGGCTTTTAAGCCCAATAAGAAATTATTAAGCACTTTGTATAAGTAGTCGACATAAGCTATTTGGTACTGTTTTTATAACCTTGAAATAAACCTAAAACCAGGCCCACTTTAGTTCTAAACCCATTAGATCAATATTTGCTAATGGGCTTTTGGTTTGGCTCGTTAAAGCCCATTAAGAGAAAAATAAGCACTTGTGATGAATAAGCAGTTGGATAAGACTCAAATAAGCTTTATAAGGATAATACAATTTTCGGAAAACTTTTCACACTTTTTTGTAATTTTTGGACTTGTTTTGCAAAAGATATACTAAATCGGGTTAAAAGTGTAAGTTTCACATAATCATATCCCAAACTGTCATTTTAGTAAAATAAGGGTAGAAAATGTTCAAACAGTAATCAGGGAGCTAAAAATGTAATATTTGACTTCTTTTGGACTAAAAATGTAATAAGTTACTAACCAAGGACTAACGGTGCAAAACTAACTCCGTTAGGGTAGAAAGTATAAAATTGGTATAAGTACAAGCACCAAACTGTAACTTTATATCATATTCAATTCTATTTCACATTTTACACTTCTCAATACAATCACGTGCATATTTTCCATTTGTTCAAATATATTTAATCACGTTACGTTATATTTATATAACGAGTTTTTAACGAATAAACTTAACGTTTCGTTCAACCACTTTCGAGGAAACGATATTTATGATTTCAATGACATAAAAACAAGATAATATTATTTTTGAACTTTAAGCATTTTAAGCATATCACTCACTCACATCACAAATCCAAATCGTTATCCGATACTCATTTTCACACTCATTTTTCGTATTAAGTCAAAACTATCAAATTCTCAGACTTCACTATTATTCAGGCCGTGTGTTGGAGCCGTTCCCATAATTCACTTGATTTCACATTTCACTTGTACCAGTTACACTCAAGGTGAGTCATAGCCCCACTTTTACTCGTTTAATGACTTTATACTCTTTGGGGGAGATATATGCTTGTTTTACATACAAATTTTACTCGTTTACTTTAAACGTGGTACACGATTGATGACACACTCTATTCATTTATTGAAACATAATACTTGCTTTTACTTACACGAGTACTTTAAACTTTTACGAATTACCATTTGTGTTAGCCGGATCGATAGCCTTCGTGTTAGCCGGATTGATAACCAAATGCACCTTATTTGTGTTAGCCAGATCGATAGCCTTTGTGTTAGCCGGATTTTTAGCCAAATACACATTATTCACCCATTTGTGTTAGCTGGATCGATAGTCTTTGTGCTAGCCGGATTGATAGCCAAATGCACATTATTGGAGAACTTCTAGGAAGTTGGCAAACTCCTACACACAAACACCGTTACTTATATCATTTTATGATATCACCCACACACACGTTAAACTACGGGCGTATAACAACGTAGCCCACTTTCACCCAAACTTGAAACTTGTGCTCAACTGATACGTATACAAACAAACTACTTTTGTGTTGACCCGGTTAGGGCAAACAAACAAACTGTAGGAATATAACAACGTAACCCACTGCTTACTTCACCAATAATTGTATTTATTACAACTATCACCCACTTTTGAAACTATTGGAATCAACTGTTTACATACAAACTCTATGAACTCACCAACCTTTGTGTTGACACTTTTTAGCATGTTTATCTCAGGTAATTAACGGAGCAGACAAGGCACGGAGTGGGCATTTAACTGATGGTTTTTGTGATGTAAAATAAATTATGTCATTCATTTCAAACTACTTCACCCTTTTATGGGATATCACAACACTAAATGTTCACTTTTGTATCTCATCTATTATTTGAATGACAATAACTTTCAAAATGCCTCTTTTGAGCCGTTTTCTATGATTCATGACTATGATCCTCCCCGTAATACCCCGATTAGTCTTCCGCTGTTAACTCATAATTTAGGGGGTGTGACACCATGTAACGAGACCTACGCGCTACACTTTTCATTTTTGCCGTTATCTAATGAATTACTTGACGTTATCTCCTGATTGTCTGTACTCCCAACATAAACCAGCTGTCTACGTTGCTAACTCATTAATATTCCGTAAACCCACAAAAGGTTTATTATCTGCTCCTTGTAACTAAACTTGGCATTACATCATTGGACCTTAATTATACAAAGACTGGCCACCTATGTATAATTTAGGTAGGAATCATGTTATGCTAGGAATGGTTGCTTAAACCTCCATCGAGAATTAAATTTCTCATTCTATGTTTGAATGATCGCGAGCCGATCAATTCTACCACTCCTCCGTTCCATGAATCCAGCCTTATCTGGCGTCATACTCTAATCCGAAAGGATACGTTACGTCATCTACTGTCATAGAACGATCCCGCTGAATAATGTTTCACGTTACTATACCTCTTCCTGTTCTGAGAACCTTTGTGTCGATTTGACAAATTTTTGAGTTGGACAACCAACTGATGATTCATAACCGCATGTGTGACTGAGACATATACTGCTTAAGGCATATATGCAAACCACTACGACGGTTATATTCATGTCCCTAATTAAATTCATACCTGCTGCACTAGAACATTACTGATTCGACCGACCGATTTCTTGTAGCAATCAACACAGATCTCCTAGATTCTTTCTTTCACGTTAAGAAGTAAGTATACCATTGAGACTAGTCGACTGTTAGTAGGAACAGATGTACACCTGCTTAGTTTGATGGAGGGGCCAACGAAAATTTTGTATCAGCTACTCTTAGACCTCTACTTGATAACACTCAACTGCTTAGACATGGTATATGTCGATGAGCCGACCACTGTGAAGAACCGATGCCCTCTACAGAGAACCGGCAATCTTTTGATCAGCTCCAAGGTTCGAGCAACTAGTTGAGGACCGAAAGCTGCGTTTACACCCGTGGTGACTGTTATGAATCCCTAGTTAGACCTGTTGGTTAGCTGACACCCTAGCCGCCTTCATGAATCTCATGAACCGCATGTATAAGCTCTAATTGGACAAGTTATGATAGTACCCTACAACAATATCCTAAACTACTCGGAAGAGTAAGGAGGAACACGACGAACATCTGGGATTAACTTTAGGGCTGCTTAAGAAGGAACAACGGTAGACCAACTTCTTTGAGTACGAATTTTGAATTTTGACCGTGTGATTCCTTGGCCACGCTCTCGTCAAGACTGATCCTATTGAGAATTGGGCTGCCCCTACAACTCCGACTGGGATACATCGATTCTTAGGACTTGCGGGACGTTACCGGAGATTTATCAAAGGTTTTTCCAAGATAGCAAGGCCATAACCAGATTGACCCAAAGGAAGTGAAGTGTAATTGGGGAGAAAACGAAGATGAAGCATTTCAACAGTTGAAGTAGAAACGGTGTAGTACTCCTATCCTAACTGTAATAAAAGAAAGTGAAGATGTCGTTGTAAATTGTGATATTACGCATAAGGGTTTGCGTGTTGTTTTGATGTGAATGGAGAAGGAAGTAGCATACGCCTCTTGTCAACCTGAGATATACGAGAAAAGCTACACCACGCATGAGACAAAATTAGTGCAGATGTACTTGCACTCAAAACCTGGGGACATTATCTGTATCGCACAAAGTGTATAGTATACGCAAACCATAAGGGTTACAACATGTCTCAGACCAGAAGGAACTGAACATGAGGCAGCGTCGCTAGATAGAACTGCATGGTGATTATGCCTACAAAATTTGCTATGATCCGGGTAAAGAAAACGTTGTTGCTGACGCTCTTAGTCGAGCAGAAAGAGCACAACCATTGAGAGTCCGAACTTTAAGGATGACTAGCGGTTTGCCTGTACAGACTTAAATGCTCGAAGCTCAAGCTGAAGCTATCAAAGGAGAAAATCGACTTTGTGGGAACCTCTATGGTATGTTAGAAAACGAAAATGGCTTCGTAAAGCTTTCCGATGGGAACTTCATGCTTTGGAGACAGAAACTGAATATCACCCCACGGGGGTATTCGTGATCTGATTATGCATGAGTCGCATAAATCAAAATACTCCACTCACCCCGGATCTGATAAGACGTATCAAGATCAGAAGAAACGATATTGATGACCGAGCATGGAGGCTAACGTTGCAATATATATCGGCAAATACTTAGCATGTCGAAAAATGATAGTCGAACACCATAAACCATCAGATATATTGGAACAACCCGAATTCCCAATTTAGAAGTGGAAAAGAATTACCGTGGATATATCACCAAATTTCCAAGAATAGATAGTGGTTGTAATACCATCAGGGTAATTGTGATCATTTTACCGAACCTGTTCATTTCCCCGTTATCAGTGAAAGCGATAGTATGGACAACTTGACCCTCTATACTTAGAAGAAGCTACCTCCCCGGCATGTAGTGCCGATGCCTAGCATCTTCGATCGAGACAGATGTCTCACGACAAACCCGTGGAAATCACTCCGGACGACCTTGGGTACAATCTCGACATGAGTACTGCATAACATTCCCAAACAAATGGTCAGAGTGAGAGAACCATTCAAACGTTGGAAGATATGCTTCTAGCCTGTGTTATTAACTTTGGAAAAAGGCTCAGAGAGACATCTGCCTTTGCCTAAACTTTTCTAAGATAATAGAAATCTCGTCAACATCAAGGCTGTACCGCTTGAGGCACTTTGTGGTCGAAAGTTTTGACTCTCTACCTGTTGGACCAAAATTGGAAACAGTCAACCCACTAGTACTTAACTCATCCACGAAACCACTGGAAAGATCGTTTAGATCACAAGCGAAAGGTGAATTGCCCCCGATCATTAGAGAAGCTATACTAACGGACACCGTGAAACTCATGAATTCTGAGTAAGGGCAAGGTGATGCTCAGGGTATCACCATGTAATGGTATGACCCGTTTAGTAAACGTGGGAAGCTTGACCCTCGCTATACTACTCTTTTCAAAATTGTTGCTAGCAATGGGCCAGTAGCTTACGAGACTTGTACTACCACTGGGACTTGGCGAAGTCCACAATACTCTTGACGTGCGTAATCCGAAGAAACATTTTCGGAGGAAACTGCCGCTGTAATCCCTGGATTTTATCGAGCTTGATGAACGTTGAATCCTGTTGGGGAACCTATTGGAATATTGAATGTTGAAACCTAGCGACCTAAGCCAAGTCGCATTCCTGTCGTTAGAACTTGTTGGAAATCCTGAAACAATCCCGAACTCACGTGGAAACGTGAAGATGAAATCGAGCGAATCAGTTCTCATCTCTTTTCAACCTTAACGGGTAACTTGAACCGAAACCCGCGATGGGTTTCTTCTGAGGCTGGGAGGTTGTAACAACGGGTAAGTTTTGGGGATTATTTTAATGCCGCATTTTGATTTAAAACGAATATTTAAAATCTGTGAACCATTTTGGGAAAGTAGTGGGAATTTGTTTTGGAATATAAGGAATTTTGTTGGAATACTGTTACGTGATATATGAAGTTTCCCCGTAGAACTTAAGATTTAGCACAACGTGAGTCGGCAAAGTCTAACCTAATAATACGGGAAATATTGATTTTTGACGCGTTAAACGGATATAGACGTATTTATAGTCATCTTTAACGGAAAAATGTATTTAAAAATGTTGGCGCAACTTAAAACGTCTCACGAGAATTTTTATTATGTTAAACGGACCCGAGAAACGTTACGATATAAGTCTAGCAAAACTGTCACTTTTGGCCCCCTTGTGTCATTTTCAGTCCGAGCCCCCTTACTTTATGTGTTTGGCATAAATGGTCCCTGAGTCAATATAAAACCCTATTCCCCTCCCTATTTCACCCAATCCCTAACAGATTTCTCTCTCTCTCTCTTTGAGTTTCAGTCGCCGCTCCACTAAACCCTAACACCACGCCCGCCGTTCACGCCGGCTCCCACCACCAAACAAACATAAACCCACCCTTATATCACCATCTACACTACATATTTGTAGCGCACGCGCCTATTTCACCATCCACCGCCACCTTCACGTGCCATCTTTGTGGTCGTTTTTGTGTGTACCGAGTAGATCCGAAGGTAATAAGGTGAGCCACGCCGTTTCACCTTTGTGTGACACGGTGTAAACCCTAAACTCATGCGAAACGAGTTGTTTTTGAGCTTAACGATTGGTTTTGGGTTAGAAATGAGTGGGATAATTATTTTGACAAACTAAAAACTAATAGAAATCGTTGGTATCAGTCTTTGTGGTCACGGGTTTGTTTTTGGTTTTGTTGTCACACGTACGAAACGGAATAAGCTCGACCCGAGCTTATTCAAGCTTATAGATTATTTTGGTCTTGGTTGTTTTTTATTATTTTGTTCCGTTTGATACTTGGTGGCTCACGGTAAACGTGTTAGCCGAGACCTTCTTGGTCTCGGCAAGGTTTTGGTTTTTGATCCATTTGGTAATATTGACTTGCGGTGTGGATATGTTAGCCGAGACCTTTGGTCTAGGCAAGGTATTATTTCTTTTGGTCCAATTGATATGGCTCACGATTGGTTTTAGTCAAGACCTTTTGGTCTCGGCAAGGAATTTATTCTTGATCCGATATTGTTATTACTAATTGTTAACTTGAGGTTGATTGTGAACTTGGGAACACTCGAGCCGTAGGTTAGTTTGGCCGAGAATGGATATTGATTACTTGATGCTTGGAACTTGGAATTCGATCGTGTTGTTATGGCTACGAGTGTTAGCCGAGACCTTGTGGTCTCGGTGCGACCTCGACGTGCCCAAATTATTATTACTTAGACTTGTTGATACATTAGATATGTTGACTAGTTGACCCGGCTTATAGCCGTGAGAAATGATTGGAAATGTGACTCGATACGTTACTAAGTCTCGTGACATGTTACAAAACAAAAATAAGTTTGAAAGATATAAAGTTTTGAATGATATAAGTTGGAAAATAACGGAAGAACACGAGGTCACGGGACGTATCAAGGCACATTTGCACAAGTACATTATTGTTATTATGGGAATTATTTGTTGGATTATTTATTTGTTGGGTTGTTGATTGGTAGTCGGTATACATTGGGATTTTTGCAACACCGGGACTTGAAATATATATTGAAACTCGGACTATTGTTGGATTTGGAATATAATCGAACTTTGGACATATTAGACTATTGGAACACGAGACGACTACAATACATTAGACTCATGAGGAATTTAATGTATTTGAGCCGTAACAGACAAACAATGTGAAAATACCGTCTTACGAACGATAATATCTATAATCCTTTGCCAACTAAAACGTGTTTGGAAACTAATAAAGTTACTTGACTTGGAACGTTCTACGAACGTATAAGTCATGACGAATTTTTGCTTAAATATATAAAACGTGTATGTTTTATAAAACTTAATGGGATTATAACCGACGACAACCAATCTTTTCAACTATTTGGTGTGTTTATTATGTGTGATTTCTTTGGGTTATCTCCGCCGTCTTTTGTTGACTTCTTGTCATCCGTTCCGCGACGATCCCGTTATTGTCACTCTCTTGGCGTTTGTAAACTTGAGTCAGCATCTGTTCACCACTACACAAACGATGATACCAAACTCTAATAAACGAATACAACAAGATTATTTTTGGAAATGGAATTGGATTATTTTTGGGAATGGAAATGATTGATTTTGGGAATGGAACTGGTTAACTTTGGAAACCCTTGGGCATTTGATTTATGAAATATATTTTGGGATGAGTCTATATATTATTTGGTTGTGCCGAGTCCGTTGTGTCGTGTTGTCATAGTTGCCGCTGTGCTATACCACCCTTGAGCTGTTGTGTTGTGCTACTGTTTGGTTTATTGTGCTATTCTACCCACTGATATTTGTTGTGATATTTCATTGCTGGACTGAGGTGAGTTCATGGCCCCTATTTTTACCAGTTTTATAACTGTTCTGTTTATTTGGAATATGCGAACTGTTTACTCAAGATTTGATTGTTTTGCTGAAATATTTTATTTGGTTATTTGAAGGCGTTATGTGATTAACTGATATGCATGTGAGTTTCACAGCCCCACTTTTACTCTTGAACTGTTTATTGAAACCTTGGGGTGAGGAAACATGCAAAACCGTTTTGAATGGACCTAACTATTGTTTTATGATTTGCTATAACGTGTTGACTGGCTAAGGTTAGATATTTACAACAGATATTTGTCTTAGACCAGGGTAGCAAATAACCAGGATACCTTTTGCTATAACGTGTTGCCTGGCTAAGGTCAAATATATCCTAGGGCCCTACTGTGCCTGTCAATATGAGAGAGGGCTACCGTGACCTATCATATTGATACTGGATTGTTTATGTTTGTTGATATATGTGGATTTTGTGATTTATGTCTACCTTAGTCCAGTGTAGCAAATAACTTATCTTGGTCTACTGTTATAATTTTGCTTAAACCTATGAACTCACTAGCGTAAGCTGACCTTTTAGCATGTATTCTCAGGTGACTGATGCAACTATTGTTGAATGCTTAACTTGGATGCTTGGCAAGTGGCACGGTTCATGGATCAATTACGACTCTGATAACTAAATTGGGGACCTACCTTATGTTTTATTTTGGGCTTACTTCCTCACTTTTGAATAAATGCAAATACTAAATATTTGGTTGGAATGTCTTAATTAATACTGATGACGTATTTCCGTTTTCTTATGCCTGTGTTGTATACCAATCCTCGTAGCTCCCCGTAGCTCCCCGAAAGCTTGATTAGTCTTTGCTTAGGAGTGACTTTTCTTCTCTCATTTTACTGGATAGATAGGGGTGATTTTAGGGAAAATATGGGTTTTATTTGGTGGTTTTTAGCGACTAGTGTTGTCGACTAAATTATCAGGAGTTAGGCTTAGGGTTGATTTGGTTCGTACAATGCCTCTTTATCACATATATTCGACTATAAATTAACCTCACTGTGGTTTAGTAAATGATATATAGGCACAAGTTCTAGAGCTAAAGTAGACTACCGGTACACTCATATATAAATGAAACAGGAAGTGCAGAGATTATACACTTCATGAAGGCTAAGAATGTCCTCACAATTTAGTGGATTTTTCGATGTGCCGGTCATGTATTGAATTGCCCTGCTAAAACATGTTTTGGATCTTTTTTTACTGAAAAATTACTAATATTAATACCTAAAATTTTGAAAAATTATGGAACAAGTAGTAGTGTAGAGTTACGCTCAATTTTTACTTATTTGTCCCCCTCCACACTTAAGGTGAACATTGACCAAAATGTGAAAAGACTAATAAAATAAGAAATAGGTAAAAACACGAGATAAGAGGAACAAAACTTCCCGGGGCTTAAACTCAGAAGTTGATGTTGGAGTTCCATCCGTCTTGCATGCATAATTTCTATAGCTAATACATGTACAAAAATAAAACACTAAATACAAGGGATTTTTATTTATTATTATTTTTTAGCCAAAATGCCTTCACACTTAAATTAAAGTGTGGTAAAAAAGGAAAAAAAAAATTAAAATCACGGGTTGCCTCCCGAGAAGCGCTTGCTTTTGAGAGTTGTTAGCTAGACTCTTCTTCTTTCTCTTTATGATTTGGGAAAGAAAGGAGTGGCTTCTTCCTTTCTGTCATTGTAACTTTCTTCATCCTGGTATAATTTAAGTCGATGGCCATTAACAATGAATGTTTTGTCATCACGTCCATATAATTCAACGTATCCGGATGGATAACCGTGTTTAACCGTATAAGGACCAAACCATCGTGATCGGAGTTTTGGCTGTTTGAATATGTATTTTGAATGGAACAAAAGCACTTTGTCTCCTTACTTAAATTCCTTACGAATACTTAGTTTACGATCGTGCGAGACTTTGGTTCTTTCTTTGTATAACCGAGAGTTTTCGTATGCCTGCAGACGAAGTTCATCCAGCTCGTGGAGTTGAAACATTCGCTTGTCACCCACAACAATTAACTCGGTATTACAATTCTTTAGTGTCCAATATGCACGATGTTCAATTTCGAACGGCAGATGGTAGGTTTTACTATAGATAAGTCTGTATGGCATGGTTCCAGTGCGTGTCTTCTAAGCTGTTCAAAAATCCCACAGAGCATCATCTAATTTTCTTGACCATATAGCCGGATTGTCTTTCACGGTTTTTTTCAAGAATTCTTTTTGAGGCTTTGTTTGTGTTTTCTACTTGACCACTTGTTCGAGTGTAATATAAAGTAGAGAAAGGATGGTTTACACCATATTTCTTCATTACCTTTTCCATTAGATGATTACAAAAGTGTGTCCCTCTGTCGCTAATAAGCACTTTCGGAATTCCGAAACGCCAGAATAGATTCTTTAGGAAGGTGAGGACAACTCTTGAATCGTTAGTTTGAAGAGCTTGGGCTTCTGCCCATTTTAAGACATAATCGACAGCGACTAGTATGTATTCGAACTTGTGGGATTGTGGGAAGGGTCCCATGAAATCTATTCCCAAGATGTCAAAAATCTCACATACTTGAATGTTGTTTAAGGGCATTTCATCCCTTTTGGACATATTTTTGGTTTTTTTGACAAGCTTCGCACATGCGAACTAAAGTATGAGCTTCTTTGAATATTGTTGGCCATTAAAAACCACATTCTAACACTTTCCTGGCCGTGGTTGGAGGGTCCATAGTGTCCACCAGTAGATCCATGATGACATTCGTCAAGAATTTGTTTGGTTTGGGGTTCGGCCACACATCTTCTTATGATCCCACCGGGGCACATTTTAAAAAGATGGGGTTCCTCCCAAAAGAAGTTTTTGAGGTCCAAGAATAAATTTTCTTTTGTTGATATGTCATCCCTTTTCTTATTATTTTACCAACTAAATAATTTGCTAAGTATGCAAACCATGGTTCGTTTTCTGAACTTATTTCCATTAAGGTTTCATCTAGAAAATTATCTTTTATTTCAATATCTTGATCATTATCTTTGTTATTTTCAATTCGTGGTAAATGATCGGCTGCAACGTTTTCAGCACCTTTTTTTTGTCTTTAATCTCTATATTGAATTCTTGCAAGAGCAGTATCCAACGTATGAGACGTGGTTTAGCGTCTTGCTTCTTAAAGAGATATTTTAAGGCAGCGTGATCCGTATAGACAATCGTCTTGTATAAAACAAGATATGCCTGAAATTTATCAAATGCAAACATAACAGCCATAAGTTCTTCTTATGTGATTGTGTAATTTTGTTGAGCTGCATTCCATGTTTTACTTGCAAAGTAGATCGGGTGAAAATGTTTTCCATTTCGCTGGCCAAGCACTGCGCCGATGACACTGTTACTAGCATCACACATCAGCTCAAATGGAAGATTCCAAATTGGGCTTGCGATGATGGGTTTACAAGTAAGCTTTTCTTTCAATATTTCAAATGCCGTATGACATTCGTCATTGAATTCTAATGGAGTGTCTTTTTCAAGAAGATTAGTCAAACGTTTTGTTATTTTAGAGAAATCTTTAATGAATCGTCGGTAGAAACCGGCGTGACCTAGAAAACTTCTAATACCTTTGATATTAGTACGGGGTGGAAGTTTGGATATAACTTCGATTTTCTCTTTGTCAACTTCTAGTCTCGCTCTAGACACTTTGTGTCCAAGCATAATTCCTTCTTTAACCATGAAGTGACACTTTTCCCAATTAAGAACTAAGTTAGCTTCTTCACATCGCTTAAGCATTTTTCCCAGATTGACGAGACAATATATAAACGAATTTCCAAAGACAGAAAAATCATCCATGAAAACTTACTTAGATTCTTCAATCATGACATGGAATATGGATATCATGCATCTCTAAAAAGTGGCAGGTGCATTGCATAAGCCAAAACGCATTCATCGATAAGCATATGTTCCGAAGGGACATATAAATGTTATTTTTTCTTGATCTATTTGATCGATGGGAATTTGAAAGTATCTAGAAAAACCATTGAGGAAACAAAAATACACATTTCTTGTGAATCTTTCTAGCATTTGATCAATGAAGGGTAAGGGAAATGATCTTTGGCAGTTGCCTCGTGGAGTTTTCTGTAATCAATACAGACGCGCCAACCAGAAATGGTTCCAGTTGGGACTAGTTCATCTTTTTCATTGCTAACTACGGTAATACCATCTTTATTTGGTACACATTGAATAGGACTCACCCAAGGGCTATCTGCAATTGGGTATATGATTCCTGCGTCGAGAATTTTAGTCACTTCCTTTTTTACAACTTCTTGCATATTTGGGTTTAGTCTCCTTTGATTTTGAACAACTAGTTTCTTGTCATCAAGCAGCTGAATTTTATGATTGCAAAAAGATGGACAGATTCGAGGTATGTCTGATGTTTTCCAAGCAAAAGCTCGTTTATGGTTTTTAAGAACAGTGATTGAATCTTCTTTGTTCTTGTCTGAGAGTTTAGATGAAATGATTACTGGAAGTAAGGATGTACCTTCCAGAAATGTATATTCTATATGTTTAGGAAGAGGTTTGAGTTCAAGATCGGTAGGAGGCTCATCAAGAGATTTATTGATTTTGTACTCAGTATCGAATGTGATTTTTCAAATATTATTTCTTCTTCTTCGTCTGATTCAACTTCTCCTTCGATATTCATAGCCATGAATTCGTCAAACTCTGCATAGAGTTCTTTCTCAAGGATAGTTCCTTCTATTGAATGGAGAATTTCAACTCCTTCATTGAGTAGAGCATCGAAATCTTCTTCAAGAATTTCGTCAATGACATAAATGGTGGAACAAGTATCATCATTGGAATATGAGTGTTTCATTGCTAAGTCGATCGAAAAAGTCATTCGATCTTCACTAATTCCGAGATTGAGTTTCTTTTGTTTAACACGGATTATTGCATCAACGGTGTGCAAGAATGGTCTTCCTAAAATGAGAGGAACTTTGTTGTCTTCCTCCATTTCAAGGATAACAAAATCTACCGGAAAGGTAAAATTACCGACTTCGACTAGCATATTTTCGGTTATCCCAACAGGATATTGAAAAGACTGATCTGCTAATCGAACACTCATCTTGGAAGGTTTGAGAGTTTCAAGAGAGAGTTTAGCATACAGAGAGTATGGCATGATATTTATACTTGCGCCAAGATCGGCCAAGGCGTTGCAAGAGAATGTCTTGCAAAAAGTGCAAGGAATGAATAAACTTCCTGGGTCTCTTAGTTTTGGTGGAACTTGGTTTTGGATGATTATCGAAGATTCATCGCTTAGGAAAGCTACGGAAATTTGTTCTAATATATGTTTATTACTGACAAGTTCTTTTAGAAATTTACCATAATTTGGCATTAGTGCAATGACATCGACAAGTGGTACATTGATTCGAACGGCGTGAATCATGTATTTCCTTATTCAGCATCCATTTTCTTTTTTCTGAGACGTTAGGGATATGGAATCTTGGGTTTGTATGGTTTAAGAATAGGTGTTTCTGGTATTGCTTTAGTTTTATGTTTTTTTGAGGTGTTGGTTCATCTTCATCGTCGCTATCTAGTTCGATAGTAGGTTGTGTTTGATTAGGCTTGGGTGGTGGTTCATATGAGGTTCCATTTCTTGCTGTTATGGCATTCACATGCTCGTTATGGGCTTGAGGTGGTTGATAAGGTCTGCTTCCAGATGAGCTACCTCTAGGGTTTGGCTGAGTATTGCTAGGAAGAGATCCAGAAGGTTGACCAGATTGCTTCTCAGCTAATCTGTCAAAATTGTTTTCTAAATTTTGGATAAAAGCTTGATGGTTTTTTGTTGTGGATTCTAATTTATCTTTAAGATCCATGAACGTGTCTTTTACGAATGTGTTTGTAGAATGTTGTGATTTTGTGAAATCACTGAGTTGTTTTTGAAGATCTGGTTTTTGTCAGAACGAGGGGATCAATATTGATCTCGGTTGTATTCCGATCGTTCGCCAGTACACCATTTATCATAATTTCGATCGCATTTACGATAGTCATCATAAAAACGAGTGCGTCAAAATGATTGCATAAATTTCGCTTCTTCTTCGCGAGTCATGGGTGTATCATCTTCTTTGCGAGTCATGAGTGTGTAAATACTCATCATTTTATGCCCATTTTAGACCATAAAAATACTGAAAACACCCAAATAGACCATATTATACTGCAAATATTCTTGGTTTGTGTTTTTATGTGTTTCAGGTACAAAAGGGTCGAAAACAGGCAAAAACCGAGCACAATACTGGAAAAGCGTGAAAACCCGGAATCGGGAAGGAATTTACGAGTTTGGATCACAAGAAATTGCTCAAGTATCAAGATTCAACCCTTAAAAATATCCAAATGACAAAAATGGTCCTTGGGATAATTTTCAGAAGTTGGCAATAATGGTCCTTCAATGTTTAAACAATTCCAAATCAAATCCCAAATCCTATCTTTAACCATAACTAACCTTAAAACCTACCAAAATAAACCCAACCCAAAATCCTTATCCTGCCTAACCCATTTCCCTTAAAAATCCAAAACTAAACACAAGCCCACTCCACAAAGCCCAAAACCATCCCACCCTTTTATCCCTTAGCTAATAAAACGGGGTCAAAGAGGATACCAAATAAGTCAAACCCTTCATCCCCTTTACCACTAACCCGCCAAACCAAAAACCAGGATACCACTCAACTTTATCCCTGACATTGCCCCATACCCTTTTTCTGTAACACGCCTCCAACCTCCCCCCCCCTACTTAGCTACTCCCACCTATCCCACGTGCTCAGGAAAGTTAAATCCCACTTGTCCTGTTTTCCCGCCAAAAAGGGGACCAACGATTGAGATTAAACCAATCCAATCCAACGATTGGGAATTGTTCAGGAGAGTCAAAGGATGCTTATGGGATTGTTATTTAAAGAAAAAGAAGACAAAGAGAGAAGCTTGTCAATGTTTTAGACCAAATTCGTAGTGTAAAATTTAGTTTAAATCTGTTTCTTAAAATTATTGTAATTTAATTTTCAGTATTGGTTAACCTTTACAAGAATTGTACTCGTTTGGTTTCATTGCAATCATAGTTTAATCTTCATTCAGTTTCAAGTTCATTTGGTCAACTTCAGTCAACGGGTACTGTTCTACTGCTTATTTTCTTCTTATTTTGCTTTCTTTTACTTATTTATGCTTATTATAGCTTAGAGTAGCTTTGTTTGTGTTTAAGTTTTGCTATTGAGTGCTACATCATAGATTGTTGTTGCTACTGTTTGATTCCATAGAATCTGCAATCTGAGTGTTAGTTGTTAGTTATTGTTGATTATTGGTTATTCTGATCTTAGAGATGTTTGAACTAGTATAGTGGTACTCTGTTTGGTGTATTTCAGTTTGGATCTTATTGTTTTAGTGCATCTGCTAGCATTAAGGAGTGTTTGGATTAGTTTGTCAAACTGGGTCAAACCCAGTGTTACTGTTCAAATGGCATTTCTCAACTTAGATTTAGCTTAAAATAGGTGTTATTGGCTGTTTCTGATAGGACTTAAGTGGTTTTTATGCTTTTTGAAATTTTGAGTAGATAGGTGCAAATCTAGGTTCTTAACTGCCCTAATAAGCTGTTGATAAGCTTAGGCTTCTTTGGCACTTATTTTTGGCATAATTGGTTGTAACTCAGTATTTAAAGTAAGCATACATAAGTTAGAGCCATTTCATGTTGAATTGAAAAAGATTGGTTCATGTTTGTGTCACTACTGCATCAGTTAAGTTTCCCACTTATTGCCTTTTTCAAGCTCAGTTTTAAGCTAGTATAAATAGGACTTAATTTATAATTTTTGTTTTTATCAGTAGTATGCTAGTTAAACTTTATCTGTTTTTGCTTTGTTCTGAATTTGTAGCTTATTTACCAGCTTATTTCTAGTCTGCATGTTGCCCCTTAGTCCTGATCCAAACCCTGCACAGTTTTCTGATTTCTTCCACCCGATCTAGTGCTTAATTTGATAAGCTATTGTGGATAAAAATTAGGCATTTTAAGTTTTTATGTAGCCTGTAGTACTAGGAGGGTTTTGCCCCCTTTAGTTTCCATTTATTAGCTTATTTGAGTGCTTATTTCTGATCTGCAAGTAGGGGTGCAGCTGCCTTTTCTGTCTTGATATTGCAGCTGAACTAATTGCTTTTTTGGCTTATTCGGTGAGTTTAGATGTTTGATCTCTGTTTTTTTAAGCTTTGATTAGTATGTTAATCAGTTTCTGAGCCTTTGGTAATTTTTGGTAACCTTTAGCTTATTTTTAGCTTATTTGTAAATTGCTTATTTGTCCCATTCTGCTTATAATGTTTAGATAAGTTCTGCTTTTATTTTTCATAGCTTTTAAATATAATTTTAGATTTACTTGAATTTTTTTTCAGATTTTTCCAAATCAGTTTACTATTTTTAAATCATTTTATTAGTTTAAATTAGTTTTAAATTCATATTAATTAATTAAAAAGTCAAAAAAATATTTTTCTTTGTCCCAAAATTTTCTTTTGTCATTTAGTACGTAGGAAAATTATTTTGGCATCCGTAGAGTTAGTATTTTGTTATTTTGACGTTTTTAGATTCGTTCTTAGTTCCCGTTTTCAGTTTTCTTTAACGTTTTTAATTACGTATCCTTTAGATTATTGTTTTCTTTGTTTATTAAATCGTTTTTAATTAATGTTCACATATCTTAGCGTAGAAAACCAAAATCCCACTTTTATTCACCTTTCACTGCACGCAATCACGATTCGAGATCACGAATTCCATTCACGCATTCGTTGGGGATAACGACCCGGGAATACAACTTCCATTGTATTCCTTGGAAAAATACGACTTGATTCCAGCGAATCAATTTTTGGCGCCACTGCCGGGGAGGGCTGAAGCGAATTTTGAATTCTCGTTTATCGTTGCGTGTTTTGAATCTTCGTAAATATTTTCTCATAAAAAAAAAAAAAAAAAAAAAAAAAAACCCAAGAAAAGATTTTCATTTCAAAATTTATTTTCCCTTTATATTTTTCAAAATGTTTCTAAAAAACCAAAAATATTCTTCGTATCCCTCTTATCCGTTTAATTCTTTTTCTCACCCTCTATCCGTTTAATTCTTTTTATGTCTTCATCTTACAACTATGGTTGTGAATGGTGTGGGGTACCTCTAAATGGTGGAAATTGTCCCGGTTGTAGCATTGTAAATTCGGGAAACGGGTTTGTCTATGACCAAAATCCCTACAATGAAACACCCGACCTTTTCAACCAACCCCCACAACATCATATGGAGACATACTTGTGTGAATTTTGTGGAGGTTGTCCTCATCCGGGATTTGATTGTCGAACGGGAGACATGCTTGTCTATGAGTAGAACTCTTATAACGATCAGACATCGTCCGGATTTGACACATCTTCATATTATACACCACCACAACAGTTTTACTATTGTGAATACTGTGGAGGTCCGCACTATAATTCCGATTGTCAAACAAGGACCCCGCTTGTCTATGAGCATGGTCCTTGTAACAATTATGATTATTCGTATCATGACCAACCTCCATAGTATCAACCAATTCAAACGCAGCCTCAGCCATTTCCTCAAGAATCATTCCAAGAAATTCATAATATTAGGAATGATCTTCTGGATTCTGCTTTCAAAGATGTATTCCAAAAACTTCATGATGTGAGGAATGCATTTAATGCTTGGGCTGCTAAACAGACCAAAGAAGATCGTCATGGTGAATCTATGGAAGATTTACTCGGCATTGAACGTGCAACTCATAACCGTTTCTTATTTAATCAGGCGTGCATGCTCGATGACGAAGATGACGACGAAGAGGAGAGTACTAATCCTTTGAGTGATATTATTTCTCTACTCCCTCAGTCTATTGCAATCACGTCCATCCTTCCCTCTCAGTCTAAACCCGAGGACTCTCTTACTATGGGGGATGAGCATCTTAGCACTGTTCCTGAAAAGGAATCGGACGAATTCATAAAGTCTAGTGCTGAGATCCTTATCCCAATCCCAAGTGAGTCTGAGGATATATCGGATGATGAATGTGATTTGCCTCTTTGTAGTGATCATCCTCTTGACACTACTGATGATTTTTTCAGGACGTTTTCTAACCCCCTCTTCAATTCAAATGATGATTTTTCCTCTAGTGATGACGAATCACTTTCTGATGAGGACGCTTCAAATGAAAGTCTCAAAGTCTATTCGAATTCTCTTTTTGAATTTGATGACGAGTACTTTTCTAGCATAAATCCTCTCTTTGATGAAGAGTTAGAGAACGATGAGGTCAAGGACTCTATCACTCATAAACTTGATGATATGACCTCAGTTCTTAATCCCGATATTCTTCCTTCTCCGACATATGTGACGTTGCCCTTTGAGGATCGCCATTATATTGATTTCACATATGTCGTTCGAGTTTTTCTACCTTTCTTCTCCTATAAGGTAGATTGTCCTTTTATTCACTCGTTTGGGAATGAGGACAAAGTTTTTGACCCCGGCATCTCCATTTATCATTCTTTTGAGCCGGGTGTATCTCATCGGAGTGGAACTTTCAAGTACTTCAATGTTTATCCAAACATTTTGAATGAAAGTCCGATGGAGATTTTCTCTTCCACTTGCTCACCCATGGACAAATGAATTCGGGGTCGAGTCAAGCTAGTGACTCGGTGAACAAAAACATTAGCACCACATGGGTGACAACCCATGTTTCTGACTTCTTTCTATTTTCTGACACTAAGTGTGGGGGGATTCCTCTACTGTGCTCTGTTTGTGTGTTGTTTGCCCTTGTTTGCAGGTTTCCCTTGGATCGTGATGATTGCCGCGCTTGTTTTCAATCCAGCCGCCCAATATCCTATCCTTTTGCTAACGTTTATCTAGGGATATCTTTCCGACCTTTTTTTTGTGAAAAATGGAGATTTTGTTTCCACACTTGGCTATTAGTATTACCTTTTTACGTTCTAAGTGTCGGCATAATAGCCGGTACTTTGAATATTGAGGGCAATATTCAATTCTAAGTGTGGGGGGGGGGGGGGAATTCTCGCGAATTTTGTCACATGTGTACCTTCTAGTGCCCTAGTACCCCCGTTTTGCCCAAAATTTTAAAATTTTTTTTCGTTTTTAGATAAGAAGTTGCAATAAAAATAAAAGTGTTTAGTCTTGATTAGGTTAGAACAAAGGGAATCCCGACTCTGCCAAAGTGTTGATCTGGCTGCTTCCTTAACGATTAGACTAAGGTTTTACGATTTGTGCAAATGAAAATGCTAAGCGTAGAGTAGTTGGTTCTCTTTAGAGCTTATACAAGTAATCTATGGCTTTTTCTCCCAGAAGCTCTTAATTGGACTAAAATACGTGCTGTTTTCAAACGTTTGAACGTTAAAATCATGTTGTTATGAAAAAACAAATTTTTATACAATTTTGATATAGAGCCCGAGTTCAACTTTTTATTTTAATTTTTGAGAAAGCATATATGTAAATATATATATAAGTTAAAAAAAAATGATGATGAAAAAAATGAAAAGAAAAAAAAAATGGAATGATATTGCAAAATGCAATAAGTTTTGATATTGCAAAATGCAATAAGTTTTGATGTATGTGTTAATAAATATGGTAAATTTGCTTTCTCTTAAATTTAAATCGGAAGTTGAACTTGGATTCGTCAATTTTGTATAAAAGTTAAACGGTAATTTAGTAGATTGTTGATTTCAAAGACCCGAAAGCTCCGGTATTATTCTCTGTGAGGTGTCAAAATTCTGGTCACCTAAAACCAACTGGTTTGGGATGTGCCGAGAAGAAAGCCGTTACATGGAGTGATCTCGTTTTTGAGTCTCTAATCTCTAAATGATAGTTTGTTGTTATCTATTTAAGTATTTAATACTAGCGTAGTGGGAATATCCAAAATCTTTGAAATCGAAATTCCGCTGATTCCGGTACTATTCTCTGTGGGGTGTCAAAAGCCTGGTCACCTAAAACCAACAGGTTTGGGATGTGCCGAGAAGAAAGCCGCTACATGGAAAAGGCCCTTTTGATCCTTAGATTTTCGAGGTTCCTGGTAAATTACTATTTGACTTAAACGAATAACAACCATAATAAATGTCGATTTTTGCGGTCAAAATTTTGAAAATAAGCACAGTCACCTAAATTGAATAAAATTGTGGGAGTGAAAAGTTAAGTTTCGGCTTACAAATATTATTAGTATAAGTAGTGTTAGCATTTTACAAAAACATTTTCACATTGAGTTTAAACTTAGTTGGGAGTATAAAAAGAGGATGACGATTTCAATTCCCTGGAGACACCCATTTTGTGTGAATCCCGTTCTATGATACCATTTTTGATAATCAAGTAGTTATTTATTTTAGTTCTAGTTTAAATTTCTCGTATTTAATAAAAAGTCGAAACGGGGTATACTCTTGTTCCTTTCATTACTTCATATGATTGGATTGCTAGGGACTAGCAATAGTTTAGTGTGGGGGATTGATGAGTGTGTAAATACTCATCATTTTATGCCCATTTTAGACCATAAAAATACTGAAAACACCCAAATACACCATATTATACTGCAAATATCCTTGGTTTGTGTTTTTATGTGTTTCAGGTACAAAAGGGTCGAAAACAGGCAAAAACCGAGCACAATACTGGAAAAGCGTGAAAAGCCGGAGTCGGGAAGGAATTTACGAGTTTGGATCACAAGAAATTGCTCAAGTATCAAGATTCATCCCTTAAAAATATCCAAATGACAAAAATGGTCCTTGGGATAATTTTCAGAAGTTGGCAATAATGGTCCTTCAATGTTTAAACAATTCCAAATCAAATCCCAAATCCTATCCTTAACCATAACTAACCTTAAAACCTACCAAAATAAACCCAACCCAAAATCCTTATCCTGCCTAACCCATTTCCCTTAAAAATCCAAAACTAAACACAAGCCTACTCCACAAAGCCCAAAACCATCCCACCCTTTTATCCCTTAGCTAATAAAACGGGGTCAAAAGGGATACCAAATAAGTCAAACCCTTCATCCCCTTTACCACTAACCCGCCAAACCAAAAACCAGGATACCACTCAACTTTATCCCTGACATTGCCCCATACCCTTTTTCTGTAACACGCCTCCAACCTCCCCCCCCCTACTTAGCTACTCCCACCTATCCCACGTGCTCAGGAAAGTTAAATCCCACTTGTCCTGTTTTCCCGCCAAAAAGGGGACCAACGATTGAGATTAAACCAATCCAATCCAACGATTGGGAATTGTTCAGGAGAGTCAAAGGATGCTTATGGGATTGTTATTTAAAGAAAAAGAAGACAAAGAGAGAAGCTTGTCAATGTTTTAGACCAAATTCGTAGTGTAAAATTTAGTTTAAATCTGTTTCTTAAAATTATTGTAATTTAATTTTCAGTATTGGTTAACCTTTACAAGAATTGTACTCGTTTGGTTTCATTGCAATCATAGTTTAATCTTCATTCAGTTTCAAGTTCATTTGGTCAACTTCAGTCAACGGGTACTGTTCTACTGCTTATTTTCTTCTTATTTTGCTTTCTTTTACTTATTTATGCTTATTATAGCTTAGAGTAGCTTTGTTTGTGTTTAAGTTTTGCTATTGAGTGCTACATCATAGATTGTTGTTGCTACTGTTTGATTCCATAGAATCTGCAATCTGAGTGTTAGTTGTTAGTTATTGTTGATTATTGGTTATTCTGATCTTAGAGATGTTTGAACTAGTATAGTGGTACTCTGTTTGGTGTATTTCAGTTTGGATCTTATTGTTTTAGTGCATCTGCTAGCATTAAGGAGTGTTTGGATTAGTTTGTCAAACTGGGTCAAACCCAGTGTTACTGTTCAAATGGCATTTCTCAACTTAGATTTAGCTTAAAATAGGTGTTATTGGCTGTTTCTGATAGGACTTAAGTGGTTTTTATGCTTTTTGAAATTTTGAGTAGATAGGTGCAAACTAGGTTCTTAACTGCCCTAATAAGCTGTTGATAAGCTTAGGCTTCTTTGGCACTTATTTTTGGCATAATTGGTTGTAACTCAGTATTTAAAGTAAGCATACATAAGTTAGAGCCATTTCATGTTGAATTGAAAAAGATTGGTTCATGTTTGTGTCACTACTGCATCAGTTAAGTTTCCCACTTATTGCCTTTTTCAAGCTCAGTTTTAAGCTAGTATAAATAGGACTTAATTTATAATTTTTGTTTTTATCAGTAGTATGCTAGTTAAACTTTATCTGTTTTTGCTTTGTTCTGAATTTGTAGCTTATTTACCAGCTTATTTCTAGTCTGCATGTAGCCCCTTAGTCCTGATCCAAAGCCTGCACAGTTTTCTGATTTCTTCCACCTGATCTAGTGCTTAATTTGATAAGCTATTGTGGATAAAAATTAGGCATTTTAAGTTTTTATGTAGCCTGTAGTACTAGGAGGGTTTTGCCCCCTTTAGTTTCCATTTATTAGCTTATTTGAGTGCTTATTTCTGATCTGCAAGTAGGGGTGCAGCTGCCTTTTCTGTCTTGATATTGCAGCTGAACTAATTGCTTTTTTGGCTTATTCGGTGAGTTTAGATGTTTGGTAACCTTTAGCTTACTTTTAGCTTATTTGTAAATTGCTTATTTGTCCCGTTCTACTTATTAGGTTTAGATAAGTTCTACTTTTATTTTTCCTAGCTTTTAAATATAATTTTAGATTTACTTGAATTTTTTCAGATTTTTCCAAATCAGTTTACTATTTTTAAATCATTTTATTAGTTTAAATTAGTTTTAAATTCATATTAATTAATTAAAAAGTCAAAAAAATATTTTTCTTTTTCTCAAAATTTTCTTTTGTCATTTAGTACTAGGAAAATTATTTTGGTATCCGTAGAGTTAGTATTTTGTTATTTTGACGTTTTTAGATTCGTTCTTAGTTCCCGTTTTCAGTTTTCTTTAACGTTTTTAATTACGTATCCATTAGATTATTGTTTTCTTTGTTTATTAAATCGTTTTTAATTAATGTTCACATATCTTAGCGTAGAAAACCAAAATCCCACTTTTATTCACCATTCACTGCACGCAATCACGATTCGAGATCACGTATTCCATTCACGCCTTCGTTGGGGATAACGACCCGGGAATACAACTTCCATTGTATTCCTTGGAAAAATACGACTTGATTCCAGCGAATCAGCGTTGCAAGAGAATGTCTTGCCAAAAGTACAAGGAATGAATAAACTTCCTGGGTCTCCTAGTTTTGGTGGAACTTGGTTTTGGATGATTGTCGAAGATTCATCGCTTAGGAAAGCTACGGAAATTTGTTCTAATTTATGTTTATTACTGACGAGTTCTTTTAGAAATTTACCATAATTTGGCATTACTGCAATGACATCGACATGTGGTACATTGATTCGAACGGCATGAATCTTGTCTTTCGTTATTCAGCTTCCATTTTCCCTTTTATGTGACGTTGGGGATATGGAATCTTGGGTTTGTATGGTTTAAGAATAGGTGTTTCTGGTATTGCTTTAGTTTTATGTTTTTTTGAGGTGTTGGTTCATCTTCATCGTCGCTATCTAGTTCGATAGTAGGTTGTGTTTGATTAGGCTTGGGTGGTGGTTCATATGAGGTTCCATTTCTTGTTGTTATGGCATTCACATGCTCGTTACGGGCTTGAGGTAGTTGATAAGGTCTGCTTCCAGATGAGCTACCTCTAGGGTTTGGTTGAGTATTGCTAGGAAGAGATCCAGAAGGTTGACCAGATTGCTTCTCAGCTAATCTGTCAAAATTGTTTTCTAAATTTTGGATAAAAGCTTGATGGTTTTTTTTTTGTGGATTCTAATTTATCTTTAAGATCCATAAACATGTCTTTTATGAACGTGTTTGTAGAATGTTGTGATTTTATGAAATCACTGAGTTGTTTTTGAAGATCTGGTTTTTGTTAGAATGAGGGGGTCAATACTGATCTCGGTTGTATTCTGATCGTTCGCCAGTACGCCATTTATCATAATTTCGATCGCGTTTACGATAGTCATCGTAAAAACGAGTGCGTCGAAATGATTGCATAAATTTCGCTTCTTCTTCGCGAGTCATGGGTGTATCATCATCATTGCAATTTGCGGTTGAATGATTTCCACCACAGTTGTTGCATCCATTACGCTTTTCTTTCATTTCTTTATACTGAGCATCCATTTTTATGGTCATGGCATCCATGCGAGCCATAATTTTGTTTGTATTAGAATTATTGCTACCTTCATCGGCGAAAGCAACAGTTTTGCGAAGAGAGGTTTTTGGTTTTTGATTTTTAGGCCAATCATGTTTGAGTAAGACTTTGTCTTCGAGAAGTTGGTATGCTTGATTAGGAGTTTTCTAAAGGAATATACATCCGGCTGCAGCATTTAAGACTTTTTGTGTGATTTCTTCAAGTCCATGGTAAAAGATTTTGATTATATTTCCTTTACTTAAACTGTGTCCATGACAATTTCTGAGTAATTCTTTCATTCGGAGCCATGCTTCAGTTAGATTTTCTCGTTCGTGTTAAGAGAAAGCACGGATTTCTCCGAGGAGTCGATCGAATAAAGCTCGAGGGAAAAATTTGCTTATGAAAGTGGTACGAAGTTCATCCCATGATGCTATGGTTCCTTCGTCGAGTTCGTTTAACCAGGTTTTTGCTTCACCGGTTAGGGATAATCGAAACATCATGAGCCGGACGGCTTCATTTTCAGTTTCTCTGTATTTGAACATTTCACAAATTCCAAGGAACTCATGGATGTGTTTATGAGGATCAGTTTTGGTTCTCCCATCAAATTGGTTACCTTTGAAAAGGGTTAGATGATTGCCCTTGATTGAAAATTCATTAGCGGTGTCGGGAAAAGTGATTGCTGGACCGGGAGTAGGAGCAACGGTCCGGTCGACTGCCCACATGGGTTCATTATCGGCGTTATCCACAGGATCATAAAGTTCGATGAACTTAATGAAAAATCGATAACAAAAGATATCGTCGATTGTTGGGACGATTTCTTTCGGTACTTCTGGTCTTAGATCTTTTTGTGAGAATGGTACTACTTTATTTTTTTTCTACTTCTTCCGTTTATGGTTCGTTCGGGTTCGGATAAAGGGCTATCAAGTTCTGCATTGGACGATCGTGTGACCATCCAATACTAGACTGCTAAAGGTAGTGGTTATTGGATAAAAGCAAAATTCAAGTCGGATGATTTGAACTTTTGTTTGTAAGTGAAAAAGTACGTCGTACTTAAGAAAAAGTATGGCGTGCTTCTGGGCAATTTTGACTCGAAATGAAGCGTTTGAGTTTATTTAGGTTGAGTTTCAAGAACTGGGTTGGTTGTTTTTGTAAGTTTTGGGATACGATCGTAAGACTTAAGGAAAAATGTTACGTTATCCAGAAATGCAGCGTACTTTGTGAAAAGTACACAGAGATCGTGATAAAAGAACGGAGGTTTGATCATAAGATCGGTGGTTTTTTAAAAATAGATAAAAAAAATAAATAAACTTAGTAATTTAACACAGATAACACTATAATTGTGATCCCAATTTACCTAAGATGATTAAAATATGATAATAGAACAAGTGTTAGTCCCCGGCAGTGGCGCCAAAAACTTTGATGTGTCTCTAAAGCTTTAAATTTATATAACTAGTTCTACGGTTTTTCTCTTAATTCAAAACAGACGGGTAAAAGTATAACCCTTGTTTATAGTAAAGAGTTTAGGCAAGACCAGGTCGTTCCACAGGGACTAAGATTATTCTATATATCAATTAAACTACTTAGGCAGATTTAGAAAGCGATTAAGCAAATAACTAACACTTGATGGAATTCAAATATGGGACAAGTATGATCACTTGGATAGTTTTTATAACTCAGTGGTAGGCTAATGATGATGATCTCAGGTGGTAAAGTAAGTTCAATCCACAATTGGCTATTTTCGTAAAAATGGCTTTTCCACAGATTAACTATATTGATTCAAGATTTATGTTTTTATTTGTCAAGTGAATATGTTTTCACAAGTTCACAGAGGCAATTACAATACTTAAAACTCAATTGTTTATGACTTAACAAGAGCGGATTTCTCCAACCAATTGATCAAGGCACACACACATATGCTTTGATAATTATATAATGCCAATTAGTTCTTTCGACCTTTACCAATTAACAAGTACAACCAGAAGTTATAAACAATGGAAAAGAGTCTCAAATACAGCAAGGTTTCAACATAAACAAAAAATCGAATGAGATCATATCATAGCCAAATCACTTTATTATATTAACATATACAAGCAATCATAAAGAGTTTAGCCTAACATGGCTTTAGTAATCATGCTTACAGTGATGAAATGGAATGTAAAGATAGACATACGACCTGAATTGGATACAATGATTGCACTACCGTCACTAGCGATCAATTATACCAATTCCAAAATCGTACTTCAACATGTACCACAATTATGCTTCACACGCCCAATCTAATTTATGTTATTTGACTGAGAAATGATTACAGAAACGTAGTGAGTAGTTGGAATTCGGAGGTGATGATTTGTGGTAGATTGGGGTGCTATTTATATGCTAACTGTGACTGATCATCTTCTGAACAGCGGCGGGCTTCATAACTTTTCTTGGCGCCAAAGGGTCATAATTAAATTGAAGACCGACGTACTTTATACTAGAGATCGCCGCACTTGTAGATGCTGACTCGGAGTATGGGACTCATTGTAGCTCCCGTAACCGGCGTACTTTTATATAAGATTGGCGCTCTTTATTGCTTTTTAGACTTTTCTTCGCTTTAGCTCAGACTTAAATCCAATGCTTATGCTTTATCTTGATAATGGAGATTCTTTGTCGATTGGACCTGAAATGTATTTTCATGCAATTAAGTATCGAAATTCCATAAGAAACATCAAGAAACTAACAAATAATGCTATACAAAACATGTATAAATCGAGCGTCGTCACTTATTAACACTGTGACCATTGGGTTAAGGGCGGATATGCATAGTGCTAGGTAACCGTGACCATCTGGCCTAGTCTACCATAGATAGGAAGCGTACTCATAAGGCTAAATCCATGCTCCTCGAGTCTTAGTTTCCTGACTCACCAACGGAAGTAGCACTTAATCATTTCACTTGTAGACGAATCACTATGACTTGATAAGATGAATTTGGCTAGCGCTTTCTTCTACCATCGACCACAACCAACATTTATTTCGTTATTTCCTTGCTTTCTAGTTTAATTAATAGTTTAGTAACAAATACGTGCCAATCTCATATTGAACCCACATTTCTTTAGTTAGAATAGATAATTAGAATACTATTAGGTTTAGCTTTAGTTCACTCACTCCTTGCGAATGACCCGCACTTACCAATCACTATCTATAATTGGTCGTGTACACTGGCCATAAGTGTTAGTTTATAGGTTAGTTCAAAAATTATAAATTTATAAACCTAATAGAAATCGCACATCAAGATTTAACACATGAAGTTTTTGGCGCCTCTATGGGGGAGTGATTTTAGCTTTAGCTTATTTAGTGGTATATTTCTATTTTTAGTTTACTTTTGTGTGTTTTTAGTTGTTTATTTGTTATTTTAGATATTTTGGTTGGTTTATGTCTTTATGTCTCAGACTGTCAATACGGTGTATTGCAACCTATGAATATGGTGTATTGACCTGACATATGGCGTGTAACACCCCCAAATCAGATCGCAGCGGAAATAATATCTGGGGTACTACTTTTTTGGATCATAACATAAGTAATAGAGAACGAATTTATCAAATCCGTTTTAAATGCTTCATTAATTAAAACATAAGTTTTACATAATTGAAATGCGGAAAACAAGGCCCATAATATTTATTAGTTGTCCCATAGTACAAAAACTCTGGTCATGAGTGTTATGTGTACACTCCAAAAGTGTGCCTATGTCCCTGCCACACACTGCCTTGCATCATCATAAATCAACAATTAAACACCTGAGAAAAACATGCTAAAAGCTGGTGAGTTCATAGGTTTACATAAATCAGTAAAGTTGGACCAGTAAGTTCATGAGTTAACATTTCAAAGTGCGAAATGTTATACAAAAGGCTATTACGCTGTGCTAAGTTTCATGCTACCGAAGCTACGACAGTGTGCATGCGATGTGTGCATGTAATAACAAAGCCTGGCAAGTGTTCTATCACTAGTCACTTGTAATTTGACATGGTATACATGTTGGGAATTAAATGTTCTGAAGATTAGTACTACTCAAGATATAACCAACAGTACTAACTGCTAAGTTAATACTGCTAGTACAAAGAAGCTACTGCTAGTGTTAAAGATTTTACTGCCGCAAGATTCTACTGCTAGTGTATCAGATACTGCTGTTGGAGTGACTCATACTACTGCTTGATGGATAACTGTCGCGTATTCAACTGCTGAATGGATAAGTATGAAAAAGATATTATATGTATAAAAGTCAAATATATACGGTAGATAATATCTTTTATAAGTGATCAGTCAACAAGTTGAATACACAGAACAAGTTGTATCTTAGCTACTGACACACACAAACTAGCAAGTAGACAAATACTCAAGTGTGCATGTGCTTAGATAATATAAATACAAAGTTAGACATTAGTCAGTAGAGTGACTAGTCTTGTGTTGAAAATAGAAAAAGACTGAGCGAGTTGAATATAACAGAAATAGTTATCTTTGTAATAGAGATTCAAGGTTTTGTAACCCTAGTGATAGTGAAGATCACTCGTATTATTCTCAATAATATTGAATCGTTTGGTGTTATACTTTCTGTGTTCATTGTTCAATATCAAGCATCACTGTTCCATTATCCACAAACCAATATTCTTCTAAGTGTGGTTAAGTAGATTCCGCATACTTAATCATATTCACTCAAAGTATCATATACACACGTTATAAAGGACTAACATCCTCAGAGTGTATTACAAATCCTATCAAGTGGTATCAGAGCTTGATGATGTGAGATACATCAAGGAGCCTATCATAGATCTGTATGTGTGTACATTCGCATTTTCTCCATCTACATCTTTAAGAAGAGGCTTCTCAGAATCCATTGGTGTGCTTGCCACTTTTGAATTAGCAAACTAAAATTTCCTTAGAATCTCTGCAACATATTTATCTTGGCTGATAAATATGCCTTCACTTGATTGCTTAACTTGCAGACCCAAAAAGAAAGTAAGTCCCCCCATGGAACTCATCTGAAACTTATCATGCATAAGTTTCTCAAACTCTAAACACATCTCCTTTTGTGTAGATCCAAAGATGATATCATCCACATATACCTGAACTAGCAAAAGATCCTTCTTGTGCTTCTTGATGAATAATGTCTGATCAATCTTACCTCTTTGGAATCCATTCTCAATCAAATAGAAAGCCAGTGTTTCATACCATGCTCTTGGTGCCTGATGAAGACCATAAAGAGCCTTGACAACCTTGTACACCTTGTCTGGATGTTCTGGATCAATAAAACCTGGAGGTTGTGAGACATAAACCTCCTCTTCAATAGTGCCATATAAGAAGGCACTCTTGACATCCATTTGATAAAATGTGAAGCCTATAAATGAAGCATAGGCTAAGAATAGTCTAATTGCTTCAATTCTTGCCACTAGAGCAAAAACTTCTTCATAGTCTATTCCTTCCTCTTGTGTGTACCTTTGGGCTACAAGTCTAGCCTTATTTCTTATCACTATGCCCCTTTCATCCCTTTTGTTCCTGAAAACACATTTAGTGCCAATTACCCTCACACCTTTGGGTAAATCAAATAGCACCCAAACCTTTTGAATTTTAAATTGGAGAAGCTCCTCTTGCATAGCTTCTACCCAGCTTGAATCATCTAAGGCTTTGAGAACATTCTTGGGTTCTGCTTGTGAGAGGAAACATACAAATAAGCAAGAGTTTGCATACTCATGCTGCTTTGATGCATAAAGAGCATCAAGAAGCCCTTGTTGGTCTGAAGACATAAGTTGCTTCCTTGTCTTCACACCAGATTGTACATCACCAATCACATTGTCCAGGGAGTAGACTTTGTGAATCCTTGTGTGTGGTGTAGTAGGAACATGATAGTCAGGTGGAAGATTGTTGAAATCCACCTCATCTTCTAAGAAATCTGCTTCATTTGAGTCTAATGGGCTAGCAGTAGAAACATTTGGCCTAGCAGTAGAAACATTTGGCCTAGCAGTACCAAGTTGGGTCTCAGCAGTACTATCATCATTAGTACTGTTAACTTGATTCTCTTGTTCCTCAGTTCCATCTTCCTTGTTTTCACCTTCAATCCCTTCTTTAGCTTCATCAGAAGAAGGTTCATCATTTATTGAAGTTGAATCCACACTTGTCCATATTGGCATCATCACATAATCTTGATCTTTCTCTTTTCCTAACCCTGCCTCTTTTTTTGCATCATCAGCTTCTGAACCTGAATAATTATTAGTTTCTGCAACAACAGGCACATAGTTCATTGATTTGATTAGAGACTCAAGATCAAAGAGCCATTTTGGACCTTCACCTGCAACATTAGATTTGTTTTCTAGAAATTCCACATGCAGGTTTTCCTCAAATCTCCTAGTTCTTGAATTGTATACTCTAAATGCTTTGCTATTGAGAGGATATCCAACCAAGAATCCTTCATCTGCTTTACCATCAAATTTTCCTAGATGGTCTAAGGTATTTAGAATTGTCACATGACACCCAAAAGGTCTAAGAAATCCTATTGCAGGAGTTCAACCTCTAAAAAGCTCATAGGATATCTTATTGTGAGACTTAACAACCAAAACCCTGTTCTGGACATAGCAAGCAGTATTAACTGCTTCAGCCCAAAAAGTGATAGGCAACTTAGAGTCAGCTAACATGGTTCTAGCAACTTCTATAAGTGTCCTATTTCTCCTCTCAGCAACTCCATTCTGCTGAGGAGTTTTAGCAACACTAAATTCTCTTCTAATACCCTTTTCTTTGCAGAATTCATCCATAACTCTATTCTTAAACTCTGACCCATTATCACATCTAATGACTTTTACTTTCTTGTCTACTAAGTTTTCTATCTCTGTAATGAATGTCTTAAGAATGCTAGATGTCTCTTCCTTAGAGCCTAAAAAGAAAACCCATGTAAACCTGCTATAGTCATCAGTAACAACTAGACAAAATCTTTTATGCTTAATACTACTCACAGAAGTAGGTCCAAATAAGTCCATATGAAGCATAAACAATGATTGATCAATAGAGTTAAAAATCTTGGGCTTACAAGTGGCTTTATGTTGTTTGCCTTTGAGACAAGCAACGCATGTTTGGTCATTTTCAAATCTTTTATGAGGCAAGCCTCTTACCAAACCATCTTTGACAATTTTATTTATGGTTTTGAAATTAATGTGACCAAGCCTCCTGTGCCATTTCATAGATTCATCCAATGTGGCCTTTGCAACAAGACAAGTAAGAGCCTCTTTAGGAACAATCTTCTTCATATCAACACTGTACATGTTGCCCTTTCTTGGAATTTTGAGCAATACTTGACTTTCATCAGGTAGCTTAAAATCAGAAGAAAGCACAAGACATTCAGTGTCAGTAAAAAGAACTTTGTTCTTTTTGTCACACATTTGTGAGACACTAAACAGGTTATACTTAAGCTCTTGCACATAGTACACATCTTCAAAATCCAATTTACCGGTTTTAAGAGTACCTTTACCAGTAATTCTTCCTCCTATTCCTCCCCCAAAGGTAACATATCCTCCATCTAGTGATTGAAAGTTTGAAAGATAAGACATGTTTCCTGTCATGTGTCTGGAACACCCACTATCTGAATATCCTTGATCTTCATCATCTGCTTGTGAATTTTCGTGCACATAAATAAGGAAATTAGTTTCCTTGGGGAACCCAAGCCATTACTGACTTGAGTTTGCCTCGTGCATCAATGTAATTAAATCTTTTTAGAATAGTTGACGCACCATTGGATTTAAGAGGTCTCCAAATCCAACATGCTGAGGCCTTAACATCATTAGCCCTCTTTTCCCTAGCAGTATATTTAATGTTGCCAGTACCCTTTGGCATCCAAATTTGTTTTTGTACTACTGCTTTTGTTTGAAAAGGCCTTTTAGCAGTTGTTGGTGCATGTTTGAAAGTCGTTTTTGCACTTTCTACTGCTGGTTTTGGGTAAACAGACTTAAATGGTCTGGCAGTAGTAACTGCTTGTCTAGCAGTAGAAACTTGTTTTGGGCCAGACTTTAATAAACTTGCTTTGGGTGGCATTCTAGCAAAATTAGAGTGATATTTAGGCCTTTCTAAGTTCACCCTATGGTTTGAATGCCCAGTTACCCTTTTATTGCAGAAAGCTACAAGATGGTCAAAAATTTCACAAGTGTAACAAGCTTTGTTATAGAAGACAAAGTCATCACCTAGTTGGTGAGACTTAAGGTCATTCCAATTCCTTTTGTTACCTCTGGGTTTGTTTGTGGATCTATATTGTTCACAATATCTTACTGGTTGCCTAACATGTTTAATATTTGTTTTAGGCTTAACAGTATGATTTTTGACCACTTTAGGAACATTTGTTCCTTTTATCTTAACAACATCAGGTTTAACAACAACCTGATCTTCCTCATCAGCATCAGATGTCCAGTCCTCAATGATTGGACCATCTGATTTCCTACCAGATGACACCTTTTCCTTAGGAAGTGAAGTATCACTTGAACTCTTAAGGGGTTCACTTACTTCTTCAGGCTTATCAACAACTACATTTTCTTTTGGCTTAACACCATATTCTAACTTTGGTAGTTGAAATTCAGACAAGCCTGTATGTTCTAGGTCTATCTCTGGGGGTGCAGGGATTCCTCTGTAAGGAGGTGGGACATTCTTATATCCTAACCCAGACTTGGCTTTGTTGATCACTTGACATTCAATTATTTTGTTCACACCTTTAGAGGCATAGTCTAATGTTTCTACACTTAATTGAATGTTTTCATTTTTCTTTTTAAGCCTATCATACTCAGTTCTTAAAAAGCTAATTTCAGCATCTTTAAAAAATAAGTTTCTTTTAAAAAGACCTTTATCATCAGAAAAAGTCAATTCATTGGTCTTATAGTGTATGATCTGCTCCTCTAGGACAGCTAAACCTATCTTATGATTTATTAAGTTTTGATGAATTTTGTTTAGTTTTATCCTTTGATCATCATAATGTTTTCTTAAAGTTTCTAGTTCTTTAAGAGCAGTGCAAGTATTAGAACACACTTTATCAGATTGTACCTCAGTAGCAGAGAAGGCCATGAGTGCCATCTGAGTAGAAGCTTCCTCTTCATCTGCCATAAAACTCCAATCAAATCCTAAGCCATCAATAGCTACCATAGCTTTTGAATTTGGCTCAATGGTCTCCACAGCCTTGGACTTGCTTCCAAAACCTTTGCTCTTGCCATCCTGTTGCCCAGGTCGTCTACTTTCTCTTGAGAAGTGCCCCATCATGTGGCAGTTGTAGCATTCTATCTTTGACTTGTCAAAACCAGCAGTATCATTGCTGCTGATTGTGATTTTCTTCCCTGTTCTTTGATAGAATTTCTTAGCCCTCATGCTAAGAAGAGAAATTTGCCATTTTAGGTCCATTTCCTCCAAATCATCATTATTGATTTCCTGTAGGTCTTCATGAGTAAGCATAGACCCATCATTCTGACTTGTTAGAAAGGCACAATAGGTTTTCTCATCCAGAATACCAATGGTGCTGCTTGATGAACTAGCAGTACCAACTCCCACATCAATCTTCACATCTTCAACTGGATTTGAGTTACTAGGAAATGATAAAAAGGCCATGTTCCCAGTGCTTGAACTTGTTCCTCCAGTCTTCTTTACATCTTGTTCCACAATTTTGAAGTTGCTATACAAGTCCATTAGGTTCATGGTGTCAATGTCTGGCTTGTTCTTCCAGACAACAACATGCATAGCCCATTCTTCAGGTAGGCTTCTAAGAAATTTGGAATTTAGATCTTCTTGAGGTATATCCACCCCAAGAATAGCAAGTTGGCTCACAATCTTCTGAAGCCTGTTAAACATATGGTCTAATGATTCATTGCTTGTTGAAGAGAAGTTTTCAAAGTTCTGCTTGAGAAGAGTCTTCTGGGTTTTCTTGGTGGCTTCATTCCCACCATACCAAGCAACAATGGCCTCAAATAATGACTTAGCATCTTTGAACTTGCTGAAATTTAAAAGTTGATCATTTGGAATGGTCATCATCAGCATACTTCTGGCCTTGAGGTCATTCTTCTTCTTTACTCTATCTTCTGCAGTTGTTGGGTTGGTCTGCACAGTTGTCACTACCTTATCATCAACTGTTGTTGTGGAAGTTGTAGGCTTGAAGGAGTTTCCTTCTTCAATAATTTCACAAAGTGTATAGTCTTGCACTTGGAAATACTACTCTATCCTTAACCTCCACATATCAAACTCATTATGTTTGAGCATTGGCAACTTAGCAGCCACATTAGTTTGAGATGTCTCCATGTCCATTTCTTCTTCTAAATCAAAGATATCACCTTTTGACCTGATATCATGTTTTCTGTTTGTGCTTGTGCAAGATTTCAAGTAACTCCTAAGGTTTCTCACTTAACAGCAGTCAAGAGGATCTTTAGATATCTCAAGGGTCAACCTAGGTTTGGTCTATGGTATTCTAGGGAATCACCTTTTGACCTGGTAGCATATTCAGACAGTGATTATGCTGGTGCAAGCTTGGACAGAAAGTCAACAACTGGAGGATGTCAATTCCTTGGATGTAGACTCATTTCATGGCAGTGTAAGAAGCAAACAATTGTGGCTACTTCAACAACTGAAGCTGAGTATATAGCTGCTGCTAGTTGCTGTGGTCAAGTACTTTGGCTTCAAAATCAACTTCTTAACTATGGGTACAATTTCATGAACACTATCACATATATTGATAATAGTAGCACAATTTGTAGAATTAAAAATCCAGTGCAACACTCAAAAACAAAACACATAGAAATTAGACATCATTTTATTAGAGACTGCAATGAGAAAAAGTTGATTCAAGTTGTTAAAATTGATTCTAATCAAAACTTTGCAGATCTTCTCACAAAAGGTTTTGATATAGGTAGATTTCAATACTTGGTAGCAAGTATTGGGATGCTTAATCCTTAATGATTTAAAACTGTGTGATTTTGTATATAAATTGGATTTGTACTGCTAGCATTGTCAATTAGTCCTGTTATTGAAAAGTTTGTACTGCTAGTACAAATTTGGATTGTTTTGTTCATACTGTTAGTCAAATGATTATACTGCTATATACCAAATGCTTTGCATTTTGTTTTCTTGGTTTTGGACTAACAATTACAGGTATGAAAATTGAGCACAAAGGAAGTTACAAGTGCAAAGTGTGAACAAGCAAAAGTCAGTGATTCAAATTGCTGACATAATTGATTAATGATAGTCAGAGTTTGAGAATTCATTCACAAGGGTTTAAACCCAAGTTAATAAATTCTTTAAAACTTCTCTCTTGAAACTTATTATGATATTTCATTTTGAATTAATGGCTTAGTTGATCAGATAGTAACTGACTCAACTCACTTTCTATCATTTTATTCTTTAATTAGTATAATGAGCAAGTCTAAGGACATCTGATAGAAAGAACAGCGAGCAAATGTGAATCTAACACTTGTGTTAGAGGTAACAATTGCCACGAGCTGGAAACCTTGTCATGAAAGCCCTTTGAATGGGTTTATCTGTACACAGACAGTTATTTATAATTGAAAATATTGGTTCTCACACAACCAGAGGTTAATTTAAACCAAAATCTTGACTAAGTGTCTGTTATTACACTTAATCCCTTCAAAATGGTTGTTAGCAGTATGATTTTTCATTAAAAATCAAGTTCATACTGCTAAGTCAAAAGTTTCTTGAAACCCTTTGGATTCAAAATGACTCAGAAACCCATCTTAGGATGGATTATGAGTTTGTGCCCCATGATTCACCTCTCACAGGAGTTAACCCACCTGGAAGTGATAAGGGCAGCATATTAACTTTTAAGGAATTGATTGCTACATGTACAACATTGTCTGACAAGGTGTCCTAAATGGAAGATGAACTCAAGAAATTTTGAAAGAAAAAGTTCAGATGATGGTGAGAGATCTTCCAAACAGGGGAGGAAGATTAACCAAACAAGGGAGGATGAAAGATTGTGGATGTGTATGCTCGGAATCAGGGGAGGAAGTTTAAATTGATCAAACAAAGGAGAAAGATTGTGGAGGAAGATTGCCCAAATTGATCAAGATAAAGAAGTGCATGAGTCTAGTAAAAGCACCATCATCTTGTATGCTCTTGTCTTTTCCCATACCTGGCTAAGCAGCAATTGTTGTATCTCCTCCTACAATGGAAGCTTCGCCTTCAGAATCATCGCCCCTATGTCTTTTTGAGAAGCCAACATGTCTTATTATTCAGCCAATAAAAAGAACAAGCTCCAATTTCAGTTGATGGATGCTAAGAATAAGCTCTTTCAGTTTCAATTTCAGTTCACTACATTTGTTCATCACTTGCATGGCTTGCTGAGAGATGACTTGTCTTCTTGGACTTCTTGGAGCGATTACAGGGAATATAATATCAGGCTCCAAGCATCCAAGATACACAACACCATTGCCTCTTATAATTCCTCCATCCAAGGAAATTGCACCATCTTTTAGGCAATAAATGGAGCCTAAGCAAGGTACTACTAGTGTTAAAGACAAAGAAAATGGCTGAAGAGTTTCAAGCTAAAGAAAGAGCAAAGTACTCTCTAGAAGAACAAAATGATGTTATTGCTAAAAGTGATACACAGATGGCAGATTAGTTAGTCAGAAAGATATTTAATCTTACAGAACAAAGGAAAGCTCAGATCAAGAGTCTGACTATGTAGTGTTTGGAAGATCCTCACAACCTCATTTAATTCAGAAGAAACTTGATGATTTAGGATAAATCACAAGTTTAGGGGAGGATTGTTGGGAATTAAATGTTATGAAGATTAGTACTGCTCAAGATATAACTAACAGTACTAACTGCTAAGTTAGTACTGCTAGTACAAAGAAGCTACTGCTAGTGTTAAAGATTCTACTGCCGCAAGATTCTACTGCTAGTGTATCAGATACTGCTGTTAGAGTGACTCATACTACTGCTTGATGGATAACTGTCGCGTATTCTACTGCTGAATGGATAAGTATGAAAAAGATATTATGTGTATAAAAGTCAAATATATACGGTAGATAATATCTTTTATAAGTGATCAGTCAACAAGTTGAATACACAGAACAAGTTGTATCTTAGCTACTGACACACACAAACTAGCAAGTAGACAAATACTCAAGTGTGCATGTGCTTAGATAATAAAAATACAAAGTTAGACATTAGTGAGTAGAGTGACTAGTCTTGTGTTGAAAATAGAAAAAGACTGAGCGAGTTGAACATAACAGAAATAGTTATCTTTGTAATAGAGATTCAAGGTTTTGTAACCCTAATGATAGTGAAGATCACTCGTATTATTCTCAATAATATTGAATCGTTTGGTGTTATACTTTCTGTGTTCATTGTTCAATATCAAGCATCATTGTTCCATTATCCACAAACCAATATTCTTCTAAGTGTGGTTAAGTAGATTCCGCATACTTAATCATATTCACTCAAAGTATCATATACACACACGTTATAAAGGACTAACATCCTCAGAGTGTATTACAAATCCTATCAATACAACCGTTTATCCAATCGGGACTGTTGATTTCTCCAACACGGATGGAGGCGTCACCCTTAATAGATCTATTTATATCACTCGTGCTTCCAGCAGGAATTAACGTTACATGATCATGGGCATAAATACAGTACTTAGGCCAACAGGTAATAGTTTTGTCAAACAAAAGCATTGTTTAAGTAGTCTATAAAAGTAAGCATGTTTCTCACCCCAAGTAATTTAAAATGAGTATTAAAAGTAATAGTGGGGCTATGACTCACCTCGAGTGAAATCTGGCAAGGTGAAATATGAAATCAAGTAACTTATGGGAATGGCTCCAGCACACGACCTGAATAATAGTGAAGTCTGAGATTTTGACAGTTTTGACTCAATACGAATAATGAGTGTGAAAATGAGTAACGGATAACGATTTGGTTTGTGATGTGTGTGTTTGATATGCTTAAAATGCTTAAAGTTCAAAAATAAATATAATACATAATATTATCTTGTTTTTATGTTATTGAATTCATAATTATCGTTCCCTCGAATGTCGTTGAATAATACGTTAAGTAAATCGTTAAAACTCGTTATATAAATATAAACGTAACGAAAGTAAATTATGGAAACGAATGATAAAATATACATGTTTAAATAAAAATGTGTAAAATATGAAATAGAAATGAATATGGATAATTGTTACTGTTCAGCCCTTGCATTTACACAGAATTACACTTTCTACCCTAACGGTGTAAGTTTTGCACCGTTAGTCCTCCGTTAGTTATATGTTACATACTCAGTCCAAAAAGAGTCAAGTATTTCATTTTCAGCTCTAAGTTTACCGTTTGAACAAAATTTATCCTCAAGTTATGAAATTTACAGTTTGGAACACAATTATACGAAATTGACAAAATTAACCCGATTTGGAATATCTTTTGCAAAACAAGTCCAAAATTTACAAAAAGAGTATGAAAAGTTTTCCGAGAGTTTTAACAACCTTATAAAGCTTATTTGAATCAAAATGAATAGCTTGTTCACAAAAGTGCTTATTTTTCCAATTATTGGGCCTTAACGAGATATAACAAAGGCCCAATAACAATTTATGAATCGTTGGGTTTAAGGGGTTTTGGGCTTATTTTTGGGCTTATTATATGGACTTAAAAACATTAACAAATAGCTTATAAGCACTGCATATCGCAGCTGCTTATTGGGCTGCTAATAAAGTTTATAGAACCGTTTCATATAGCGATGGGTTTGGTCTTCGAAAGGGACTTATAAAAGCTTATAAAGAGAGCTTTTTCCAACTGCTTATTAGGTGGGCTTATGAAGAATCAGTTCGAGCAACAATATCAATATGGTGTATATATAGAATGGATTTTAAGGAGGCCAAAGTTAGTCGAATGAACCAATGTGTACAATAATAAAAATGACATATATATGTTATGAGATGCAACAATTGTTAAAAATGAGGTTCGATATGTATTAAAATGAATATGTAAGTGTCGAGTAAATGTGTATATTGTATATCTAGTTATCCATGAAGGAGGTCATTGATTATTACGTAAAAATAAATAACAAGGAATCAAAATAAATTCTTAAAAATGAAATACGATCGAGTAATACATATGTACGATGCATGATATGTTGAAAGATCAAAATAGCAAATGGAAATGAGTTTTAAAGGCTTACCACACCAAAAGGTGGTGAGTTATACGTATAAAAGAACAAGAACTCAGGAAATATGGATTCCTCTCATTAGAGCAATCAACAAGGGCTTCGAATGGAGAGTATACGCTTGGCTATGGACTCGAACAAAGGGAGAAATACTTCTAGTGCATGAGGGTCTCGGTTAAGGGAGAATGCTTGAGAGAATAGTGAAAAAATGTGTGTAATAGTGAATGAGAAAGTGTATGTGTATGTCGAGTATATATATGCATGTATCTAGAGTTTATATTATAAAAATGCAACTTGTGAGATTATATTCCCATAGCAGGGATTTCATGAGATATTCTTAGGGTAAGATGAGGTTAAACTTGAGTATATAGGTATTAGGAGGAGGGTTTGCTAGCTTGGTTCGGTTAAGGTCGAGTTTGCATATGTATATATGTTGTGTACGAAATATTTAGTGTCCAAAACAATGTTCAACGTGACCAATAACTTAAAAATGGTTAGGAATGGTTTCATGAACTCTTATTCGACTATTAATAATAAAAGACATAGGTTAAAATTTGTTTTGTCGAGTTTGGTTAAATATTCAAATGGCTTGAGCATGCGTCGGGTGGGACTTACTTTGGGTCTCGTTCAATGGTTAAACGTTCGAGTTAAGAAGTGAGATTTATCAAACCTGATTCTTTGATGTATGAAGATTCGATCCATGTGAAATGTCGTATAAGTTATGTGTCGAATTTAAAAGAAATCGAGGTCAAGCTTAGTGAGTTCAGTCGAGTGAGAATAAAAGAAAATGAAGATTGGGTTGGACTTTTGAATAGTAACAGGCTCGCAAATTGGGCCAGAAATAGTGATATGGTCCGTTTGGTTGTTTATTAGTAATATTGATTTTTTGTGGTCTGTGTGTGAGCTCGTTCCAATGCATTGTAATCACGTATCAATGTGTTTGAGTTATCGTAGTGTGATAACGTAATTAAATGAGATAATCTCTCATTAACAGGTGTCAGAAAATAATTAATGCGCATTTTCTGATAAAGTAATAATTTTTATTAAATGGAAAAATTACCATTTGTTACACGGCGTATACAAATTATTTGTATACGGCACATCGACCATCTGAGACTTTAGCTTCTGTTAGATTAGTAAATTTTTTTTGTTCTCATTTGATTTTTCTGTTATAACTCGTGTGTTTATATTATGAAATTTTGTTACAGGAGGCTAATACGGCGTATCCATTGTCTGTTGGATACGGCGTATTAGCCTTTGTTGAGTACGGCGTATCGACCTTCTGTGACCCAAAAATATTTTTCGTTCTTTTCTCATTTTAGTATTTAATTAGTTTTTAATTTTCGTGTATTTTGTCTTGTCTACTGCTTTATCTTCTTAGTTGTTTGTTTTTTAGGAAATCATGGAGATCGAGAAGAACATCGATGAAATGACCATTGAAGAATGGATGAATTACAACGCGTAAAAGAATCATCATATGATCGAAAAGGCTAGGTACGAAGCAAAGCAGAGGACGAGGAACCTTTGTTGTGGTGTTGATATAGATGATATGACCATGGGGGAGTACATGGCATACGAGGCTGAAAAAGTTTTGAGGAAATGTGACAACCTGAAGGAAGCGAATAAATTAAAGAGGTGGTATTTATCTAATGAAGATGATGAATATACAGAATCCGATGATGAAGAGATTCATGCAATTGTGTATAATTATGCTCCTCGTTTGGACCTTTCGAAGAATGAATCGAAAGACCGTTATGATCTTAATGATGAAAGGTTTGACGCTATAGTGTGCGATTTTGCACCTAATTTGGAGTGGCTACTTTCACCTCCAAAGTTTTGCGATTTTTCAACCTTGCGATTTTAAAATATATATTATTAGCAAGATTTTTCTAGTTTCATGGATAGTTTGGCTTTTGGAATAAAAAATAAATATTTTGTGAAATATGTTTATAAAATTTATTACTTTTGTCATTTTCACAAAAAATAAACAAAGAGAATAAATAAAATCCTGGTGTCCTAAATAGTATTAGAAAGAACTTTAGACTAAACTTTTTCAAGTATAAAATAATTTTTTTATAAAAATGACGTTAATAATAAAAAGGGTTACGTTATTTGTAACTCTTGCCCACTGATATTGATTTTTCTAATGTCTCAACTATTTTGGATTGTTTCAAACATTTGAATTTGTTATTATATCATAATTATACTAGTTAATGCACAAAATTTAAAAATTAAGGGATTAGAGCATTTGCAACGGTAACCCGGAGTTAAAGTTTAACACACTGCCACGTCAGCTTTAACCCTTTCATCTTTAACTCAAAAAAACACCCGCTATCATAACTCACCCTTAACTCACCCATAACACCACATTTTGGGCCCCATTTTTTTTCCTTTTCCATTTATAAAATACAAAAAAATATTTTCTTTAAAGTTACAAAACTAAAATTTACAATAACTAGTATTTTTTTTACTTTTGAAAAAAAAAAAAAAAAAAACCCACAAGGACTGAAATTGTAATTCGGGTGAACTTCCTTTCTTCAACCTCTAGATCTTCACCATTTCACCTGCAACTTTACATACACATAACACACACAGAGTATATAAACACACACCAAAATAACAACCAAAACCCATTTAAATCGGAAGAAAAAAAATATGTTTAACGTCACGTTAAAGGGTTAACGTGAGGACGTTAACGCACTCTTAACGCAACTATACGGTGTGGTTAACGCACCTCATATTAAGGTTTAACGCACCCCTGCGTTAACTGTTGCAAATGATCTTAGTGAATATAATTGAGACTGGTTACCTGCTCACATGAGTCAAAAATTAACTTTATTGCAAAAATAGTTAAATAATAATAAAAAAAATTAATCTAGGAGAAAACTCAACTTGCTGGACGCCCACGATATATGACCATCAACTAAACCATTTGCTCTTTTTGAATATATAAATCACCAAAATTGAGGTCCGCAACGCGTTTTTATTCCAACTACTCGTACATTGTCGTTTTGCGCATTGTCATTGGCTACAAGTCTACAACTACTTTTTACACAGTGGATAAATCATAAATGCATACAAAAACGTGATTTGTAAGAAACTAAAATTTTTATTTGGATAGTTGGATCCAAATATAAAACATTAAGGGTGCGATTGGTTTGTTGAGGGTGTAGGATTTGGACTTTGGATTCGGATTTAAATTTGGATTCAAATTTGATTTTGAATTAAAATTAATGATTGAGAGATAAAAATTAAATGTTATAAACGTTTATTTTTATTAAAAGATTTTATAAAAAAAATTATTTTATAAAGATTATGAAGAGAGAGAGAGAGTATAATGTGTGAAACTTACATAAAAATAAAATGAATCATATGTTATTAGGTAGGAATGAGGATAGTTCAATACGAAACAAAAAAAAACCAAAGAACAAACCACTCCATCCTGACCATTAATCTTTCTTTCATCCTACGGTCTATATTAAACATTGCATTTAACATAAGGACAGTTTTGTAATTTTATGGTCACTCATCTCTCCTCTAACTGCCCTCTCTCTCTCTCTAAAAAAATCTCTCCTCTCATACTGAATCTGATTAAACTCGAAGGTGACATCATCAATCGAGTAACCTAAATAAAGCTCCTTCAACGTGTCACATTTCCGATCTCCGGCGGGATAAATCCGCTCAGCTCGTTACCGGAAACCACCAGATACTCGAGTTTCACAAACCTTCCGTAACTCGCCGGAATCTCGCCGGAAAAATAATTTCCGCCTAAATAAAGATGCCGGAGATTCACCATCTCCGTCACATTCACCGGCAGCTCTCCGGTCAAGTTATTATTATACAAATCCATCACTTCCAAAAGAATCAACCTCCGATCTTGAAACTGCAGGAGGATGGGACCAAGATTGGGACGATGATGATTGGGATGAAGATAAAGCCATAAGATGGCCAGGTGGACGTGGTCAAACTAAATCTATCTCACCAAAATTTCCAATCTAGAATTGCTTTCTTGAAGAACACAATTATTCACTTTAGTAGACATAGCACCTCGAGTTCCCTATGGATTTAAATAATTTCTCACAGTACTTGATACCAAAATTTCCATTCTAGCTTAGTGAATATAGCGAGAGCGAGGACTGTATGGGAGGTTATGGATAGGATTAAGTGATAATTGGCATAAAAATCTCATGTGATGCACCAAAGAATCTCATGGGATTCACCAGGAATCCCATGGGATTCACATGGGATTCACCAGGAATCCCATGTGATGCACCAAAGAATCTCATGGGATTCACTATGAATCCCTTGATATTCATACGGGATTCACAATGAAACCCTTTGAGATTCATACTGAATCCCATGTGATTTCATACAAGTATCAAACTCAAAAACAGTGATTTACTTATTTTTACAAATCACTTGTGATTTTTTAAAAATAACAAATCACAAGTGATTTTTTTACGAATCCCGTGGGATTTTTTCGGACGGAATTTTTGAAAAAAAAATCATCGAAAGTATATAAAAGTGCATATCTATAGAAAGATAATTTAATTCTCGTCGCGATGGTGTATTTTTCGTACCTTGAAGATTTACCGTTTGCAAGATATGTTGTTTTTTAAAAAAAAGTGGAAAGTGGGTTTTTATATTAAATGAGCTAAAATGCCAATTTTGCCCTCCCTTTGTTTTTTTTGGTTTGATCTATACCGTTGGATGAAATCAAAATGGATGGCTAGGATGTTCTTATTTGTTCTTTAAATTTTGTTTGTTTGTTATGGATCTCACCTCATTAGGTAGGAATGAGTTTTGATAGATCGATTCATTTTTTTTAGCCAAATCACAAACAAAACAGGTTATTTAGATATGGAGCCCACATTAATTCATTTTTTTCATTGAGTTTTTGCATATATATCCTTCCGAAAATGCATAATTACATATATATCCAAAGTATGTATAAAAACCATTGTCAAACGGTATTGTTACCGTTGCCAAACGTCCCTATTAACAGTCGAATTTTTGGACAAAAAAGAAAAAAATATATGTATATACAACCGCGTGGGCTAGTTATTTTGGCGCAAGAGGGAATAGCACCACCATGATAACCGTGCGTCGTTCTATGTTTTTGGCTTTTAGGTTTGGCACCACCAACGGCACCACCGTACCTCCTTCTCTTAAAGCTTAAAAAAGATATGTAAATATTGTTTGTTGTAAAAGTATATAATCAAAGTAGTTTAATTACTTTTCGTAGCATTTTCATCACATAAATATGCCGAGACCCGATCTAAATCAAATTATCTTTAAGATGCTTAATTCATCTTTGTTGTATCAATGAAAACTAAAAATAAAATAAAAATAAATATATAATACTCATATTAGATTTAATCATTTGTATACCAAACTCTATTAATATAATAATAGATTAATCTCCACCATTTATCTCCATTTGATCTAATAGATAAAATTAAACTAAATATTTTAACAAACTCATTTTCATATATATATATATATATATATATATATATATATATATATATAGGGAAGGGTTCTTTTCAGAACCAAATAAAGGTACAGAACTGCGAGAACCAGCATCAACCAATCAGATTTTTTTGAATATTTATTTTTATTATTTAATTCAAAAGGGCATAATAGTAAAATTACATTTTTTAATTTCTTTTTATTTTTTTTAATAAAAAACGTTTTTAGTTCCTAAATTTTAGGATTCTTTTTTTTTTTTTTTTTTTTTTTTTTTTTTGTTTTTTTTTTGTTTTTTTTTTTTTTGTGAAATAATTTTTATTTTCAGTATGTATGATTTCAAAAGTGAGGTGCACATGTGTTTTTTAATATAATGTATGTTTACATATATTTGTAGTATTCAATTTACGTGTATTTGGTAAGGTGCATATGTGTTTTTTTAGATAATGTAAATTTACGTGTGTTTGTAGTGCATAGAATGGCAAACAAAAAGTATTTTACATGTATTGTTTACAATTTAAAACAAAAACATTATATACAAAATTTAAAATCATGTGATAATACACTTCAATTACAAATTTCTAAAAGCAAAAATGTTGTCATATATGCACATGTATTTTCCCTCGTTGGACACTTTGTATTTCTTTGTATGTATATGTGCACTTGTATCTGCGGCTGCACTTGTGTCTTTAATCTTTAAATCTTTAGCTTAACTATCTTAAAGCTAGATAGTATGTACAAAACACATGTGCACTCTTCATATTGCTCATCATACTCATACCTGTAACCACAAAACACAAGTGCACACTTAAAATAGAAATAAACACAAAAAATCTTTATATCATAACTACAAACATATATGCATTCATTTCAAACACGCATGTTCATGACATAAACACATGTGCATTCTTTGTAAATTCATCGTTTTTATTACGTAAATACATGTGCATTTGTTTCAAATTCTCTTGTTCATGACGTAAACACATGTGCATTATTTAAAAAAAAAAACAAATATGCAAAAATAAAATACAAGTGCACCCTTAAATTTGAACTAGACACAAAAAATCTTTATATCATAACTACAAACATATATCATAACTACAAACATATGTAAGTACCACGTAAACTTCTTTTTGGGTAAAATCCCCATTTAATTTTATAAAAGGATTCCTTTAGGGTGGAAGCCACCTCATAATTTACTTTAATCTCATTTTTTTATAAACATTAGTTATTGAGAACATATATGCTAGATCTGTGAATTAATCAGAACTTGCGAGTTTGATTTTTTTTAAAAGCAAATTCACACACCCAAATTATACACTGTCGCAAACAATATACGTAACACACATATGTTCTAGGCAAGTTTTTACACATAATCACTTTATTGAAGACAATAATATCATATAATTCACGTAATTCTTGTTGATGTAAATTCCCAAAACACAAGTCCCCATCCATTACAAACCGAAATTGCATTAATACTAAAACAAAAACATACAAATTAAATCGAAAACAAAAAAGAAAGAAAATAAAGAAACCTTTTAGATGATTGTCGAGAGCAAGGAGACAAAAAAGAAGAAGCAGCAAACTTACATCCTCATCACAAAACCAAAGTCTTATACACAACAAAACGAATGATTTTAAATGATTTTTTGCAGGATCATATTCGAAAAAATTAGGGACAACACCATATTTTTTTGCTCGTCATTTTGAGGATTGAAGAATCGCAGGAGAAAACTAATGGATCTTGATGTGGGATGGCGGCTGAGATTTTGATTATTGAGAGGAGGCTTACTAGGTTAAAAAATGAAAGAGACGTAGGTTTATTTATGAAATAGATTATGCGGTTTTTTTAGAGTACAAAATTACATAAACGCCCTTCTATCCTTTTTAAAATGTAACCTGATATTTAAATTTATTACGATTATGCCACCAACATTTATAGCCATCGATCAAATAATAGATGGCTCAGATCGGTTCTCGCAGTTCTCGACCTTTTTTTGGTTCTGAAAATAACCTTACACTATATATATATATATATATATTTCAAATATTAATATCTTATAAACCGTTAATCGTTAAGCAAAAAAATACATCATCACGACGAGCATGTAATTATCTTTCTATAGATAGTCACGTTGATATACTTTCGACAAAATTTTTTTTCTTCACTATTTTAGTTTTTTTTTCCTTCATTTTTTACGTTTTTTCGTCTTTGTTTTTCTTTTTTCCTTGTTGTTGATAACTTGCATTAGAAAATCACATTTAATTAAACACTAATTTAAATATTCTAATAAAATCACATGTGATTTTTCAACGCGTAATCTCAATTACATGTGATTTTCCCACATGTGATTAAGATTATGTGTTGAAAAAATCACATGTTGAGATTACGCGTTGGAAAATCACATGTGATTTTATTAGAATATTAAAATTGGTGTTTAATCACATGTCAGTTCTCATGTAAGTTTCAACAACGAATAAAAAGGACGAAAAAACATGAAAAAATATATTTTTCGAAAGTGTATCAAAGTATCCGTCTATAGAAAGATAATTAAATGTTGGTCGTGCTTGTATAATTTATTTTGTCTAATTATTAACTGTTCATTTCATGAGATATTAAAATATAAAAATATTAGAATTCATTTAATATCAGTTATTAATTTCTTTTTAGATATATGGTGGTAGAGTATCACATGTTATGTTTTAAAACAAGGAAGATGGTGCCCGCCGCGTTGCGGCGGGACTTTCTACTGTTCGTCTGTGATGATGTTTGTGAAACGGAAAAATCAGCAGTAAAACAATATATTTAGAACACTATATGAATAGCTTTAACGAAAGGAAAAGCAGCATCTAGCAAGTCCATCATAAAAAGTATTCAACAGCAGTTACAAACCTAATAAGATCCAGTCTAATTACTTTTACATAACGTGGAAGCCTAGCTTCGATATTCTAAAAAGTCGACCATCTTCTTGTAAGTCAAATCCAATACTCAAGTTGCAAAGTCCGTTGCTTTTACTACTGTAAAGGGTATACGGGTCTTGGTTTCCTATTTCAATCTCCAAAAGCTCCACGATCCTATTTCTCGATACGGAAACTGTAGCTACATCTATCTTTTCTATCACAATTTTTTTTCCTTTGTCATCTATAATCCATGTACCGTTTCAGCAAAGCGTGTGTTGGTTCCCATCCAAGCAAGTCTCTGGCACCTAGAATATAGCATGCTACCTGATAATGTAATCATATAGCAGCAGAAACAGTTGAAAAAGACCATAATTTCAGAAAGTATGTGTAAACTAAGAGAGAATCATATTCCAGATCACACATTCACAGAATCTACGCGTTGCACATTGGAGTGCTTCCTCGTCAGTTATATAACCACGAACAACTTAATTTACCTAGACACAGAGAAGTCTCACTCCTTCATTCACGCCTTGTTTCTGCTACTTCATTCACACCTAAAACGACAGTAACCATCAGCATATTAGTATAAGTTAATCCAACTTAATTTCATAGACTTTGTTAGTTTTATATCAAATAAGATATATATATAAGATAATCCAAACACACATTGATACAAATAACAGTTGGATACTGCTTCCATTAAAATAAGTTTACATGCGGGTCGTTTGCGGTTGTAGTTGCTAATTAAAGTTTTTAATCAATCGATCCTTTTCACATGTTTTAGAAGCCACTGATTATGTCGATCTATTCATTATTGGCGAGCGTTTGCAGTTCTAGTTGCTAGACATCACTTAATTAGTTAATTGTATATGCTCTAAAGCAAAAACCAATTTATAATTCCAAAATTTATTCATCTGATGTATTGTGACCGTCAATTCTAAAGAATATAGCAGTTGATTATAAAGGTACGAAACATGTACCTTATAAGTAAACTACAGCTATTCCAGGCCCATTTCGTCACCTCAAACCAACCGACTTCAACCCCAAACGCACCCATAGCAGTCCCTATTTAAGTTCCCCAATTCCACACCCATTTGAGCCCCTAAGTTGGCCCGCTTTAGCCTCAACCTCAGTACGTAAACACATCTATTTATGCCCTATTTCGACACCCAAGCAGACCCATGGCTGCCCCAAGCATCACCCACTTCAGCTCCTATCTCAGCACTCAAACTGACCCACAGTGGCCTCTATTCGAGGCCCGAGTGGCACACCCATTTCAGCCCCGCATTGCCTTTGGTTCTTTGTAATGTGCCTGTCATAGAACCCGTTTAACCGTTGATTAAAAACTGTATAACTCAGTTTGCAGGGTACGAATGTAACTCAGAATTTCGCCACAATTCAAAGGAAGAAGCAGTTTAATCAAAGAATATATCATGTTATAAAGAACAACTATAACAATTACCTGATTAGCAGGAGTTACTAAACAACGTATCATGTGGGCTTTTGATTACGTGATTTACAAACACGGCAGGATCTTCCACAAAAGGCCATCTGCATTTATTTTATAAAACTTTTGAGACGTGTGGACCTAAAAAGTATGTAACTAATATGAGATTTTTACCTATTAGTTGGTATCTAATATGAGAAAATGGAAAAACAAAAGTTCACTTAAAAAGTATGATATTTAACAAATATAAATAACAATGATAGATTATATCATACTGAAAAATAACTAAACTGAATTTCTACCACTGCCTAGTCACTGTATTCATCCGCCATCATGTTTAAACATATCACGTCGCACCATTACCTCTTGGGAAAATTCTTTAAATGCCCCAAAGGTACAAGGGTCTTTACCCTAGATTCCCTAAAAAAAATTTCTCTAAATACCCCAGGGATCAGGTCGCTCAACAAAACTTGGGCAGATCTCATATAATGGTGACATGTGTCCCTATGTATGTCCCCACTAAAGTACTAAGATGTACTTCTTGCAGTATGTACTTCTTGGGCGAATGAGACCTACATAACTTGGGCGACTTTGGATTTTTTGTCTTTTTGTAAAAAAAGTATTCTCTTATTTTATTATATAATAGTACAAAAGTCTTGGGCGAATGGGTCCCACTATTCCTTATACTTGGGCGACTTGTTAGGTAGAGGGTACAATTTTATACACTTAAATACACTTAAATACACTAAATACTCCTATGATTTAAAATACAAAATACACTTAAATACACTTAAAATTCAAAACAATTGAATTAAAATTGAAACAGACAAACTCATACTTCTTCTTCCCACTCACACACAATTGTTCTTCTTCCTGAAACCCTAATCATACTTCTTCTTCTTCCCAACTCATATTTTTGTTCTTCTTCCTGAAACCCTAATCACGTTTCACAACACACAAACCAAAACTTCTTATTCTTCCCCATCCCACAACCCCTCCAATTCATTAAACCCTAATCACCTTTCGTCAATGTGTTGCCACTAACGGTATTTCGCCATTCCCGCACCATATTTTGACCCATTTTAAACTTAAGGGTAGGGCTATTTCGCCATCCCTGCTACATATTACAATGTATGCCGCAAAGGTAACAGTTAGATCCAGATTAGAATACATTACAAGAATCAGAGGTATGTTGAATATTAATAGAGCAACCTTATTTAGGACAACTGTATTTGGGGCATGGTTAGACATCCCCCCCTTTTCTGCAGATACCCATTTGTTACATCATTTTTATCAAAATGAGGTTAATGTGGGTGAAAGTGATGATTGCCCTTCCCTTAGGTTTAAAATAGGTGACAATGTGGTTGATTTTGGCCGTGAAGAATTTTGTCTGATAACCGGTTTTGTTTTTGGGCCTGTTGCTAAAGAAGAGACTGTCATAGGTCGTAATGTTCGAGGGCTAAGAAATAGTCCATTCTATGATCGTATTTTTCCTCATTTCAAAAACCTTAAGAGTAAGAAAGTAAAGGGTGATGAGCTGTTGGCACTGATGAAGCCTGGTCCAGAGTGGGATGCTTTATTGGATGTTGATGCTGTTAGGGTTTGTTTGTTGATCATTGCAACATGTGTGTTCATGGGTCGTGAACCAAGGTTCAACATTCCGGACCACATGTTGAGAATGATTGAGGATTTGTCAGTATGGAATTCGTATCCATGGGGGGAGTATTTCTGGGTACATTTGTACAAAAGAATGGTAAATGTGGTAAAGAAGCATAATGCCGGTATAGCAACGAAGCCGATCAAAAAATCCCCTAAGAAAGATGACACATACAATTTGTATGGATTTGTATATGCCCTCAAGGTAATAATTTATTCTACAGTTACTTGACTAATGTAAGATTTATGCTTAATTTGTATATCCATAGATTTATTCTACCGTTACTTGACTAATGTAAGATTTATGCTTAATTTGTGGTCATTTGCTTATTTTTTGGCCTAACTATGTTCCTTTTTCCAGATATGGATTTTGGAAAGCTTCCCTAACAGCATGCAGTGGTGGAGCAAAGACCATACAAAGAACCCACATGGTGTAGCCTGGTCGAAAATGAAAACCTTTGAAAAAAAACACTACTCCATGCTATTTGACCCGGTGAGTAAACCCTTTATACGCATTGTTTGTTTTGATTTCGTTCATGCTGTTATTTTGGACGGTTTGTTTTTCTTATAGGGTTTTAAACCAATAAGCAAGATGGTTCCAAGAAGTAATGAGGTGGTCCAACCATGGTACATTCGTAGCATGGATTATATCCGAGGACTACAGTTGCAAGTGACAGTTGCAACAAATGTTGAGCCAATCGATATTGTAGAAGATGGTGGGGATGTTGTCTTTGATGCTAGTGAAGGAGCTGGAGTAGAAGATGGTGGTGATGTTCATTTTGGGGATATTGACGTTGATGTTAGTGAAGGAGCTGTAGTTCGCGATGATGGTGGTGAAGGACCTGCAGTTGGTGCTGATGGTGGACAAGTAGTTGTAGTTGCTGGAGAAGGAGCTACAGTTGGTTATGATAGTGTTGATGATGTTGATGTTGGTGATGATGGTGGACAAGGAGTTGGACTTGCTGGAGGAGCTACAGCTGGTGATGATATTGTTGATGATGTTGATGTTGGTGTTGACGCTGCAGAAAGACCTCGTGTTGGTGGAGAAAGAGCTAGAGTTGGTGGCGAAGGTGGAGAATCAAAAGGACTTGGTGGTGATAAAAATGTCTCCGACGAGGCTGAATTGTTGATAAAAATGTCTTCTACAGCTCAGATTGAAGCTGAGCTTAATTCTATTAAGTCAACAGTCGGAGGCATCGAAGAACGTGTTGGAGCCGACACACCTGCCTCAAATCTGTTAAGTGAGTTAGAGGTTGTTAAGAAAAGGATCGGGGTGCTTGAGGATGTGTTAGGGGTACGGAAGCAACAAAAGGTATGCCTTCACATCTGTTTCGATTGCATTCTGTTTTGAATTCATTTTCTTTCTATAAGCATAAACCAATTTGTATTAATGTTTCAATTGCAGAATATTTGCCCAGATTTGCATGCCGACACACCTGTGAAGGCCAGTAGTGTTGATCATGACGATGATAAGTTGTATTATACAGACTCACAAGGGTTTCAAGGCCCCATGACACAACTTTTCAAAGCCGCCTTGCAGACGCCATCTGGTCCTTGTACGGAGTTTATGCAACTGGACGATAACAGTAGGTTTGATTGTTCGTCCTTACCAAATTTGAATTCTGCATTCTCCGAATTTGATCTTCCACCTCATGAGGTATGTATAAATAATACTGCTGAGTCTTATTTTTCATTTTTAGTTTTACTGATACATTTAAGTATACTACCCTTTTTCTTTTTTTTAGGATTTGATCGATATGGATGTCGATAATAAGGAGACTGAGGAGGTGGCGGGAATCGGGATACAACAACCGGCTGGGGACAGCCCTCAAAGAGAACAACAACCGTCTGGGGAAGGGAATGAAACACTCTATGAACCGGCTGTGGATGGGGGTAATGGAGGTGACAATGGTGTTGAAGTTATTTGCATCGATGTGGAGGTCCCCACGGAAGATGTTCAGGTAATTTTTTTGTTAATTCAATATTATGGAAGGCTACAATACATCACCTACAAACCACAATAAGTTGACAAAAACAGAAACATACACGGTTGATGCACATATGCCACAAGTTTATGTACATGAAGTTAAGGTAACTTTCAGAAACATACATTCAGTTGTATTCAACCATCATTTATATTTGAAAATAATTAAGCATGAGTGACACAATATTCCTGACCCACAAAACTTTTTTTTTTTACTTTTGTACAGGGACAATATATCTCCCCTCCTGACGTCAACGTTGTAAGAGAAAATTTAAGGACCATTTTCACGGGAATGAAAAGAAAGAGGAAACCAAGAAAATTCAACAGCTTTCCTTATACGGCTCCTCCAGAGAGTACTCCAAGAGTCTTGAGAAAGCGTTCATCGAGAATCGCTAAAGAAAAGATATCCCCTCTCAAAGGTCCAGATTTTGACAATAGTTTGCAATTTCCACAATTGGAACCATTTGTAGAGGTATGTAATACTTTAAGTATGTATTACCGTTACTTAGTTGCCTTGATGTCTTGCAACTTAGTTACATTAGTGTATATGAGTTGGAACAACCATTAAGCAAATTTTTTTTTAAGAACCTGTCAAGAGCCTCTAAGGCCAAGAAACATTGCGTGGCTGTTCCCCAATCTATCCAAAAATTTGTTAACGGCGGCGATGAAACAAAGTTCATTTTTCCATGGGGCAATGAAGACACAATTGCTGACCGCCGTTTTTGGATGTGTTTATTGGGCATAGGCACTGAAAGAGGCGGATGGCTTAGGGATGAGGTTCGTATAACTGAGTGGATACTTTTTTACGTTAAATATTAGTTTGTCTGTGACTATTGTAGACTGCAACATAAAAAAAATTAATTCACATCTATAATTAAAACAACACCTAGACGTATGGGTGGACTTGTTGTGGACACACCGACCACCAGATGCAGACTGGGCTATGGCCGGTTCATTTTTCAGCCCTTCTGTGATGGAGAATCGCATTAGAAGCTACTGGTCAAATGGTGTCAAGTATCCAGTGGCTTGGTCCGATGTCGAGAAGGTATTTATATCTTATCTTTACATTATGCATATTATTTTTTACACCTTGTGTGATGGCCAATAAACTGTTGTAGGTGCTATTTCCAATTAATGAGCCGGACAAGCATTGGGCGACAGCAGAGCTGCACATACGTACTGGTGTTGTAACAATATATGATTCGCTTCCCAGATATTCAAAAAAACAAAAGTGGTGGAGTAAGACGATGCCAGAAGAATTTGGTAAAAATTTGCCTACGTATCTTAAAGACGAAGGGGTGCTGAAGGCCAAAGGCATAGAGGAGGATGGTTATCAGATCACTTGGAAATATGCAGAGGATGTCCCCACCCAATGCAGTGGATATGGTGACTGTGGAATATGGGTGTGTATAAACCTTTACCGGTTGGGTAAAGGTTTGTCATTAAAGGAGGACAATCCTGCAATAGCACCTCTAGCCTATCGTGAACGAATTGCTGAGTATCTTTGGAAGTACAAGGTGCAATTTTGATGGTTGTTTAGATTGGTGTACAAGGACCTGCAGTTGCAGTGCAATGTTGATGGTTGTTTTGATGGATGTTACAAGGTGCAATGTTGATGGTTGTTTTGATGGTTGTTCTCTGGAAGCACTGTCGAATACTTGATGTTGTAGTTACAGTGCAGAAAATTTGTGGACAAATACTTGTGATGGAATCTTTCTTATGTAATAGCTGTGATACATTGGTGTTCAAATATACCAAACAACCAATTATCATTTGCTTTTAAATTGTCTGGCTTCACTGCATTTCCTTAAGGTTAAACATGTAGGTCTATTATCTGGTAAATAACAAACATTACATAAAACACAAAATATTACAAAGTTCCTGACCATCTTCAAATCAATCTAAGATACAAAGCACAATGAAAAGGAGAACAACTACCAAACCTAAAAATAACATGAGTGTATCATGAACTTTAGATTTTTTCTTTAACTCCTTCATCTCTTGTTCTAACATTGCAATAATTTGTAAAGAATTATCCGCATTGGCCACAACACTTCCTTGTTGACTGGGAAGTGCCTTTTTTTCTTCATGCTCTCTCCAAAACAATTCTTTGTAGTACTGTGACGGGAGCTCGGGGTCTAGAAAACCATAAACTCCACATCTATCCATAGGACATGCTTTGTATTTTCTTCCTGGGTTCTTTTGTGACCAAGACACTTTGATAGGTAGTGGATATGCCGGACGACATTTGCAATGCGTCATGTTAGCAACATCGTGGTATTCGAACTGGTTCCTACGATATGACATACTTGAGGAGGAAGATGAATTCATGTTCTGAATTATATTTTGTTATAAGACAAGGGAAGTTATGTGTTAGAATTAAGTGGATAATGCAGGATTTTGTAGTTGTGAGGCTCCATTTATATTGGACTCAAACCTAATGACGCAAGTACATGAGATAGTTAATGAACCTAAATGAACTGGTACAACTGGTGGTTCCTCAACTTAAATATTCTTGGGCGACCTGTACAATAGTTGCTTGAAACAATTTCACATTAGAAGTAAAATATCCAGCTAGAGCTGATGAACATTTAGGTTGAAAGTTAAAACCACCTAGACTTTGATGAACATACAGGTTACATTTGCACATTTAAAAGCATAATAATTAAAAATAACACATTAGATTTTATCCTTCATTCTCGATAGCAGCACATCCCAGTTGGTTTCGTTCTTGTAAATCCCAAAGTCTTCAGGTTCCGCTATCCCATACTCTGTCTTCAACAACAACTCCTCATGGAAACGGTCTTGCCTCATCCTCTCCTCCATTTCCCTTTCAGCCCTATCTTCTTCTAGTAGTTGTTCCATTAATGCTTCTTCTTCTAATCTTGCTTCAGTTTCCTTATCTTCAGCAACACACTCATGACCATCCACACTTGATGCCTCCTCATAAAACGCTTCCTCATAAAACGCTTCAGCATAAATTTTTTCTAAACATGTACCAGGTTCAAGGCATGCTGTTAAACTACCTAAAGACATAAGTTATAGCAAGTTAGTGGCGTACGTGAAGAATAAGTTGGGCGCCTTTAAAGAGAAGGGTGATAGTGTCGTAAGGTTGTTTTACAAAGACAGTGTTGGAACATTGGACATTGTTGATGATGATGACGTCCAGTACTTCATACAAGAAGCTTGTTGTAGGAACGATCATGTTCAGAAACTATTTGTATCAATAACAGAAATACCTTCTGAGGTAAAATCATCTTCCGCTTTTAATCATATATCAATCGATCTTAATGTACCTTTGTTACCAGAACAATTTCATTATCCAACAACACCAAAGGTTGAACAATCTTATTTTCACAAACAAGATGACTTGCAAAAAAACTCATTTACAAACATGCCCATGCCACCCAGCGCCCCTCAGCCGGTCATTAAAAAAACCCATCCCAATAATACCTCAGTTAAAAACGATAATACTTTTTACTTGTATAGGAAATTTTTTAATAAGGCTGAATGCATGTTTGCTATAGGAAAGAAATCATTAATTGAAGGATTTGAATACGTAGTTATAAAATCCGAAACAACGAGGTACAGCGTAAAATGTAGTAAACAAGGTTGCCCATGGAATATATACACTCGAAAAGTTAAAGTGGGTAATAACTTCTATGTATCAACCGTAAATGACGTGCACACATGTTCAAGAACTGAACTACATCCTAATCATCGTAATGCTACAATGAAATTACTGAGCCACTTAGTTTGCGAAAAACTGAAAGAAACTAACCGAGTATATAAAGTGAGGGACATACAAAAAGATATAGGGCTTGAATGGCAAATAGATGTTTCTTACAAGCGAGTTTGGGGGGGAAGAAATTTGGCACTGGAGTTATTGAACGGTAGCTATGAAGATTCGTTTGAGAAGTTGCCTTTAAATTGCCACAACTTAAAGATGGCAAACGATGGGATGGTAACGCACATTGAAACAGACGACCAAGGAAGATTTAAGTTTGTATTTATAGCATTTGGTGTTGCGGTAAGGATCGTTATAATTATGTATACATACTTGAAAGTATGTTTTTATTATTTATTTTTTTTGTTTAAGCTGTTATTATGTTATTACAACTAATATATGGTTAATGATGTAGATTCAGAGTTTTATAACCTTCATGCGGCCGTTGTTGATAATCGATGCCGCGCATCTAAAAGGGAAATATCTTGGAACCAACTTGCTTGCTGTTGGTATGGACGGTAACAACCAGATAATACCAATCGCTACCGGTGTCTCACAGGGTGAGACTGGTGAATCATGGACATTGTTTATGAGAAAATTGAAAGAGTGCATCGGTGTGGTTCCTGGCTTGGCGATTATCTCAGATAGGCATGCAGCGATTATACAAGCGTGTAATACAGTTTTTCCAAAATGCTTTCATGGTAACTGT